>VWZX01004365.1:1044118-1400317 GCA_013399015.1 Galbula dea | reverse complement strand
TTTATAAACCTAATCTTCATCTTTACTGTGCGTAATACAAGCAAAGGCTCTTTTCCTGACTTCTTAACAAACCTAACCAAACAAAAATGTTTCTTTTTCATTAAAGGAATAAAATGAATGAAGAAATAATTTCCCTCCCACATCCTTTCTTCATCTCCCTTACCCATCCCCAAAAACCCCAACAACTAGACTGTCAGCCAAACAAAACAAAGAATTTACTTTCTCAGCACAATAAATCACCTTTGCTCCTAACCATTCAAATAAAGTCCTACGTGCTCTGGATAGCTCAAGTATCCTAGTCTGAGATAACAACCACCTGGATTTTTGAGTTCTGTTTGATTTTGTTGGGGTTTTTTTGCTGTTGTTGTTGTTTGTTTTGGTTTGTTTTGGGTTTTTTTGGGTTTTTTTTTGGAAGAAGTTTCCCAGACTCCATTTCCATAATTTCAGCTGGTCCCAGAGGTTCAGCAAAACTTCCAATGAGCCACTTCAGCAAGAAAATCCTGATGCACTGATGTCTATGCCTGTGGAAGTCTCAAAACTCAGATATCTAACACTTTCTATTTGCTGTAGGCATTTGTTTTCCTTTGCTATCTAGGTCATCACTTCATGACTAGGGACAAAACAAATCCATGGAGAATTTTGAATCAAAAAGGAGTTTTTAAATTCCTTTAAGTCCACAGAATATCTGCAAAACAACTTCATTCTTCTTCCCTTTACTTCTAAATTTAAAGTAGAAATCAGTGTAAAATAAATTTGAACATAAATACATATTTAGTTCACATCAAAGGAGTACTTTTCACTACTGTTGGGTGAAATAATACCGAGAAACAATAGTTATGCATGTCTAATACCTAACATTTTAAGTGGTGAGAAGACAAAATAGCTGAAGCAATGCACATCACTGAATCAAAGGAGTATTTTTGAAAGCTGTGAGAAAAAATCAGAACAGATACTCTTAGCTCTAGGGACATGACCAGCAATTACTCAGTTTAAAATGGTATCAATTACATGATCGCAATCAGCCTTTTAATCTAACAATGAATTATGATAACTTTTAATTCCAGTAGTTTTGTTTGGCATCAACAGAGCCTACAGTTCTCATAACCTCATGCAGCCGGTTACACTTGGGAACACAGGAGGTCCTAAATGCAAAATCTAGTCTCTGTGATAGCCAGCACAAGCCTACAGAACCTGGTGTCCTCCACAGTCCACAGATGTTTGACACTGGGCCACCCTCTTGCCCTGCATCATGATTCTCCTTCCCTTTTTCACTAATTCCACAGACCAATACTATCCTTTGGAGATGTCTACCAAAAAGACACATCACATCAAGTGTGAACCAATGCATAGTCTACCTCGTCACACACTTTATCCAGCAACCTTGCATAGAAGATTCAGGGTTAATAACGAGGCATTTAAACTATTAGTACAGTGTTGGACATTGAGCATGACTCAAACACTTCAGACTAACAGGGTTTTTCCTTATTATTTGCTTGCAGCAAACATCACACTAATGATGAAATCATCTTGTCCCCTGAAGAAGTCATTGGGACAGTTGACTCCAAGAGCCATAGAGAAGGAAGGAATTTCCCACATGGGCATTTTCAGGCCATTTGCTTTGGCTTGGTGCATGGAGACTTCAAGCCAATGAAAGCTCATTTTGCCTTTACCCTTAGAGCAACAGAAGCTGTGTGGCCATATTAGTACAATACTGTGCTGGAGTGATCTAGCCTGTCTCTCAGCAGGGCTTATTAGCTCAAGCTTGGCGCCACATTAACCACTGCCATATGGCTTCTGGTCGATTCAAAGAGCGAACTGAACGAACTCACATCTGCCTGACAAAGTCTGTATAGCTATGCTCTTTAAAATGGCAAACCTGCAAAAAGCTGCAAGGAGAGAATCTTGTAATAAGCTATGATTTTCAATCCTTGTTTACTTCAGTGCTTGTAGAAACACAAGCTGTCACTATTAAAAGCTGTGGTCAGGGTTGGAACCTACCTGTGGATGTGTTAGAGATGAAAATTCTCATCCCAAAGAGCTGAGTCTGAAAAATGATGGGAGTATGGTAAGACTCCAAGTACAATGGAAGAAGAGAAAGAAAACTATGAATACAAAAATAAAAGCATGTCCTATATTTCCCTCTTCTTTCAGTTAGCCCAGGCCACTAGTCAGACTTTTCACAGCCTTCTAAGATGAGCATGGTCCTCTGTAGAAGAAGGTGATGATTTTTAGGGCTCAGAAAAAAAACCCTTACAAACAATGTACAAACCAAATGCTATAATGAAAGGTTAATGTACCACTGAGAAGAGCTCAGATATGCCTGTGATAAAAAAAAAATTACATGGGAACGAGCAGTGTAACAGAAGATACCCTGAGAATTCTTTGTCTTAACACAGAAATAGCAGTTGTGCAGATGTGGAAACTTGAGTGGTATAGGCATGGAAGGAGAAAAGGCAGACATGCAGACAGAATTAAGGAGGAAGATGGCAAAAGTACCCTGATGATAATGCAGGAGATGACAGAAGCACATGCCATGGTTAGAAGGGAGAGGATCCAGAAGACACATGATTTGTGGAATCTGGAGAGCAGAGAGACTCCAGCAGGAGCAACAGGGACCCTGAAACAGAGATTTAAGCGTGAACACAGAAAAACAATGTCACTTTTTGGAAAACCTAAAAGCAAGAAACAGCAGGATTTAGAACCATTCTCACTACCCTCTGGGACAGTTGCATGGGTCTAAATTATTTTTCACAATCTTTTACACATTTTTTTTGTTCCCCTTGTGTTGCCAAGTTAACTCACAGCAGCTTCAGCTGTGTCACCAGAGGAAGCAGTATTAATACTAGAAAAAATATAAATCAGTAACAAAAACTACTCTTGAGGAAGCCATTATAGAGATCAACAGATGAAGAAAAAAAAAAAAAGAAGAAAATAATAAAAAAAAAAAGAGAGTGGGAAGCCAACTGTCTTGGGGAGTGAGAAAAAGAGAAAGAATGAAGACAAAGTACTGGGGAAAAAAGGAAATTGCTGGGGGGCAACAAATACATATTTGGGAATCTGAAAAAAAAATTACACTTCTCTTTCTAACCCTCCGGGGGCATATAGGAAATTGCTGCTTGCCCTTTAATCTGGCCCCAAAGAGAAAAACAATTAAAATGAAATAAAACCCTGAACTGCAGGTACTTGCTCTCACATCCTTCCCCTCACCCCCATTGCTTCGTGTGCACCAGGCCATGATCTTTCAGGCAGCTCTCCACCAGACAAACTATGTTACTATCAGCATTACATCTTCTACAGGAATACATTCTTTTGCTATGTATCTAAAATACATAATTTGGGGAGATTAAGATGTTAAAAGATTAACAATTAATAAATTAATGAAAAAAAGAGAGAAGGCAAAAAAAAAAAAGACAAATGAAGATGAAAGAAATAAGAATAAACAACTTGAATTAATTTGGAGTGGCACTGTAACAGCACGGTTTGTATCAGGAGCATCACTGTTTTAAAGGCTTAAGACTGTTACTCCTGCACAGAAAACAGCAACAAATTTGATGAGGTTTTGTTCCCTTTTTCTTGATTCATCTGCCCTCTGAAATTTTTCCCACTGCAATTTAACTTTGTAAGGAAAAGCCTCTTTCCAAAATAGGGAAAGAATTTCTGCTTTTTTAACTGTTCCTTCTAACACAAACAATCCTTTCTCTTTGCCTTTTTAACTGACAGGCATAGTATTTTCTTCCATTTCTTTTTTTATTTTTTGTTATGACTGAGATCATGTTGGGATCACTTACGTAGTTTTAAACTTGTCAAAGTACACTGAGTCTGTGAATGGTCCCCACCAAGACAAATGAACCAAGTTCTCTTTGGCAACTCATTAACAAAAATTCGAGGCAAATAAATAAAACATCTTCCTCTGGATGATACCTTTAAAGAGATTTTCCTGTCACAACAGAGATCACAGGCTTTGTTTTCAAACTTTCTAGAAAAAACTTTCATCACTCACTTGTGTAAAAATATCATTGTGCAAGACACAACAAATGCTTTGTATTTCTGATGTACTATTTAAGGGCCAGGAAACAAGAATTCAAGTTACAACTTATCTAAAATAAGAGTGTAAGTCATTCAAAACTGTTGATGTCACAAGACAGCCACGCAAAAAAGGAATGAAAACCCACATGCATTATTCATCCTGTAACTTTGATCTTAAAAGCTAAAGAAATTTGAACAAGGAAAGATAAATAGCTTCTCAAGCTTCTTCTTTTAAAAATCAAATGAGGATGATTCAGGATAAATGATAGATAAGAGTTAATATGAAAGAGGGGGAAATTGCAATCACAGTGCTGCACCAAAGTTTCAAAGCAGAGGCTTTGCTTTTTGTATTCAGTTAACAAAGGATTTCTTTTTTAGGTACCAGCATCCTTTTTCATGTGTATGTAAAAGATTTTACCTATTAAAATTTCATGTTCTGCATGCATAGCTTTTTACTTCTACCACCTACACCACCATTTCATGTGAAAAATAAGGAAGCTTTCTGAAGCATGGGCTACTACTGGCAGGAGCAGAAGCAGCTGTGAAATCCTGACCTCCAAACCTGGCTCAAGCATCAACTTGCTCCAGAGCTTATGCAAGATATGTATACATTCTCCCACTGGGGAAGTATGGATAATTACAGGTACTCTAACCAGATCCTGATTTTACTGAGGCTCAGTTAATTATGCAGGCATTGTCCCTAAAATATGAGGCAAATTAAGAGAGAGATATCCAAAATCACATGGAGGTTGCCCTGTCTAGATGGGAGATCCACAAAATCCTCTTTGAATGCTTTGTGCTCCTGAGAGTCTGTAATTACTGCCAGTTTTTGCCTAAAGATATGCTCAGAGGCCCCACCATCTTGGTTAGATTACTGATGTCAGCATCTTATATATAGGCAATTGCATTTGGGATTCACAAAGAAGATGGAGTAGCAACACATCCTTGAGGGAGGCCCTGAGCAAACCTGTGCAGACATACAGCACCACATTCATTACCAATCACAACACATCAGCCATTCACATTAACAGCAATGCCAAAGGAAGACTGCCTTTACCTGACAGCATACAGCAGGAGGTTTTGCTTATCTGAACTTCCAGATTGTTACCTTCACACAAGCAGCTAGCACTAATCAGATCATAGAGTGGAACAAAAAGGCTGGGTGGATGCAAGGACAGGAGAAAATGGATGGGGAACGAGGTGAAAATTTCATTGCAGTGGTCTGTGATTAGGAAGGTAGTGGGGGCACCATTTGAAAAGTAGTAGGAGATTTTGGAGTACAAAAGGAAGGTGGCTGAGAAGTGAATGGAGGTGCATTGGAGGTATGCACAGGCTTACAAGCAACCAATATTCAACTGCAACTGTTGTGAGAGCCCAAGCATTTCATCACAAATGGTATCCGCAGCCACTGATGCTCCTGCCAACTGGATCTAGACAAAATACATTTGGAAAGATCAAGACCAGTGATAACAACAGTCAGTAGAAACTAGACTGCGCTTCCTCCTCAACCCGAGGGAATGCAAACTCATAGCTTTTGGCACCATGGTAAGTGCATGAAACATGTGGCTACATCCTAATGACACAAGGCTGCCATGCAAAGAAGATGGCTAGACTGATAGGGCTGGGAGCACGCCTGTTCCTGGTGAGGAACCTAGAAGCCTGGGGTCCTAGTCTAGATGCTTGCTCGAAGCAATGTCCAAGTCTATGAACTTCAGCTGGCAAGACAGGTATAAACACCACTAAGGGCTGGAAACAGAATGAGGAACCTTCCCTACCCTAATGAACTCCCTTCTCTCTTACTCATAGGAAAGACCTTGGGTCTCCTTCTTCCATCATGTCTCAGCTCCAAGAGGAGAGTCACACAGCCTCTCCCAGTGCAGAGAGAACATTTTAGAAGTTGGAAAAATACATTTTATTTTTACATTGTTCAAAGTGAGAAATTAGAGCTTTAGCTGGACTGCAGCGAAGCACTCCTTTTCAGATGTGTATGTGATAGGAGAGATTCTCGATTCCACAGTCATCGCAGGAGAAAAATTAACTAGACTTGCTCAGAATCACACTAGTTCTGCTCTAGACTTACAATAATTGTTTGTCAAGTCTATAAATTAAGATAAGCATTTGCTTCACATACAAGACTCTCATTCCTGCCTCATTTGTAATATATGGAGAGGGATAAGCCACAATAAGCATGTGCTTTCATATTGTAGGGTACAGCGCAGTATGTTAGGAGTTGGAAGGGACCTCGAAAGATCATGCACACAAAAAATCATGTTTAGCTCCAATGCACTGAAAACACTGTTTATAGGCAACATAGTCAAGAGCAGAGAGTCAAAAAATATTTTGATGATGATTCTTCACCAGATGCACCCCATGGACATGTGTACACCGAAGAGCCAATACTGAGTCTGACTTGTTGTAAAACTGAGCAGTACTGGGAGAGCTGTGCTCAAAGAATATGTCTGTTTCTGTAATCCTCACCACACATATCTGTGCCTATACCCTTATTTTCATTTCTTATTTGTTCCATTCACTACTGTTTATAACTTGAAAGACATATAAATTTATTTCTCTTCAAAGTACATTTATTTGCCCTACAAATGGACCAAAAATATGCAAAGAGTACTTCATTTTTTATTATCTTATCTACATAAACACATAAATTTCCTTAACCCTGAACAGGACAAAATAATACTTTTTCTACTACATTCCAGAGGAAGTTGTGTCTTATTTAAATACCTATTTATCTGTACTTCTTGCTTCAAACTCTCTGTCAGGAACCAAGCTACCAAGTCTGCTTCTTCAGCACCCTTAACACTCAGCCTGCAAAGCCCACTTCGCTAACTCAAAGACCAACATTGTCATTGCAGATGAGAAAAAAAAAAGCTTCCATATATTAAAAATAAAGTTGCTTAATGGATATACCATCTTTCTCTATAATAGAAGAGGTGTCAAGCATCATCCCTTATAAAAAAAAGAACAAAACCCACACCTATAACCTTAATACTTATTTTAAATCTCCTGTCAGAATGGAAGGCATTAACATGAAATGCTCTAAACAGCCTCTGACACTTACAGAACTCTTAAAATGGCAATGAGTCAAAGAACAACAAGCTTTTAAGGATGAAAACAACTGAAATGCACTAGAAATCGAGCCACTAAAGTATTTTCATTGATTAAATGCCCACTAGTATTACATATATACTGAAAACCAACACATATAGTATGACATATCCTGATCTGGTAATTTCATGGCTTAAAAAGTGGAAGGTAACAACTGTAAACTATTATTACCTGAAACTTAGTCCCACTGAGTTATTGATAATTTTTCATCAAATGACTATGGGTGTTCTTTTTAAATAGAGATACTTAAATGAAATTTTTTTTAAAAATGGTCAATTTCATGTAAAAATGAAATCTATCACTTAAAACCCAACAACTTCATCCTTATTTCAACCGTTGTACTCCCTTAGTTCTTTATGTTCCTGTTGCTAAACTGAAATGGGAATGACCTAAAGGAGGTAAGTTACCAAAATTGGAATAATTCTAAGTCAGGGTTTAGAACTAATATATTTTTGCCCATCTGTCCATTAGTGTGTTGTACATTCCAGGTTCCAATCTCCTCTTGACTGCCAGCTACTAATACAGATGGTTACTGCAAAGCTGTTAAGACATTCATCTGAATGCATATTTGTCTACTTGGCAAGACCTTTCTACAGCTCTAAGTTGATGCAAATCTGTGTTACAATGTAGCTTCAGTCTCTTGCCACAGATTAATGCAGTTGAGTTAGCTGCCACAGCACTGTTAATTTACACCTCTGAAAACAAACATTCATTTGGGCACCTGAACCAAGTGTATATCCACACCTACATCAAAACTCAGTTTCATTTGTTTGTTTCTGGAGGCAGAAACTGATAACACAAGATAACTCTACCAGATGCCATGGCAAAAGAATACTATGCAGGTATCTGATACAATCACCAGAAAAAAAACCCAAAACAAACAAACAGAGGGGTTTATTCCATCATAACCAGGGTTTTAATAAATACAGGTGGCACTGCCAGTCAGTAATGATTGCTTTTGTTCTGGGTATGTTTTTGTTCTGGCAGCTGGGAGAAGTTTTCATGTATAACAAAAGAAATATACTTAATAGACAACATGTGAAAATCCTTCAAGACAATAAACTACAGCAATAGAAAATACAAGTTTAGAAAGCACTTCCTGAAAGAAAAAAGGTAGCATTGGAATCTTCTCTTTATCTCAAGTCAATTAACTTGTCACCGTGGGAAGGAGATTTGAAAAGGAAATTGCAACTTCGTAGCAAGTATGACTGGAGGAATTGAGTTAATAGCCAGCAATCAGTATGGTTCCATAGGGTAGTTAAAATTTAAATACCACAACTACAGAATGCCTGAACTTTGTCTTGTTTGCAAAAAACAAATGGAGTAACAAGCAATTTAAATCTCAAACAAAAATGGTAATTTTTTTACTTAGGTTGCTGTGGTGTAAGTGTTCTTCCATTAAAAATTTCCCTCATTTCAGCATAGAACTGAGGTATATAAATTCTGTGTGACTCTGATCTTGTTTTACAATAGTAATCTTCCCAGTAACCAACAGGATCCTACATGGTATGTGCTTTCAGAGATACAGTTTCCCACCATATGGAAAGATGCTTTTTGTCACCATGTTGGCAGTATAGAAATTATTTCTGAACTCCATTTTTCATTGCCATTTCTTCAAGCCATTTAGGCTCACTGGCTTATTGTTCCACATGTTAAAAATTAAAAGAAGGATAATGTTCTGATTTGAGAAGCTACTTTATCCATATTCTTGAATAATCACACATTGTATTCAAAAAGGTAAAAATAAGTATGACAACACCTCTACTGACCAAACAACTTAATTTGAGAGGACAGGGCAAGCCATCACCTCTCTAAAGAAATGCGTCTATACCCCAAAAGCCTTTTTATCCTTTCTAATACAATGCATAGATTCTTTTCAATAGAATTACAAAAGGTCTCACCTAGACCACTAGTAGTTCTTCTTTCCAAACAAAGAAGGCAGATACTATAGGCTACAAAAAATTGTAGGTGGATGAAAGGCAAGAGAATTATAGAACAGTGACAAATATAATGAATTTCTTTTCCACAAGCTTTTAATTCCTATGAGGAAATGAAGGGCAGATCCTTGAAAGTACAGGACGCCCATATGCAAGAGACTAGTAATTTAGATTAGTTTATTTTTGTGTTGTTTAAAAAAAACTCTTTATACTTACTGTAATTCTCTCATCTTTGTCATCTAGAGGGGTCCCATCTTTTTTCCATGATATAGTGGGTTCTGGGTGACCTCTTGGGGGCTGACATTCCATCACTGCAGGTTCACCCACAGCCACCATTACATCTGATGGATTTTGTCTGAAATCATCTCGCAGAACTGAAAGAATAAAGAAAATGAAGTCACAAATAATCCAATAATACATCAATAGCACAGCAAAATGTTTTGGTTTGGCCTTGAATGGTCCCTTTTATCACTGTACTTTGTATTAATGAACAATTCAGTTAATGAATTTCATTTGGCATCTGTGGATGGGCTCTAGTACTTTCAGAGAGTAACACAGAGAATCCACCTACAACTCATTTAACTTCCAACATAAAAGCCAAGTGACTAACACTGAGAGAGGTGAAAGGCTGACAGGTACAGGACTATTCACACAGAACAGCTGCCTCACCGGTAGAACTTGGCGTAATGTCTGCCTAGCATGTGAGCACAGGATCTCTATCACAGCTGAAGGCAGCACACTGCCTTATGCTCAGGTAGAACATCATCTGGGGAGAAGCACAGCAGAGATTGCTTTCTGCCCCTCCTTTTCTGAGATGCAAGGTCAGCCTGCCAGTAATTCAAAGGTTTATGGTTAAAGATCAGCCCGCGGCCATATGAATTGCACCCATCTCTGAACTTATGGAAAAATGAACAAACTAACTAGACTTCCTAGCTCTTTGATGACATTATAAGACACCAGTCTTTTGTGCAGCCTTAGCCAAACCCATCTTTGCAATTTGCCTTGTGTCTTTTTCAAGCAAAAAACCCCAACAATCTTTCCTGATCTCTGGGAGTCATCCTTCAGCCTGAGCCAGGATACAGCAAATCATGTAGCATATGTGGCTAGTCTGACACTGCTTTTGCTGAAGTGAAAGAATTTTTTCTCTTTACTTTAATAGAGTTGATCTGGCTTGGAGCTACTGGTTATATTACTGCTTCTATTTAGAAGAAACAGAAATTGACCAAGTTACTGAAAAACTCCCATATGTCCAGTTGTCAGTGTCAACAGCACAAGAAAGTGTAGTAGAGTTTATTTGCTAAACCACAGTTCTATGGCAATACAATAAAGGGGTATTTCGACCATGAGTAAGAAGTCTCTTATTACTGCTGAAGATTGAATCACTTGGATAAAGGTAAGAGATACATAAAAAAGAAGTGCCCTTAAGTTAAAAAAAAAACCCCAAACAATCAAGTGAAGTGATCTTGATAACCTATAAGTGCATTTCAAGTCTGAAAGACCTCATAAATCTAAGAGGAAAGCCTATCAGTGCCTCAGATGGCTTTTAGCACCTTTGAAGCCACAAAGAAATCCACTACTTCCATAATAAAAACAAATTACTCCAGTAATTTCTACAGTTGTCTTATATCAGCTTCACAAGCACAGTCCTTTTTCTGTAAACCAAGACTTCTCAAAAATTAACCATTGCTTAATAAAATACCTTAGGAGGACATCAAAGGTCCAGGCCATAGTCACATCAAAAAAAGTAACCTTTTTTTCCCCATTCACTATGAATTATTTTGGCTCTAACATTACACAATGAAATGCTAACAAAATGTAATCCACTAGAGATTACTTCCATGATAGTTGTCATGTAATTATTTTTGCAGCTGTAAAGTAGATGAATGGTCTAGGTTTTTTGTTTTTTTGTTTTTTCCCCCTAGGCCCTGGCAATCTTGCGTGAAGTTACAAATTTAGAAGTTTCTTCTCTTACTGAAAAAAAACCCCAACTTTTTTCTTATTTTCTGTCCTTCATAGTCAAGGCACACTGTAAATTTAGAATACATTTCCTTTTTGAAAGTAAGTATATTTGTAAACCAGTACAGTAAGTGCCTTCAGACACCAAATGGTCAAATTTTACCACATGCATCTCTTTCTACATATATGCAGCTGGAATGAAAATAGATAAACTGACAGGATTCTTGCACTTTTGGTTGTTTTTTTGTTTGGTTGGGCTTTTTTGTGTTTTGGGTTTTTTTTAACAAATCAGTGTAGAATCTTCACAGGTATAAACCCTCTCCCCTACATTTCTGACATACTGTGAGAAGGTTGTCTAACATTTTGTTCTAGTATTTTCTAAAATACAATAACTAGTGAATGTAATTATTGCCATTGCACAGCCAGGATTACTGTGATCTCGATATGTGAACTCTCAACCTCTGTGTTTGTGCTGAAAACACTTTTATGCTATGCTTGCTGAACTAATCAAGGTTCAAGGGCAACTTTTGCAACTCCACTTAAAAGTCAACTACTCATACAAGTATTCACTATCAGGTACTATTCAATTAATAAAACAATTGCACTCCCCCCTGAGAATCCTTCCCAGAGCAGAAATGAACTAGCAATCACTTGCGGATTTTTTTATTGCCAAGCAGCATAAGTAGAGGCAGTATTTTCTGTGTAAACAGTGGTTTTTCAAAATGCAGCACGTAGCATTTTTTTCTTCACTTCTTCATTGGTTACTACAAAAAAGAGTAGGGAGTCACTGCTGGGTGAAATGGGAGGCAAGCAGGCAGGGAGGTTTTGCATATACACACTGTAGATATTTAAGAAAGATTAACACTTCTCATTAAATAACTGTGAGCTAGTTTGAAGACGATTAAGAAAACACAAGAAGAAAGAAGCCAACCAGAGACCTCTAGACAATACACAAAAATAAAGATTTTGTAAGGAATACACTAATTACCATCATACACTGTGGATATCACGCATTAACAGGTGATATCATTTAAGAACTGGAAATAAGAAAATCTGAAAATGTTTATTACAGGTCAGTCTATTCTAGTCTAGACACTTCAAGCTAGATCAGATCAAAGCAGTGAACCACAATATATCTGGGATCCCTAATCAACCAAGATATGATCACCTGGTGAACAAAGGAAAAGAGGGACATGAAGATGTTTGGGGTGCAATTTCATCATTAGATCAAGACAATCAATCCATTTAAATTCTTATAAAAGACATCCTCCAGACTGACTTCCCGCTAACTCTCTTGGTTGTCCCAGACAAAGCACACTATTTTGCAAGTGTACTTGTTAAGGAGAGATCAGTGAGACAGAGTATCACACAATTAGATTACAGAAGAGATGCCAACAATTTCCACTCTTTCAGCACAAAGGTAATTTAAGTGTTTCCTTGTATGATAGCATGTGCCTCAAAAATGGAGAAAAAAGAAAGTGAAATAAATAAAAGCAATACTCCCTACTCACACTGCTTTAGAAATTAGACCTCAGGTAATGAGTAATTTCCATCCAGCAAATAAAATCATGCCAACATCATACTAACAAGCTAAAGCTGAGTAATGCAGCCTTAATGGCCCACTGCTCTGCCTTTAGCTAGTTATGTTAAAAATTCTGTGCAATAGATTTTTTTTTAAAACCACCAATTCTATTATATTAATTCCTGTAAATATATATAAAACAAGTATTTCAGTATTTCCCTTTTCCACCACAACAAAACAATAGTATTACAAAGAAAATTTCCATCTGACAATCTGACTAATTAAACATGAGGAACAAAGCAACAAAAATGAGCACCTGCTTTCAAATGACATAAGATTAAGATAACAAAAAATGAGATTCAGGAGATTATATAAATGTTCTAATGTCATGAAGCCATAATCAAAGAAAAACTAACTATTTCTTAATCAGGCCCAAGCTGTTATTCAAAAGCAGAACAGTTCCTGTATTTTAGGACCAGCAACGTTCCCTCTTCACCACTATGTACTGAACTTGTAATTCAAATTTACTGAGACACAGCAGACATTTTTGGCATTCAAATACATTGCAAAACACTTGTCAGTTGGAACATTGCTTCAAACCAGGTGCTTCAGTTTAATTACAACTAATTTATGCATCAGCCATGACTACGGTTCCTTGTTTAAAATTTTGCTGGCATGAAATTCATACAGATGTCAGAGTATCATTTCTAGTACATGCATGCCACTAAAAGGAAAGTGTCTGAGCACCTAATTGAGTTAAAAGAAACCCCAAAATATGCATGCATGATCAGATTTAAGTCAAAACGTGTTACAAAAATGTATTTTAGAGCTTATTAAAATCTTTAAGAATGTTATCTGGTTTGACCTAAACTTTTATCATTTACAAATAAGTAATATTGTTTTCTGAAGACAACCCCCTACAAGTTTCCATGCAGTCATATAAAGTTAAAGGAAAAATTGGTTCCCTGAAAAAAACTATTTTCCTTTCTGAAGATGTTCAAACCATGTTAGCACTGGTGTTAACTACAGTCATCATCATGGCTAGGCTTCGCGAACGAAGATTTGGGAAGGGCTCTACCCACGTTTGTTGCACACGCGTTGGTGGCTAAAAAGGCCAATACGAGATAGGCATGTACGGTTGCAAAAGACACAGCAGAAAGACTCCTTAGATGGTATGTTCTGCAAGGCACGATTCTTTCTGCGCTGTCTTTTCTCCTCAAGGGAGATCCTGCGTGGTTTCTCAAAAGCAGCTGCAGCATTATAGATGGTGTGTCTCCAGGCCTCCCTCTTGGAGGCCAGAGTAGACCAGTTATGAAGATCAATGTGGCCAAGTAGGGCTACAAATAGTCAGAAATTAGTTATAATTACATAACAGGATCACTTACGAGACACTGTCAATAATCTTAGGCAGTGACCAAGTCCAGCAATACACTACTGAATGTTTCAACAGATGTCTTCACTTCTAAAAGGCCTCCAGAAAGTAAGGAGTCACTTCATTTAGCAGCCAGCCTGCCTAAGGCTCCTGACTTCCAGTCTTTTCAGTTCTTATCTGATTACAACCTTGAAGCACTTTGACCTCAGCTACTGGATCTCACTACACCTTTCTCAGTTGAACTAAAAGCCTTCTACAGGCAAGCAGATGCCAATCAGTTCAGCATCTTGATCTGTAATCTTTCAGCCTTCTCTGAGCTTCAGAACTACATCAACACTGGGCATGTGGCCTAACATTTTAACTCTGTCATAAAGCCAGTCCTTCAATGATGCAGGAATTAAACACTTGAAGCACTCACATTGATTAATATTGATAAATATTTTATCAATATTAATAATTATTATTTATTTTATTTTTTATTCCCTGATTAAACACTCGAAGCACTCACATTGATAAATATTTTACTCACATTGTCTCCAGACACAAGACTTCCCACTGTAAAGAGACTGATCATAAAGTGATGACCATCACTTAAACATCATCACAGTAGAGATCAATTTTGAATCTTTGACTATATATTTATGACAACACATTCAAGGCTACTTATTCATACAGTGCTGTCCTGCTCTGCCCTTTAGCAAACCCCACTACCTCAAAGCCTGAAGACATAAAAGTGCTTTAAGGTCATGCAGTATATTTTGCTTAGTATTCACATGTATTTGTATGAGTTAGTACTGATATCCTTCACTTGACTCTTAGCAACTGAGATCACAGCATCATATATATTTGTATTTCAATATCAACTTTTCAAGCTCAAAAAAGCAAAGGTAAAGGAAACAACCACAAAAAAGCTTTAAAAAAATCCCTGTATTTTTTCTACTCATCTAGTTTAGTCTGAATACCTAGTTCACTTCCTCCATCACGTCACCATGGAAGAAACTGTACAGTAAGAAGAGACTTTAAAAGGCCTTTTCCTTTTGATTTCATATTTAAACAATTTAAGGTCTGCCTTTTATTATTATGGTCTTTCTCTTTCATACTTTCATACTGTCTCTGATTTATCTTTAAATTTGAAATTACAACACTACTAGGACTTCAGCAGACATTGTGAGTGGCATACAGATATCTTACCAGTAATTTAAATTTGGAAGAACTGAATGCTGCAGAATAGCATTATTTAACTTGAATGAATGAAAATGAATTAATGAATTAAAGAGTGAATAGTATACGTAGAAAGCTTTAAAAATTTATTGGAAGAGATGTTCAGAAAACTTGCATTCCTACTACCCACCACAGTACTGCAGGATTTCCAACAACAGTAGACTGTCTATTTCTCATCTAATGTGCAGATCAGATAAATATTTTACTGAATCTGGCATCACATACTGCTGTAAGCATGCAAACTGAATAAAGGTGTCAGTTCCTTTATGCACCTATGTAATTTAGTATGAAGATTATTGGTAGCGCCTAGCTGATGACAAGAGTAAAGAGCAAAGCCACAAAGAAACATAGTTTTGTTTTAGCACTATTTAACAGAAGCAATACACAATCCACAACTAGCTGAAAGAGACTTAACTATACTTGTTAGATGTATGAAGTAGCAGCAGTTAGATGTATAAAACAGCAGCAATGAAATTAGATCATATTTCTGAACTGCTAGAAAAATGTACTGCCTCAATTACTGCAACCTTGAAGTTCTTTTAAAATATATTCTCTCCAACAAAGTAACATTTTTGATGGATTGATCAATTTTAACATAGCACCACCACACTGGGATCTTAATATCTACTGAAGGTCAAGTTACCTCCTCTGGAAAAAAAGTGTCATTCCCTATTATATTCAGCAATATACATTTGCAAGTACACCTGCATTCTTCTAACCTATTAATGTAGAAAGACATCAAGGAGTGCTGCATCTACTGGACCACATCTTATAAACAGAGCTGATGACAAATATAAGTGATATGCTTGAATCAAACAACATAATTCACTGAAAGCAATTAAATGTTGTGGCATTTGGCAATAAGCATACTGAATGCATGTAAAGATTTTATGATAAATATTTGTGATTCATTACTGTCACTAAGAAACTTAAAATTGTTAATAGAAATGGATTCTTAAGGGTCAGGTTCCAAAAAACCCCCCAGAAACCCATAAAAAGCACTGCCTGAAACACTAATTACAAAAATTTCTGGAAACCACTCAAAATCAGTCTGAATTTATTTCACTAGTTGAAGATTTGAGCTTTAAGTATTGCCAGGAATCTTACTGGTCAACATAGCTGTCAGCCCCTAAAAGTATTTCCATGTGTTGAAGGGAAAGTGTAAATTAATTAGATGATGAATTGGGAATCAATTAAATAACCAAATATGGTAAGCAATATAAAGAGAAATTTTAAGTTTTGTGAGAAGGGTAACTGACAGGCCTAGGAGAGCTGCAGCACTAGAAAACCTAATTAAACCCTGAAGGGCCTGTGACGCCTCAGGCATGAGGCTCAGTATCCGTTAGGTTGATTGAGAATTGAAAATAGATAAGGAGAAGAGACCTAATTATTAATTTGATTGACTGTGTACAAAACATGATCCCTCTCAGCATGTTCTACATATTATGGTCCAGAGACAAGGCATTTGCTACCTGTAAGTCAGAATTTACCTCTAAGAAGGGTAGATTTGTTTGTATAGACTGTAGACACATTTTCCCTTAACTTATCCTAAGTATTTAAATGTTGGGGGCGGGGGGTTGGTTAGGTTTTGTTTTGTTTTGCCCCCTCCCCCCCCTTTTTTTTTTTACTATTATTTGATTGTACATTTCATTTTAGATTTTTGGAGCTGTTTGAATCATGCTTCACTACAGACAGTATTTGTAATGTGACTAACACAGTGGATTTCCAAACTTATGGACACAAAACTAAGGGATTTTAGACACAGCTCACAGAAAAACGGTGTATTTAGGACATCACTAATTAGTTTTCCCTAGGCAGAAAAACATATTCATCTTTATCTCCAAGGATTTGAGTGTGTTCTGTAAATAGAGGTTTTTTCTGTACAATTCAAGGTTCTGAGGCCCAGTTTGCAATGAGCTGTAAGTTGTACCAGTCTTCCTTCAAAGCAGATTATAATAGAAAAAAAAAAAAATCAGATTAAGAAGTTGCAGTGAGACCTTTACTTGGCCCTCCCAATAAAGGCATAAAGAAGTAACTGAAATGACAAAAGAAATAAGGACCAAACAACAAAGCAGACAAGGTGAGAAGACACTTCATCAATATATCAGTGTCTTCCTTAACTGCTTATAAAACTTCATTTCGCAAGCCCGATCGTATTCACTTTTAAGAAAGACAACACAAACCAACCCAGAAATGCCAGTGTCCTGTAACTCAGGATTCAACAGCAGAAATATAAAGGAAAGAATACAGGTAGCAGAGGCAGAAGTAAATATTTAGCCAGTTTTCAATAAGAACTTAACGCTGGAATATACGGTGCTGGCAATTGAAACCAGATTGCAATTGATTGAAAAGGTGTTGCTGCCAAACAGCAATCTATGCTGACCTGAGATGTGAAAATCTGATTCTGTCCCCATAGTTCTAAGCTGGAAAATCCTTCACTAGGCCAAATGTAAAGGGACCTTATTTGTCTTAACTTATGTTTTTAAAAGAGTAGATACAACTAATTTCACTGATTGGCCAATGAAACTTTGGGAGCACTGTTTCTGTACTACATGCAAAACTTAAAAGGCTGATGCATGTACAATTACTTATAACCATCCTTTCACTCTGAAGAAGCCAAAAACTTATCAGAGGACACATTTTCAAAGAAATATTCACACATCTGTGATAACAATGTTTCTGCATACACACTATGCTACTGTTTTGCTAAGGTCCTGCCTCAAGGCAACAACAATTTTAGATGTGTCCTTTTCTGCTTAGCATTCAAATTTTAGCATGTTATGACTACCACTACCATCAATGTTTTTTGAAAGGACTCTCTTTCCATTAAAAAAATCCCCATTATGCTGTTGAAGTGGTTGAGAAATATGATATCTTAATACCAGAGACATACAGTATCATTGTCACACTCAAACAGCTAAGTCACTTCTTCAATATTCTGCAAAATGATATTCTCCCATTACATTTGAAGTCAAGCCTGAAACATCAGTCATAAGGTGCAAGGTGCAGGCACTTCATTCATATGGCTGAGTGGCTAATTGTAAATAACAGCATAGCTAACAGCATTTGTTGGCACCAGACACTACAAAGCCACACTGCTCAAAACTGTTACTGAACTATTACATACACATCTATTCTGTTCTATTGTTCTGATATTATATCCAATTTTTGTGTTTTGAAAGGGACTATAGACCACAGAGTTCTACTGTCTTTTCTCACCTCTCCAGATTGCTATACAGCAGGATATCCCCAAATTTAGATAACAGATGTTTTGTTAATTATACTCTCTATGTCCAAATGCATTAATATGTTATTCTTATGGTATTATCTTGATTCATTACCTCCTAAAATAGTAAAGATGTAAACTGACAACAGATTGCCACAATATAAACAGGTAAACCTTTTCAACATTGCATTTATGCCAAATATCTTATACCTTTCCAATTTTTTTTGCTGGTTTTAGAAAATAGTCCTGGAAATAACCTCAGGGAAAAATGGCAGACAGCCTTATACGAGGTCACAAAGAAATACAGTCTTAATCTAATTCAATTAACCGCTTTGAGTTAGATCCCAAATGGCACAGGCAAACATTTGTTCTATTTCAGGCATATTCTAAGCAATGCATCATTCTGCTTTTTAAGTATAAAGAAGCTCTGTGCATTATCATGCACTCAGATTTTTTATTGTTCAAAATTTGAAAAATCTCTAGACAGACATCTTCATAATTTACAACAATAGCTCTTCATTCAGACAACCATCCAAACATTTCACATGCCATTTCAAGTGTGTAAAATTCCAAGGAGAGCATTACAAAAAGTAGCAAAGTTAATAGCTACAACAATGCAAAGTGGTTTTGTAAGCAAATGGGCATTACCAAGTCTACCAAACTGTAACTCTGAATTCCAGCTCTTGGAGATTTATATGCTATCATAAACAACAAAAAAACAATAAAATCATACAGAAAAGTACTTCTGCATTTGGGTACTTAATCTGGCTTCAATCCCTATGAGATATTCACAGGCAATGTGCCAACTGATCAATATGTTAGTATTTAATGTGCAATAAGTGCTACTGAGTAAAAATCAGAGAAACACTGCCTGTCAGCAGTCTGCCTTATTGCTGGCAGGAAGGAGTGCATGAAGTTTTGGATCATCCCATGTGGTAAAACAGCAGCCAGAAGTCTGATTCAGAATCAGACTTAGCAAAAAGAAACAGAGAGCGATGCTCAGCATGAACACAAATGTGCATAATTCAGCTAGACTGCATTACTGGAGATTTTAATTTTGATTAAACACTTCCTTTTATATTGGGTCACATTCATTGTTTTCAAGCCTGTGTTTTCATTAATATTTTAATACACAGAGAACATTTAAGTTGTGTAACTTAGTGTTGTGGCTAAAGATAGCATCTTTAATAACAGCTACAAAAGGGATGCTGGCATCCATCGCTGTCCAACTTTGTAATGCTGTGAGGCACCGTGGGCTGGTAGGGACTTTGCAGCATGCATGGCAACACGTCTGCACTCACCACCAGGGAAAAGAAAGTGGATGATTGTAACATTAGCTTAGTCTGTTTGAAATAGGAACTTATAAATGCAGTCACGACAAAATGAACCAACGGAACGGAAATGTCAGTGAAAGACTAAAAGGATCAAGGCAGAGAGGTGAGTGCACTTGGTAGAAATGCTGCTTTCACCTTTGTTTTACACCCCGTGAGAATCTGCAGTATAGTGCAACCCTTTA
Source organism: Galbula dea (assembly GCA_013399015.1). Classification (NCBI taxonomy): domain Eukaryota; kingdom Metazoa; phylum Chordata; class Aves; order Piciformes; family Galbulidae; genus Galbula; species Galbula dea. The sequence goes on along the minus strand of VWZX01004365.1, from coordinate 1,380,421 downwards.
AAAACTTCCCAGGAAATAATGGCGGTAAGGAAACTGTAACATGTAATTTTAGTAATTTGACTGTTTGGCTTTTTCCCCTTGTTTTTGCTATTTCTAACTCCTAATGATGAAACTTAAGTTTGGACAAAATTCAAGAAACCACACTTTTTTGTGATTCCATATAAGCTGGGGTACCTATACCAGAAGTACCTATGCTCCATTTCCCTTGGCATTACAAATCTGAACTATGGGGTGCCATGACACACTTCTACAAAGATCTACCAACTCTGTTCAATTCCTGCAAGTCCTAAGCAGCCCACACAGTTTAATTTCTTGGTAAACCACAAGACTCTTAAGTTTCCATTAAGCATTGTTACAGAGAGAAAAAAATAAATGCAGTATTGTGTGAGACTGAGGTTCTTTTCTTTCTCTACGAATGCTGAATATAATTAAGTTTTCAAGTCAGTTCAGCAGACTGGTTCTTTTCCTGTAAGCTTAAGCACAGAAAGTAAGCTCAAAAACATTATGATACTTGATCTAGATTATCAGTAGATGCATAAAAATTAAAGTCATACATTTTCAGGACAGTTTTAAAAAGCCAGTTGTGATTAATTTTGGTAAACAGGATACTGAGAAGCCAGCGATTGTCAAGAGAAAAGTTACTGGTACCCTCCAATAATTCACTCAGAAACAACTGGGTTAAGGGGAGAAAAAACAACCCCAAAATACAATCTGTATTGCAAAAATCCTTACACTTGTTTTTCCTGATATACTGTGCGAATACATTTTTGCTGTTAAAGGATTTTCTAGTAAACAAAAACTCCAGATAGTTTGATAGTGGTTACTTTCATAGTCAGACACTTTAAAACTTACTGAATGACACTGTGGAGGTTTATTTATTGTTACTCATTACTGTTAGTGTCTTCAGTGCAAAACAACATTGGATTCAGAAGCCTACAGTCAGGATGAATTCCAACTTCTGTCTTTCCACCATACCTAGTTAGTTAGAGCAGAGAAGCTGGATTAGGCAGGTCAGAATCTAAATTTGTTGGATTTCTGGTCTGCAAATTTATATGGGCCTGTAGCAAATACACAAGGTATACTAAAAGAAATGAAAAATTCATTTTGGCTTCTCTTGCTTCTTTTCAGTTAGCTTCCAAACAGAACAAAAATCAAATTCAAAAGCAAATGGAAGTTCCATTATGGATATGATTATGTCAGTACTTGAATTTGGGCCAGGACTGCACTGTGAAGGAAATCTCCAAATCTTTTCCACCAACCTGGCTTTGATTCATATCTTGGGATGGGGCTTGGAATGCAAAATCTTATTATCTGAAGGGGGTTGGATGTAACTAGACCACAAGATGAATATCAGGTTTCAATGGATGTTTAGGCAACAGACCAAAGTGGAGTCCTCATGAAACAGGCAGTGTAGACACCATTTCTCAGGATAACCATTTCCCTTTATAAATACATTTGAATTGGGTTGTGCTACTAGGTTTCAAATGTTTTAGGTTTAGGGTTCTAGATCAGGTTCTACGGTTAAAAGGTTCTAGATTGGGTTCTAGGGTTCAGAAATTCTCTAGATCAGGTTCTAGGTTTCAAAGGTTCTAGATCAGGTTCTAGGTTTCAAAGGTTCTAGATCAGGTTCTAGGTTTCAAAGGTTCTACTTGCTGTAGACATAACAAACTTAGCAGAACTAAGAACACTTGGTATCACAAAAATTCCTGATTAATATTCTCTAGAACAACCTCATACAGGACAGAAGTTTTCAGCTAGTGATTACAAAACTAACTAGGGACAAGAGGACTAAGAGAAAGGTGACATATGCCTTTTCTTAACAAGAAAATACAAAACAGCAAATCAGAATCTTCATAGTAATCATGTTCATTTATATATGAGAATCTAAAGCAAACAGAGAAATCCTATTTGCTAAAGGAAGTGCTTTGTTGTTGCTTCCAAGCTTAAATGAAACTGCTGGGCATCTTTCAGTAGCTTACCAAGACCAGAAGCTTTCCTGAACTTTCAGACTGAGGCACTACAGGTACCTTATGCAGAAAATGCTGTTAAACCGTAGACACTCATAATGTTTATAACAAACTGTAAGGTGCATATAAGTACTTGGTTTCCTTTGTTAAGTTTATCGTTTGCTTTACAGCAATAAGATACTTGTCTCAGAACTGAAAAACTGTGTATTACATAGTAACAAAACCACAATACACGTGCACTACTCCTAAATGTCAAAATGTATTTCTGTAGACTGGATTTTTTTGAAAGGAAGGAGTTTAGCTGTTATGTCTTTAATAAGGCTACAGAAATAATAGTAATATATATCTACAAATCCAGCGAATCAATGCACCTGGTCTAAAATGGAAAACCTTAGAATGTAATAGTAAGCAGTAAAAAACCCCAAAAATCCCCAAAAAACAACCATCCCCCCCAAAAAAAAACCCCTATCAACATCAAAAAAACACAAAACAGTGATTTTACCAGTGAACAGATCTAAGCAGTGCAACTAGCATTTACTCCCATTATTGTGTCAAACTTCTGTTTTCACTATAACTTTGTATGAATAATGCCTAGGTGGTCTTTGTTATTTTAACATGTAAAACTCTACACCAGGCAAAACTATCTAATCTCTCAGAGGAAATTTTTTTTTAAAAGCAAAGTGGTAACTATACATATTCATCTAAAAAAGCAGTAACAAATACCTCACTAAATTCTGTCAAGGTTCATGGAAACTACTGGGATTTGTATATACATCATTTGGATACAGGCCATTATCAAACTATCTAGAGAGTTAATCAATAGAGGACACTCTCAGCAAAATAAGACTGATGCTACATAATCAGAAACACCAGAGCTGTAAACAATGGAAATGCACATTATTCCTGAAACAGCATAAATAATTTAAGATTTCCAGAACTGAAATTAATCTACATACCATTTGAAGCACACAGAACCACCAAGTCAGACAGAATAATAAAAGGTAAGGGAAAAACAGATGGATAATTAAAATTATACTTTCCAAGTGGGAATACACTTATTTTAGCACTGCTGGTAACAAGTAAAGAAATAAATATCAAGGAAAGCCTATTACATGCATGTATATTTTATATGGTTTGGTTTGGTTTTTCAGAGGAGACTGGAGTTTTTCCCTTCTGCTATGACTTCACATTGAATTTACTATAGCCATCAATATCTGATTAACTCTTCAACTCTTTCAAGAATCAGTATTTTATAGGGCTTTATTTGCAGAGAGATGGAAACAATCTAGTTTGCTCGTATTAGAGATGGGCATTCTTCTTCTAGCCCCCTGTGCCCTAGAAGCCCATACCCTTTCATTCCCAGATGAAGTCTCAACAGCATACTTCAAAGGAAAAAGATATTCATGGTGTCTTAACCTTCCCTTTGAAACTGAATCTGTGGATCCAATATCATCTAGCAAGGCTAATTGCATAGTATGCAAGGGAATTACTATTATTTCAGTATAACCCACCATAGAGAGATGCTGAAAGTTGAGGCACTGTTGTAACAAGCTTTACATAAAGACAACACCACAAACACACTATCAATTACATAGATGAAACAGGAGAATTTCACAAATTATCTTAATAATCTTAAAAATTACATTCAAATATGGTTCAGCTTACCCTGCAAAGAAAATGCTGGGAGAAGAGGAAAAAAATCTAATAAAAGAATGCAGATATTAGGAAGGTATGTGGTTACATGGTTAGATGTGACTATGTATTTCTCATCATACTTACTCACGGTACTTGCTATCTATTTTACCTTCAGATCTTATTTGCCTCTGCAATTTTTACATTCTATAACAGAGGTCCAAATTACCCAACAAGTTAATTTAAGATAAAGCAGGGAGAAAAATGAAAATGCAATAGAGAAACTAATAAGATTTCATAATAAAAAACCCACAAAAAAACCTAACGAAACATTTCCCCTGCAGCAAACAACTCTACTTTAAAAAAAAAAAAAACACAAAAAAACCCCCACCACCAAAAAACCCTCACACACACAAACCCCCCCCCCCACACACACACAAAAAAATCCCCAAAACCAAAACCAACAAAAAATATTAGGACAGTGACATGTGCACAAATAAAAATATGACCTAAACAGCAATTTAGAAAACTCATACTACATTGAACAGCTTAGACTGTAAGAAGGTAAACAGAAATTGACTAATTTGGAGAAAACTAAGTTTTAAAGTAAAAAAAGAGGAATCTTCCACTGCTCACCATGAAAATATTAACCCTTCCAGTGGTTCCATGATTTCCAACAATCCAAAAGCAAACCAGTAGTATTGGAACCCAAGTTATAAAAACATTTGTCCCAATGTTTGTGGAGCAAAAATAAGTTTGAGATATGCTTAAAAGTTTTCTTCAGTCAGTGAGAGACCTGGCAGTTCTCTCTATAAATGTTAAAAGCAGGAAAAAGATCTTTGACCTTGTTAAAGTACAAGTATGATGTAGAGATAAAAGCAAAAAAGGAAGATGGCCAAAGCACCACAAAAAAATCCCCAAATCTTGAATAACAATCACCATTTTTACAGAATGAGAGCCGCCTTCTCTATTAATTCAACACATAAGAGTGGGAAGGTACAATTACATGAGTTACATTCAGTACTGCTTTATTCTACCTGTGATTACACACTAGGAACCATGTGCAATCTCATTCAGAACACCAGAAGATCCAGCTTCACATGGGGCACCAGGGATTCAAACCAGCTTTGTCCATTTATGAAGTATGTTCAAGGATTTTTTGATTTTTTTTGATTTTCATGTGTAGCATATAAGCCGGTTGACAATTCTTAATACTTTTGTATATTTATATATGTTTTTATATATTATATATATTCCCATGCTGTCAAGATACTCTATCAAGATAGCTTTTGTTTCTCGTTTCCAAGAAGAAATGATGTACCAGCATATGCATGTCTTCTTTATTGTAAAATAAAATGTGACTAGAATTTATACACATTCATGAGCTAGATGTTAATTAGAAAATTCAATTATTTTTCAATATGAGTCAATATTAGTAGCACCCATATTCAGCAAACATTAAAACAATCATCCAGTGTTTTTAAAGACATTTTATGTCAGGTGTAAAAGTTAGGCCTGAGCCTTTGATTTACATGCTTATGAGGAAATAGCTATGAAAAAGAGCAAGGAAAACAAGGTTACTTTTGATTAAACACAGAAATTAATATCTAGCACAAAATAACACATTATTAATGTGGTAATTAAAACATTGTATTCTGAAAAACAAATATGTTACAAGCCAGAAGGATCTGGCCTTATTTTATTATACTTTAATAGAGAGGAAACAGAGTTAAACAGATGGCACCCAGGATTTCTCAATGAATTCAACATCTGTGAGTACACGTTCCAAAAATGCCAATTAAAATATGTCCAAGTAAATTCAAATCCCTTGCTGATAGAATGTAAGTCAACCTGGCTGGCTTAAGATCAAGGTTAAACATAATCGTCTGCTCAACTTGTAGCAAGTTGCTCCCAAATTGTACAGAAATTCCCAGAGAAACAGTAAAACAGTGCTCCTATTGATTTGTATGTATTTACATTCATAACTCTCTTCCCAAAAGTTGGGCTGAAGCACAAAGGGGGGAAAGAAAAAAACCCAAAACTGTGTGAACCATATGACAAGCATAAACTGGAAAAATGCTGCTTTGATTTTAAAAGCTTCTGCAGAAACATTCTGTAGAACATTCCCTTTGGGTAGTTTTACAAAACAATTACTTTGGAAGCGTCTTGATAATTTTTATTAACCACACAAGTCACTTTTTATTTCCTTTACTCTGTAACTGACCAATTACTAATCTTATATTAGGTTGTCAAATTTTTCATACAATGCAAAGCGAATGTTGAATGTTATCTAATAAAACACATACAGAAGAGGCTATATTAAACAGTGCTGTTAATGCAAACCCATAGCAGTTCTACTTCAATGTGGCATTCAACTGTGTTGCAATAGTGCACGTAAATGAACAGAAAAAAAGTGCTTTTAGTACAACTCCCCTCAAACACCACCCAAAAGCAAAACTCACCAAACTTTTGAGATTTTGCCGTATGTTTCAGCAATTACAAAGTGCAGTCTAGCAAGTCTCTACCCAGGAAAGCTGAGTATCCACTCCCATGAGAAATAAAGAAAGGATTTTTGTCATGTGCCGAGCCATCCATAAAAATCTAGTACCAGTGACTGAACTGGGGCAAATGTGTACCAATCATAGATTGGGCTTTTTGCAAAGCTAATCGATTAAGTCTTCTTATACATAATCCATGTGTGCAGCCTTTTCCCATACCAATTATTTCATGCTGGCAGCATTTTGTTGAGGGAAAAGCTAGTCAGAAACTATAAAACACACAACACAACAGCAAATGAAATTAAATGCCTGAAGTGCAAATTCCTATCTAGGAAACAAAATCCGAACTACTCATGCATGTATACATACTAGCAATAAATTAAATGATGGTAGTCAGGGAAAAGACCTAAATGTCAATAGGAAGAGTGCAATGGAAACACTAATGTCACATTCAGCAACTATAAAATGAAAGGTTTCCTTGAAAGTGGGAAAACAAAAGCTTTATTGCTGTTTTGCACAACAGAAGGAATTAAGTGTCCCAGCAAGATGCATTTCTAGATTACAGAAATCATACTGGATTTTGAACAGTTCACTAATTCAGTAAAATCTGTTTCTTAGCCACTTCTGGAAGACTGGCTGGGCAAGACATCATCTTGCTTTTTATAGAAAGCCAATGCTCAGCAGAATGCACACAAGGAGCCTGATTTTCAGACCTACTAATCACTTAACTATTGAAGCTCTGGCTGAGGAGCACTACTGAAACTTAGGTCCCTAAGTGTTTTAATAACAATAGACAATAGCGTTGGAGAAAAAAGGAAATAAAAAAAATCCAGAAAGTTGAAGTCCACAACAGACATGGTTCCTAAAGTGAATTATGATTTGGGCAATGTCAGCAGAATTTTCAGATATGAATTTAACTAAGTAAGGATGACACACTACTTCTGACTGTCTTTTGACTTGTAGTCTTCTCTTGCAGCATAGAGCAATTGCAGTAGGAAAAGTAAAATATTAAATGTTGAGGTAGTCAGAGGTCATAAAGTAAAACATGACTGATGTATAACTTACTGGGAAAAAAAAGCACATGGTCCAAAATGAGCAAACTTGTCATTCGCTGTACCATTACCAAGATAAAAAAATAAACATAAAACCTGTTCATTCTGCACAGAGGGAGGCTGAGGAAAGGAAAGGCAGAGTAGCCTGGCACTGCTGCAAACATGAGCTGGTGTACACTAAGGGTAAGCAGACAACCAATGGTGCCTACTTCAGGCCCTTTCTGTCCTCTGTCTTTGCCTTCAGGGAGAAGAACTTTTGCTCAATTTACCTGAAAAGAGGATTTTGAGAGAAAAGTAAATTCTAACAGACAACTGGAACAGCCCCAGAAAGTCTTAATTTGCCTTAATCCCCTGCAGCAGAGTGCCAGCAAAGGGGAAGGAGAGGTCTGTGTGCTGTGTTCTTCTTTTGTACTTCTATTGCTCTCCAGTTATTATTCCTGATTCCTGTGCTTGATTTCTCCTATTGACTAATTTTGCAAACCTCTTCAGAGACTTTATATCCTCACAATTAAAAGTTTCAGCACAGTCAGGAGAGGTCCATTTCCCCATTCAGTTGATAATGGCTTAACGTTACATACATCACAGCAAATTACAAGATTTTTGAAAGCTCTGATGGCAGAAGCATCTCTGGCTATAGGAGTAAGTTTTGCAACTGATGGTTCAGACATATTTTTCTCAAAGGTCTTGGAAAACAGAAGGCAGAGCACCTAATAGCATGGATCAGGCCCCACCAAGCACTAATCTTCACAATGACCGTAATGATACTTGGGGTAGATTCTTTAGTGTGCAATGCACAAACTAATACAATTCAATAATTGCTGTAATTCTCTGCAGTTGCACAAAGAATAAACACTTAAAGATTCAATTGAGCAGCTACTTCTGTTTTCTACTGTATCTGCTGCTCTATTTGTTTAGAAGAGGTGACCTTCTAGTAACCTTGTTCTGTGGCTGTGAATGAATGGAAATTTGAGTTTGACCTCACTTTATGACCTCTATAAAAAGAATTATACTACAATGACTTTGTGTCTCAGTCAGCATGTCAGCTAAATATTTTATTCAATTGCTAACTGGATAATGCATTTTCAAAACAACCCACAATGATGAATGTCTTTTAAAAATATAATGCTAAATGAAGCAAAAATTCAACTAATTGTTAAATATTTAAATGTATTTGACATTTAAGCAATATTGGACGTATTTGCCTTAGTGAGAATGCATCGTGCATTAAAAAAGTTTTAGCTACCATTAGGAAGTAGTATCTATGAATAATACATATTTTTGTCTAATGTCTTTTTATGTTCACAAAAATACTCACTTTTGTGTACATAAAACTTTGCTTAAAAGAAATCTAAATTACAGGTAGGCCATCTAATGTGTCCCTTACTACCTTTTGGCAAGCATGCTATAATCAGAGTTTTTCCACTAAATTACCCAAATCATCAGAAACCATGCACAATTATATCCTGCTCTCTAAAACACCACATGATCTTTGCTTATGTGGGTAATTGCCAGGGTGGAAAATTGCAGTGAGGATGATGGTACAGATGTTCTTTTTCAGTTGACCAAACAAAACAAGTGAAAACAAAGAATTCTTGTCTCACAGTGACTTCTATTTAAAATGAACTCTCTTATACACATTCACACACACATAAACAAATATAATGGGAATTTTCAACAGATTTTTCTAATGAAAAATTACAGTCTTTGTGATGGTAGAGGAAAAGATTAGGTGAGAGAGACAAAGTATTAATAAAGAATTAAGATATGAAACGCAAATGTCTAATGTTTGCAAACTATATGCGTGTACACTGCAATACTTACTAAGTTCAGCGTGTTAAAGAAGTCTCCAAAACAGGAGACAGGATAAAAAAAGATTTGCTTGCAATTGTTTTTATTATTACATTTACTGGCCCTCATCACTTAAAATTGCTTTTTAGGAGCATGAAGGTAGATCACCATGAGCAATGTCCTATGTATTCACCAGAGGCTGTTGAAGAACCACAGCCACAGAAGGGATATCTAGTTAAATCCATTTTCCAAGTCTCCCAACCCTCTGCCCTCCTCCCGTCTTCTTCTCGTCTGCCTACAGGTACTCCTTGCTCTGTACACCTTATGGAGCTGTTCTCCATTATATGTTTGTTCAGTGAGATTCTACTTTGTTGTGTGGGGGTTTTATTTCTTACAATTAATTATTTTACCTTGCACTCAAAAAACATTGCTGCTGTTAGGTAAGGTTTTTTTAACATTTCAGCTATTTCCAAAAGTGTCCAGCTCATTCTCAAATAGAAAGCAAAACAAACAAACAAACAAGCTCTAGCAATCATTTTGCATCGACATACATTAGCACCAATCTTCAGTTAAGGCAATACAGGGTAAACAAGACTTTTTCTAATTTAGAGGATGATGCTGCAAGAAAAGGAGACACAAACCCAGGCAAAAATGGCAGAGAGCATTGCTTTGGTATTCACTGTAAATATATATCATGTGCCAGAAAGGGAATAAACATCCATGTATGGTATAAACTGCAACTGAAGATCAACTGTATTTTTTCAGATGCCTTTTTACAAATCACGCCACAAGCCATCTGCTCAGTGTTAGCACAGACAGAAGAAGCACTACAGGAACTGTCTTTCCCTAAGTTTTCTGAATACTGATAGAGAACAGAATATGCAATTATTTGACAATAATATATGTACTTTTATGTATGCATATTCCTGTATGATCTCTAACCATGAACAGGGATGAAACTGCTCTTCCTCTCAACCTCAAGTATGTGTTTTATTTATCCTCTATGAATAAAGTAATCAAAAACATCTGACAAGTGTTTAACAATAACATACATAATTACTGAGAGTTACAGATGGAAAGAGTAAATCCACTATTTTTCAGCACTTCATAACGTTACCTAGCTGGAGGACAGTTAGTCCCCATCTGTTTCCTCTGCAGAGCTCATGCTGATAGGTACATGCTAGGCTCACCCTCACTTTCTAGTTCAGCTTTACAAGCAACTAAGACAAAAGTAAAGCATCCTTTGGGCTGTGTTTCTCCCTAATCCAGTCTGTCAGGGATCAGTCATACAAGGCAGGTTCCTGAGATGCTGATCACCTCTCAAACATGCATGTGATAATGAGTCAGAATAACAATTTAATTTCTGTTACATTTCTATGTAATAGCCTAACACCCACAAACTTTGCTCATGACTAACAGGTCTGTCATCCTCTTACAGTTTCAAATATTTGCTCCAAGAGAATAGAAGGGAAAATGGTACAGAACAACTTAGTCACCGCTTCATAATGAAAGTCAGTCTGAGGCTTAACCTTTCCTCTCTCGCCCCCCCGAAAACCCAGACTGTAACTGCTTATGTCTGGTTAAGCTATACACTGAAGAGCGTGCTTCTCTCTGCCTTTCCTGGGCCACAGCTCTGCCTGATCGATCTGGACTTCCCTGGGAACAGCTGAAAACAACTTTTTCTACAAAAAGTATCAAGTTCAACAATTTTTGTGAACTATTTCCTGACTTGTATCACTGAATAACTTCAACAAATGTGTTTAAATTTCAGGAGTGTCAAATTAACAGTACTTAAATTACCTCCCAAACAAAACTGAGAAGAAAGGGGTATTAGGACTGAATACCCACAGTCTATTCACTGGTGGCACACACAAGTTGCCTGTCACACCCAAGAGGTCAGCAATTAAGTTCACATCACCTTGCTGGGATTCAGAAAAAACTTTTAATGTTGACTTTCTAAACAATGTCTCAAACACTAAGCTTTTGGTGTATCTAAACAGTAAAACCTCTAATACTGGCAGCTCACAGGATCATGCACTATTATTGTCGACTGAGTACAGCAGTCCGCTAGGTTGCCATCGAAATGCCATTCCTGTTCCACTGTAAACATCCTATACACCTTGCATCAGCATCTCAAGCTGTTTCTGCCTCCTGCAGACAGATTGCAGAGCAGCTACAATCAAGCGAGGACAACCCCACGATGTGGTACCAGTGATGTGGTGATTCCACAGCAGGTCTAAAATCAGTAAGGTCACATATCTCAGCACTGAGGTAACAAACCTACTCAACAGCATTTACAAATCCAGGAACAGAATCACACTGATCGCCTCTGCAAGTGTAAACATGCCTTTACTTTCTCTAGTCCCAGTTTCCTCTCTGCAAAAATGCATGGCTTACCATACAGCTAAAGGTCATAGAACATTAGAAATATAAAGGCCATATGAAAACATCAGATAGATGTAGAGCATGACCCAGATCTAGACATAGATAAATACTGAGAGGATTTAGATCACTGAGCCTTTCAGAAATGAAAATGGCTTTATGTTAATGAAAATCCTTCCATCCTCTCCATATTGCCAAAAGTACATGCACATATGTTAAGAAATTCAACTTATTCAGAGCTTTCTGTTCTTAAGGCCTTATTTTTGACACAGACGGAGACATGTTTTCCTTGACCACACTATCAATACATTAACCTGCAAAGGTATTAACAAGGTGCTTCACCGTATTTGTTACACCCACATTAAATTCTAAACTGAAAGCCTCCAAAAGACTCATTAAACAGTTTTAAATCATACTGCAACTGTACCAATGAGACTTCCCATTGTCTGGTTTTAACATAAAAAGCATTGTAATCATATATGTGATGTGGATTTGATAATTTCCAGTAACCTGTTCCAGTGGGAGCATGAGATTAATAAAAGATGCCAATTTAAAGTAAAAGTAACTGGAATCTCATATTTTCATTTGTTCTCATACTATCAAACCCTGCAGAATAAATGGCTGTCAGACTCCTGAAGCAAAATAAGATGAGGAATTTACATCACTGATTTTTACTGGATAATGAGGCTGCTGCCATACCTGGGTCTATGCAACCATTTCATGTATACTCAAATTAAATTTACATTCTTTAACAATCTCCTTGAAGCTCTGTTGATATTATGAGAATTCTGATAATTGATGTACTTTAAAGTTACAAGAAACAACATTAATTTGAATTCAAGTCAGATTGTTAAAGTTTAGGAATAGCTACAAGAGACAACAGGAAGAAATAGGACAGCAGTTCAATATATTCACGGAGCTGGACTATACACAAGCATTACAGTCCTTTCAAATTGCCTGAATAATGATAATTTACGATGACATGTCATAAACTTAGCAGAATCTTCACCTCCATAGATATGATTCAGTTCAGACTATGAACTGAAGAAATCACTCTTACTACTTTCCCTCCTTTTTTCATACACAAAATCCCCTAAATAAGAATCAACTGTTCTTAATCAACATGCTTGAAACTCAGACCACGCATTTATATGCAAGGATGCAAATAAATATGCACATGCTCACTTTCTGCTTCTCAGCAGTTCTGAAAAAGCAGGTGATCCACTGTAAGTCCCAGGAACCCCCAAGATCCCAACAGTGTCTTTGTGTCCTTCTGATGGGAGAAGAAGCTTTTGGGTCATAACAGCTACACTACCATTAACATAAAAATTTGTTTCCAAGCAAATCGGCTTCCAAGCATACTGTGGGATTTTTTAAGGTTGTTTGTTGCTGATTTAAAAAAAAAATGATGTAAAAAGCCTCACATACAAGTCAGCTCCCATGTAACTTACCCAAAACCATTTTTCAGCTAACTACCATAACTACTACTGTGATTGAGGCTGTGATTCTGTAACAGTCCTGTAAGTGCACTGGTCACAAGCCATTGTTGGATGCTTTTGTTAAAGAAAAGTAGGAAGGAGAAAAGAAAAAATGTTAAAGTCATGGCATTCACCAAACTTATACCAATGAAGCAAATGCAAAATTTCGGATGAAATGTAATTCCTTAGTTACTGGACTGAATAACAATTTCAGATTTTATATTTGGGTACATTGGTAGATGATACCAAATTTCAAAGCATTCTAGAAAATGACCTCCAGAAAAAGACAACTGTTCTCATTTATATTTCTTTGATGTTAGCTCATTATAATTTTTGGATAGGTTAAAAATTGCTTCCTGAAACAAACTTGTAGCTCAAGTACAAACACATTCATTTGCATAGTAAGTGCAATGTGTTTTTAACACACTTAACAAACCTTCATGTTGAAGCACTTTGTCAGCACTAATAATCATCTATATTCCACTAATTAATTCATTGTATTAATTCTAGTACAGAAGGATTTTTAAAAACTCAGATTCTAGTCTACAAGTTTGCATTAGCTGTAATCACGTGATTGAAGAATTTTCTGAACTAAAATTAAGCTTACACAAAGCTAAAATGAATGAACCTTGGGGTCTGTAACAGCAGAATCCCTGTGGAAGGAGAGTTAAACCAGTAGCTTACAAAACTGAACTCCATTTCAGTGATTCCCAAATAATAGAAGGATTTATGAATAGTTTCTCTGCATGTTACACCCAGATTATTGTGTCATCTGGCTGAGGCTGAAGACTTAAGAGTATTTCACCTAAACTACTAAACCTATTTACTGAATCTAAACTAAGTGCTGAAGTTTAGTTCTAATGAGTGTTGACTGATCTTGGCAAATAAAGTGAATTAGACCACACATAGCTGAACCAGACAAGTCATCACTAGTCAGCATGTCCTCAGGGGACAGAATGAATAAAAATTGTTTCTCAGCTTATATTTTTTTTTGGAAGGATCACCACAAACTCTCATGTTGATAGTAGCACTATCTTGACATCCTTTCAAAGCCGTTCTTAGCACTAGCAGTCTTGTTGAGACCTCTTTTACAAGTTAAAAAATAAAAGGAGCCATTTTAGCAGTTTATTTTATTTTTATCTATCCAAACACTTATAACACACTCATCACCCCCATGTCTGTAAGCCTGAGATTTGAGTATTGTCACACAAAGGATTAGTGTGCAAATCCCACAGGGCCTGGAGTGCTCCATGTTAAACAAAGGGTTTCATCACTGGTTTCCACTGCATCAGCTCTGGGGTGGCAAGGGGCTCCACTCTGAGGGGCACTGGACCAGGAGGCAGAGGATGTGGCTGGTTTGACTCAGCTTTTCCTAAAACTCTGACCAATTCATGTCACATCTCTCTGCCTCAGTCTCCAAGCAGAACGGAAACAGCGATATCTCTCAAAAGCTATGCCCAGAAAGCCTAAATAAAAACTCTGTCTCTATGAAAAATGCACAAAATCCCTTAAAATTAAATTAAAAACATCATCCCTTAAAATTAAATTAAAAACTTCAAGGTATTATCACATGTAATTGCTTCTACCAAAAGCAATGTTGTAATGCCACCAGCACTGTCACTCTTGTAACACGAAAATAGGAAAAATAATCTCGACCTAATGAAAGCAAACAAAATACTGTGCATTTACAGGTTCTGCTGCTTTTACTCATTTGAAGTGAGAACATGAAAAAGTATTTTCACCTCCCTGGTTTCACTTTTGGCTCAGATCAGGAACAAAACATAACGTAGATGTCCTATGCATCTATGCTATGTCTTGAAATGAGTACGGCTGCAGGAAGGGAAAGGCCAGTCTTTTCAGATGTACCTTTCATTACACAATTAATTTGGCATAATTACAAACTTCTTGCTCCCTGGACATCTTTTTTCCTAGATGTTCTGACTGCTGGGTTCAGAGTATCCTATGCCAGTGCAGTAAGGGGCCCAGGGTGCCTTCCTCTGCCAGGGGCTGGGCTACGGGGGGCTAAGGGTCATCCTGGCCTCGGTGGTGCCGAGGGGATCCCATCTTGCCACGGCCCTGGGAAGAGAGAGGCTATGGCCAGGGCCAACCCTAGGGATGGAGGACTGACAGCCTGCCCCACATGCTGGCACAGGAATGCAGAGGAGTTCTTTCAGAGAGACCAATAAGGGTGCCTGCACTTACTTGTGCCAGAAAACTTGGAAGACACAAACTGAACCTTTCCACATCAGTAAGCACAGAACTGCATCTCTGAGGTTCAGCTGCAGTACCTAGTCATAACTTAGTTTACTCTTTTTTGGGCACTTACATTTGTGCAACCTTTAATCTGGTTTTGGTAAATTTTACAACCACTGGCCTCCCACCATTTTCTCCATAGTTTAATTGTTTTAAAGAAAATTTGTTTACTTTGTTATCAAGTGTCATTACAGACTGTTACTGTAAAACCTTTTAAGTGTGAAATCACAATGAAAGGAAGATAAACTCTTCCAAAAGAATATACAAAGTTTCAGTTTTGTTTTTCATTTGCAGAAATTGTAAGTTCCAACGACATTATTTTTTTTGGGGAAAAAAAAAAAAACAAACCAGCAACCAAAACCAAAAGAAACAGAGAAACAAAAACAAAACCCCTCCAAAAAAACCCACAACCCCCCAAAAAAGCAACACAACGCCCCTCCCCCCCCCAACAAACAAACAAGAAAAAAAGAAAATAAAACACAAGAAGAAAACACAAAAGCAAACCTCAAAATGAACCCCCTTTGTTTTGGATCAGAGTTATTAGAGGTAGGCAGTTTGGAAGTGAACACTGCTCGGACCACATTGTACTACTGACCATGCCACTACACAGGAAGCTGGAGCTAGTCAGAGGATATTTTAGGCTGCAAATGTTTTTGATATCTCTAACATAATAATAACAACATCTCCTTAAAAGTAACAGTGCATCTGCTAAACCTCTGTGTAAAGGACACAGCTCATTTGCTCCCTTGAGATTTTCAGCTGTGCTGTATATTAGCTTGAATGATCATAACAAAGTAATATTACCTGCCACAGATTTTTTTTGTAAGTACACTGTGAGATGGTTGAACTACACCTTTGTAACCTGTATGTTTCCCAGGTATCTAGCATCTGAAGCCAAAAAATGGTTAAAATAAAAGAACTCAATGATGGTACAGTGCTGGAGGATGAAATTAGCATGCCCTTGGCAAACAAGCTTCAAACAAGCCCTTTCCTCTAATTGAATACTAGTATCCAGATAAACTGGCACACATCTAACCTTTACTCCAAAGCTGTTCAATTACACATGTAAAAATGGAGCACAATGAAAGCCATGGCATCTATTCACACCACAGGAACCCAGTTTAATTATTCCCATTAGGAGATATGAAGTATTTCCTAATGCAAATACTGGACTTTCAGAACACTGACATCAAGGACCTCCATTGTATTTTCCCCCACAGGCAAGAAGTATAAAAAAGGTTGCATTTTACATTCAGTTTAAGCACAGTATTTTCTGATGATTCTGCATTGGAATTAAAAAGGTAAATCTCTATGTTTTCAGCAAAGTCCTTGCAAATTTTCTAACACAAAAAATGAATCTACATAATGGATTATTGCAAAATACAGCTATTTCTGTAAATGTCAACGGAAATGTAACACAGTACAACTGCATTCATTCATGGACCTGCTGTTAAGATATCAGTAACTTCCTGTAATCACCAAGCATTTAAGAGCTGTGTTTCAGCATTAGATGTGCATTTACAAATTAGTACCAGTTACAATCACAATGGGTGATAAATTTGTCAAACATACCAAAGATCAAAATTTCCTTTCTAAAGAAATGCCTGATGAGTAGCAATAAATGTTGGCTTTAAAGAGGGTAGATTGATTTACTCAACAAGTCAAAAGATTTTTATGGCACAAAATTCAAAACTGGAGCTTCAACCTAAGCCAAATTAGTATTTACTGCCAAACGCTCAATCCAATCTCTATGCAGGAGTTTCATCCCTAGTCTCTGCTAGTGTTCCACCCTTTGACCTTGACCATGGTTACCTTTGTGCCCTCTTTCAACAGTTACTCTTTTCTACTTCCAAGTTAATACCAGCGTCTTCTGTCGGTCCATAAACTGAGGCAGTCTCCAAACAATAACTGTAGGCTGGTAACCTGGGTTCCACCACAGAGGTCAGCAGCAGCACAGAATCACAGAATCATTAAGGTTGGAAGAGACCTCTAAGATCAAGTCCAACCAACAACCCTTTACCACCATGACACTAAATTATGTCCTTAAGTACCACAACTATATGCTTTCTAAACACCTCCAAGGACAGTGACTCCAACACTTCCCTGGGCAGCCTGTTCCAATGCCTAACAACTCTTTCTGTGAAGAATTTTTTCCTGATATATAATCTAAACCTCCTCTGGCACAACTTGAGGCCACAATGGACACCTGACAATTCTCTACACTATGTACTCAAGTACTACAGAAATTATATCAGAAATACATAAAAAAAGTAAATATGAAGTGGAAGAAAGGTCATCAATCTACAGACTATCATACAAAGAGTCTCTTGTATCTCTCCAGTCTATGGATTTTATGTGAAGTTACTGAAACAGTAACTGAGTCTCAAAGCATTCATCTGTCAAGAGCAAAGGCTTTTATCCCAGTGACAGAAATAGGAAATAGAAAGTATCTGTGTATTTTCATGAAAAGCATCTGTCATTTCATCCTGGAAGGAAAAAGGATCATGGCTGGGCTATATTAAAAAAAAAAATTAAAAATTCAGTTTAATTTTGGAGGAAAATTGATTTACACTGTACTCAATGCTGTGCTAGCAATCCAAACTTTCTTACTTATACCAGAAACAGTTTGGTTGCAGATCACACTTACAAACAAAAGTAAACTGATTCTCAGTGCCTATAAAGAATTAAATATATGCATATGTGAATTATATTTATGTCTATATCTTCATCCAAAATACTACAGCTAATGTAGGGTCTTCTTTCAGCATTACATTCAAAGCTACACTTAAGCATAAAAAAAATATTTCCAATATATCATTTTTAAGTTGATATATAACTTTTTAAAAAGCTGAATAAATGAAATGTTTTAGACAAATATAGTAGATTCACCAGTTTAACTTCTGTACAGAGACAAATGCACATCTTTACCATACACATAGCTTAAAATTGCTACCATGTGCCAAGTAAACTTTTACAGATGTTCAGCAATAGAGTTCAAAGAAACTGCATTGCATCCTCCTGGATATATACCAGCCAAACACACATAAACAAAGAAATGTCAAAATATCAAATGAAGTGTCCATTTGCTATGTCCAGAAAAAGGAGAGACAAAGGACCACGAATATTCTTTCTCTCCCATTACTTGAACTGCATTCAAATGATGCTCTGCAGTTATTCTTAGCTCATAACATGAGGCACTCCAGCTAAACTATGACATATTTTAAAGTGACTTTTACCCTTGGCTTTCAAAAGGATATTTCTACATCAGACACATGTGAAATCTTCCTCTGTGAAACTTTTGTGTTCACTGATAGAAACTGTCTCCCTTTCTCTTACCATTGTAGGTATTATCAAGAGAAAAACATACTCTTCTTGGGGTGAAGTTACTTTGGTAAATTTAATCACAAAAAACATTTAAGCCTCTTGCTTGATAGAACCAACAGTGTCCTAGATAAGGCATGTCTAAATAAGGCATCACCTCTGCTTTTACTTTTTATTGTTTTGAAGACAAATATATTGCAAATTCAAGTAATAAATCTAAAAATCTTGTAATGAAGCCTGTAACTGTATGGCAAATGTAATTCATCATGTTCTGTTGACCACTCACTTGCTCTATACTTCTGTGCCCACTAATCCATTTTCCCCAAGGCCATTTCTGACACTTCTAAATTTTAAACATTTGAACATCTCCAATCACTCCTTAAATAAAACCCATTCTCCTTTCTACTAGGAAATACTTCCTTTCTTTCCATTGTGGAATTTTCATCTACCTCTTCAGCCCCAAAACACCACCATGCACATACTCCGAAATTACACTTCCCTAAGGCACAGGACAAGCAATATTCAGTCCTTGAAGAGTGACAGGTTTAAAGCATAATATTTCACAGCCCATTAGGGTGCAGAAGAGAGGCATTTTAGCATTTATTGAGCTGCAAATTCCCTTTCCAATAAGAAAGATTCTGCTTCTACCTTGAGTTATTCATCCACTCTCTATATGTGTGCACATACATATATATGTGTGTGTACATACACACAGGTATACACCCAGCATAATACAAACCAATTTATATACGTCAATCACATTTTTTTTTAACAGCAAATTCAAAGAAAAACTGTATTAGGCAATTTTAAAAGGTTCCTACAATTTATTGCTTATAATTTTCCTTTCTTTTCTAGTTCCACAGAGGAATATTTGTTCTACGAGAGGAATTTAGTCAAGCAAACAAAGAGATAAGAAATAACACCAATGCAACTGAGAAATAATTCAAGAGAGTTTTATGAAGTAGATTTTTCTTCCTTGCAAGTTATGTGGTATACAGAAAATTCATGGTGTTTTGGTATAACATAAAGGCTTTATTCATCTCTCCTTAGGATGAACTACAGAAGTAACTCACAGCTTTCACACACAATGCCACGAAAACCTCATGCCAAGAAAAATTACTACCAACCCTTCATGCTTTCTTCCTGTCTTAAATCTAGTGCTTCCTCTCCTGTAAAACAGTCCTTTTTTTAATAAAAATAATTCATTAGAAAACAAATTTTGTGAACAGTAAAATTAGATTTTTCGAAGATTTTTATCTCACAACCAACTACCCCAGTTGTCTATCAAAGCTGCAATTTAAACTGTAGCTTTTAGTCAGTTCAGTTATTTACAACAGCTCTGCTCTCTGATGTCTTGTAAGAGCTGAACTCATGCCCAGTACTTTCTCCAAGGTTTCCTGCTTTCTGTAGGCACATAGGTGCCTGTATTTCAGAAAATTTGTAGGAATGAAATATTGGAGGAAATAGGCCCTCTCTTAGCTCTTCGGATTTGGCTGAAATTGGCCAGTGGTTAAAAACTCTTGTCACTGTGGGAAACAGTCCCATGTATGTGGATGCACGTGTGCACATACCCAGGCACACAGTGTAATCACATAAACCTCATTTCCTTCGGAAACCAGGCTAAAAATGACACAGCTACAGCAGATGTGAACACACTTATGAAAAGCAGCTGCCTGAGTTTTCCTTGAAACAAACAAACATAAGGTCAACATGCATACAGGTTCCTCTTACAAATCTCAACAGGCAAGTCTTTGAAATACTTACATAAATATTTTAAATATACTCTTTCAGTGGGGCAGAGGACGTACATCTTGAAATCAGTTCATGTAAGACATGTTTTTTATTTTATCTGGGTCAAATTCTTACCCACTGAAGTCAATAGAAGCTTTATCTGACTTACAAATCTACAGTCAAAATCACTTTCTCTGATTATATTGATGTAATTTATCTGGGTATGTTCATGCCTCTGCTTTCTCTGCTGGCACTTACATAAATAATGATGGGTTTAGATCTTGTCCATGCCGTACAGGAACATATTTAATTCTAAAATCTACCACTGACAAAATATGTATGAAACTCTTTTTAGCAAAATAAATTATAATCCAGAGACATTTGGAAACTAGTATCTCCACAAAATAGCTCTACAGCCTTAACTAGAGAGATGAGCTTTTGACTGCTTCAGACAACAGAAAGCAATTTGAGATCTCAGACCACTGTGAGAGTCACTTAGTGAACACTTTGTTACATTCAACTTCAAAACTATTTGGAAATTATACTGTGAGATGTGTCATAGTGGTATACAGAAAAACACAGGTCTGTGAGGGATCTTCTGGGGCAACAGCATCCAGCCCCGTCGTTCCCTCTTTCACTATGCAAGAGATATTTAATCCAAAAGAAGACGGGAGCATACCTGTCATTTCTACCCCACATTTCATCTCTCATCTGTCTCAGAAAGCTTGAGAAGAAACCAAAGTTCTAATATTAATTAACTCCCCAAAAGACATCTCATGTTCAAGAATCTATTCCAAATATTAGTTTATACACAGCTTAACTTTATTCATTTCCAGTACATCACTGAAGCTACATTTCCTCTTCAAGTACTCCTTAAGGAAAGCTTCTGGTACAGAACTTGCATAGTTTGAATCTTTCAGCTTTAGCTTACTGTCTTTAGATAGTATTAGTTGCTGGTTTTATACCACTTCCAGCATTAAAAAGGCTTAGCTTAAAAAGCTGCTACAGTAAATGAAGTGAAAGATTAAAATAAAGTCTACTAGGATGTCCAGTGAAGTACAGACATCTTACAATATCACAACTTTCCAACATCCAGAAAACAAATAGCACAAATACAAAAGTGTAGTACAAACGTACAGACTTGGTGATTGCCAGCCTAGATGCTGCAACTGGGACTAGTTATCTAAACTGAAATGTTTTCAGCTCATTCTGAAGTTTCTAAGCACTGCTTGACTCTTTTCAAAACAGAACCAGGTTGTGTGCTTTTGCTGGTATGATTTCCATTTAGTAGAACAGACAATATTTTTCCACATTTCATAGAATCACAATGGTTACAAAAGACCTTCGAGATCATCAAGTCCAACCATCCACTCGACACTACCATGCTCACCACTAAACCATGCCCCCATGCACCACATCTACACATTTTTTCTAACATTTCCAGGGGTGGTGATTCCACCATCTCCCTGGGCAGCCTGTGCCAACACGTGATAACCCTCTCAGTGAAGAAATTCTTCCTAGTATATAATCTGAACCTCCCCTGTTGCAACTTGAAGACTTCTAGTCCTATCACTTGCTCTTTGGGAGAGGTAATGAATGATTGAATCAGTTGTTGAGACAAGGCCTTCCTAAACTGAGTAGTACCTCACTGTAAATGCCTGTGTGCATCCCTGCTTGAAACAGCATTCTTAGTTTTACCAGTTTTTCCCATTCTGTCACGTTCAATCCTTCTCAATCACTGGGGACACGATAATTAGATGCTTAAGAATTTGCACAGTAAATGTTTCTTACAATGTAAATACTTCAAAGGAGATGACCATGCATTAAGTGCCTTCCCTGGTAAAATCCATGCCACTTCTGAGGTGAGCACTCACTGTTCCATTTATATAGGAAAATGTGGGAGAGGCAAGTTCAAAGGAAGCCAGAAAATGAAGATACAAAACATAAACATCAAAATTAACTGTGTCTAGGATGACTCTAGTAACATTTCAATTGCATTTTCAATGACACAGAACTCATAATTAATGATGTCACATAATTTGCAGAGACAGCAGTAGAGTGCCCGGACTAATTTCGAAGGCTTATCTGCTGCCAGTACTTTTCTGATATATTGGGAATATAATCAGAAACCAATAATCATGGAAGGAGGTAGATCTGAGAAGTTGGTCTCCAGTGTACATGCTTGAGTGATGTTGTCAGTGCTCCCTGTTGAGAAAGATTACTAGCACCAAATCTTCTTTAGTCTTTGGGATTAAAACTGTGCTCTAATAATATCTTGTTAACATGTAATATTTTTTTTCCAATATCAATTCTAATTCAGGGGCCTATAAGAAAGATGCGGCAATCTTTTAGCAAGGCTTGTTGTGATAGTACAAGAAGCAATGGTTTTATACTAGAAGAGGGTAGATTTATACTAGATACAAGGAAGAAAGGGAGGTGGTGAAACACAGGCACAGGTTGCCCAGAGTGGTGGTAGAAGCCCCACCCCTGGAAACATTCAAGGTCTGGTTGGATGGGGTTCTGAGCAACCTGATCTAGTTGAAGATGTTCCTGCTCTCTGCAGAGAGATTGGGCTACATGGCCTTTAAAAAGTCCCTTCCAACCCAAACCATTCCATGATTCTGTGATTCTAAGTTTGTAAACATGTCTATTCTTTTACTTTGCCAGAATATGCTACTTTGTGTCTACAATCTTGTTGTAAAATAAGACGATCTGACAGTCACCAAGTGCATTATTTCTTCAAAATATATCCCCCCCATCTCAAAATACATAAATATTATCGGCCACCCCATTAACTTTGCAAGACAGTTTTCTACCCCTCTGAAAACTTTAGCAATGCTTCCTACAATTTATTTGAAAGAAAGTTGCCTCCAGCCATTTTGGTTTGTTCCATTTTTTTGTATCTATACTGATACATAAAGAAGGCATTAGAAATTTTCATACTACGCATTTCTCTGCAGTAAAACTCACACAAAAAATGTTTTTATGCATCCAAATGTCATTTCAGCCACTCTCTAAAGAAGAAATAATGACTCCATTTTTTTTCTGGTTTATAAAAGCAACATTAAAACAAAATCTAAAATGAATGAAAAGTCCTCTTTCCCCAGTGGATCTTTAAGTTGAGCAAATACAACTGATTTTTGTTTTGCACCTCCCTCAGGTTTGGCACATCCTGCATTAGCTTGCCTGTGCTTGGCTGCTTAGTTCACCAGAAAGGAAAAAAAAAAACTGGGGAGGAGGTGGGAAATAATAATCTTTCTGGCTTCTGGCAAAGTCTTTTTCCCTCCTGGAAGCCTTTCCAATATTTGTGGTTCCTGATCCCTTTTCTATGGACAGCTCAGCAATCTCTGGGCTAGCTCGCCTTCTGCAGTCTTCCAGATTTCTCTGCTGTGCTTTTTGGATCAAGTTCCCAAACCCTTACATTCATAAGCATTCTCACAAGTCCCACCTTTTGCATGCTCCTCTGACTTCTGAGCTGAATCTGGCACCAGTTTTTTCATAGTTCCTTTCCAGCTATGAGTCAATCTGTAGTGCAAGTCTCAGCACAGCAGATGCCTTCATCTTCCTCTTATTTAAACTTATTTTAACTATGCTCTGCTTAGCATCTTACACAACGCCAAGCTTTAAAACAAGTTACAGAGGTCAGTAGCAGCTTTGTTCTCTTTTGTCTGAAATTCAGGATTTCTCCGATGCTTGTTCTTTCTCTCAAGTAGTGCACCTTTCCAGCAAGCTATCAGATGTAGGTGCTTGCCTAGATAGCAAGCCCACCCACTGAGAAAATGGTTGTAGTTTGGTAAGAAAATGCAGCATGATGTACTTGAAAGATGGGAGATTGCTTAGATTTCACCTACTGAAAAAACCCAAAGACTTGCAGCACACACTTTCTCTTTTTTAAACCTCAAAGTCAATGCAGCTGTGAAACACTGAAATGAATCTGACGTTGGATCCTAAGAGGCACCACGAAACAGCCTAATCATTGTCTCATTCTTCTGATTTGCCTCTACTCCACCATAATGAAATGTAAGGAATGACAAGATCTCTTACTTATAAATCCAGCAGTATGTATATACAATCATTTTTCTTGAGACAGTTACAGAAAGACCTCTAAAGCACAACCAGATTCTTAAAAGCAGCTCTTTCATAGCATTTAGAACAAAAAACTTTCACATTATCATTTTCTTGTGTCACCAAATACCTTTTAGCTTTGGGACAGTCACCAAGCCACTACTGAAGCCCTGACATAATAAAGAAATCGTCATGCACCTAACTTCAAGAATGTAAGGAGAACATTCTTCTTAATATGGAACACAGGTTGCACTGGCACATTATCTATTCAACTTGGTATTTTATGCTTTTAAATATTGAAGATGTTAGTACCACTACAAATATGGAATGAGTCTTTCTTTACAGTTCCTTACACAGCTTTATCCTTCCTTTGTGCATTACAATGCGACAGTTCACAATTCTATCAATCTTGCTTTCATGCATTCCTCATTAAAACGCTGTAAATATTCCTGAATAATTTTTGTTTTAATGAGTCAATCATTTCTGCAAACCTGATTTGTCATATTGTAGAAAGATGTGTAGGAGATTAGGAGTTGAAGTGAAGTCTGAAATAGGATTCTGGCATTGAAGTTTATTTGTCACATGGAGATTCATGCCATATCAGCCATTTTATATATGGCTACAAGGGAAACATCTGTAAGGTCTAGCAGCTGATAAAGAGAAATGTGCACTGCTACTAAAAAAAAGGAAGACTGCATTCTATTCAAAGGCTGCAGATAAGACTTAATGAACTGAAATTTCATAAGAGAGAAATGATGGATAACATAGACCTAATATATTCCACACACACAAAGCAGTAAGAAAATATGCGAAAAAGAGAATGCTAAGCTGCCTTTCACCCTCCCCCCGCTCTTTCCGCAGGTATTTGCAGCCCTGCATAAAATATGGATTTAAAAATTTTTAAATGTCTCAATATCAACTTTTCCAGAGATGCTATTTCTAAATTAAGATTGTGCAATTTCCTCCCCCTCTCCCACCCAGGTTTTGGCAGGCGTAACTAAAACACATTACTTTAACCTGGATAGAGCATGCAGGCTCAGAAAGGACCGTAGGATATTAGGTTTGCTGCCCATTGTCACAGAGAAAAGGTTAAGCCACATAAATTTGTTGGTTGCTTCAGAGCAAAAAGCTAGTTGGTGGCATGGAAAAGAAGGATGGAATTAAAAGCTAGAGGAGGAAAACAAAAAAACCCAACTAACAAAACAAACAAAACACCACCAAAAAAAAAGGAACCCCAGAACCACCTTTTCCCTGACAATAAACCAATGAACAACAAGCTTGACCTTTTGGAGGAGACTACTCTTTCCTAACACTGTAGCCCAAATGAGCTGAAAAGGAGATCTTAGCCTCATAGAATGCTTTATAAAATGGTGACTCCTACAGCAGAAGAAAGGAGGGAGCCTAAATGACAACAGACAAAGGAATTAATCCCCATGACTGCAGGCAGTGTTTCACTTTTAGCTAAGTCTCAAACCAAATGCATTTGCATCTGCATACTTATTTAACTCCTTTGCAATTCTGTTTAGCAAAGGTCTACCTCTGAGTGTCCACCAGAACAAAACAAAACCCATCCACTGTTAAGTAGGTCCCTGACACTTCACCTGGCTCAGGCTACTGGAAGCCAGTTTTAGTTCCTGAGGTATTAAGAACTGAGTTTCAAGTCTAACAGAAATCTGAGAGACAAAGAGAACTTCCATACCAAATCAAGCCTGTCACACCACAGCCCTTCACAATATTTGTAGCCTTGTCAACAGTTTTCCTTTCAAAATATATTGCTGAATCCAAACTTTAATCTAAAACATTTTATTTGGCTGGGAACTGCTACTTCTCAACCAAACGCTAATTGTGCCAACATTTTTTTCTTGTCTTAGTAACTCTGAGTCGTATTCTTGAAAAGATTGTTAAATATGTTACAAGACTTGTCCTTCACAGCAGTGATATCAGACTAGTAACTAAAGAGGCTTTCATCATCTAACAACTCCTAGTTGCCAGATTTCTTTACTGCACATTACTGACTAAAATGGGATAAGCATGTGTCACACAAGTATAATTGGCTGAAGTGATCAATATGATTGGCTCCCACTCCTGTGGTTTTTTCCTAGCCACAAAAAACAGTATGCATTTGCCTAATAGCTCAGGAGGTGATAACCAAACGTGTTTTAGGATTGGCACTTAAAAAACCCCCAAACATTTAAAACATTTAAAGTCAGTAACTGCTCCCATGGATGTTAAAGGGGAAGCATGGCACCAAGATTTCTCCACTGTTTACAAAAAAACCCACCCCAACAACAACAACAAAACCAAAAGCCCCAACAAAAAACCCCCATACACAAACAAGCAAAAAACACATACAAAAGAACCCCAACAACAACAACAAAACACCAACCCACCTGGAAAAAAAACATGTACAGCAAATGCATCTGCTGAAAAAATTATTCTGTAAAATGAACTGGAGAAGTAACTTTATTCTGTAATTACTTTTATAATTCAGCTCTTATGTTACCCATAATGCTCCCAGGTCTGTGCGGGACAAAAGGAAGTTTGCATCCAAAAAAGTGATACATATGGTTTTAATTGCTTTTTTGCAGGGAAGTCAGGGTCCAATGTAAAGAAAAGTTATTCCAAACTCCAGCTTGCAACCCAGGTTTTCATGTGAAATTTCCAATAAAAAAGCAGCAACAGATGTGGCTGAGGCTATTAACTTGCTTGGGACATTTTTTTCAGTCTGTCCACTTCCAGCCAACCGCCATCTACTTCTTAATCCACACTGTTTTCACTTAGCACAGTCAAGTCTTCCCTCACATACTCTTTTCCTACAAAGAATCAGTTGTACATACACCAATGTCCAATACTTTCCTTTTCCTTCCTCCAATACTTTACCTTTCCTTTCATTATTTTTAAAAATAAGGTATTTCTGATTTTTCCCTTTAATTCCTGAAATCATAGATTTGACAGAGTATAATTTTTAATGAGGTAATGAAATATGGTATCAAGCTACTGCACAGCAATGAAGCTGTCTGTCCTAACATTAACCAGAGTAAAAGGAACTCAACTTTGAACTTCTATAAAATATTACCAACATTTTCCTAATTCAGTTCCTTGCTCTTGGCTACAGTAACTCAGGGCATTAGGTACAGTAAACTTTCACTTACAGTAACTGCATGCAATGACATTGATTAAGGGGGAAACTAACATTGAATATTTGCAGAGGATGGCTGAAGACCAGACAATGAGACAATCTAGGTGTGGGGTACAACACAAAAGAAACTGCAGAGATAAAGATTGAACAGAGACAAAGAAATTGAATAGAAGCACCAGACTGGGCGATGGGACAACTTAATAGATAGTGGAATGGTCTGGGTTTGGAGCCCAACACAAAAGAAAACCAAAGATCGGCTGGAACCGATCTTCAATCTCGATCTTCAATCTGGCACCAATTCCTAAATACAAAAGAGGGACTGGAGGGGGTTGGTGTATAACAAAGGGTGACCTAGGGGGTGGTGTATATGCATATGTAACACTTTATAGATATGTTGATAGTTTCCTGTAACTCAATTGTACACCTGAAATACTTTGTAGATGGTAGCCTATTTCTTATATAATACTTTCCTGTAACACTTTGCAGCTCAATTGAACTCCTGTAACACTTTGCAGCTGCTTTAATGGTCACCTGAAATACTTTGTAGATGGTAGCCTATTTCTTATGTAATACTTTAAAGATATGTTGATAGTTTCAATTGTAGCCTAAAATACCTTGTAGATGATAGCCTGTTGCATATGTTATACCTTGTAGCATAAATAGAGCACGGCTCAGGCAGCAAGGTGCGCGTATTTTGGTGGAAATATCCCCTGCGCACCCGGCGCCGAGAATAAACCTTTCGGTGAGTAAAAATATTGATTAATTTCCTTAAATCAACATAGTACCATTTTAATGCCTTCACAATAGAAGTTACCTTTTTCTCAAATTCATCTAAGAATTTCTATAACCAAGGAGCATCTGCTGCTACATACTCTGTTCTTGAATGTGTTTAATTCTACAAGCGAACCATTGTTCTGAGGGTGGAAAGCAGAAGATCACGATGCAAAGCTAAATACTGGGGCCAACAACAGAGGATATGGGAAGAAACATTTTGAAATTTAAGGAAGAAAAAAGATGATACAGGAGATAAAGACATTAACAGAGCAGCAAAAAAAGTAAAATAACAACACATAATATTCTAAGTGTAAGCTAAGTTTTTTAGGTCTGAGTAAATACACCAAGTACACTAGAACAATATAAAAATACTAAACTAACCACCTTACCTAAGTGGAACTTTACAAAGCACTGACAACTTGTTTTAGAGAAGATAGCTACTATTAGGTCAAAATTTCTTGTCAGTCTATAAATACAAATATTTAGTATAGTCCTTATGATTCACAGGATATCTGGATTGTTAACAAATGTGGTAGATAAAGAATAAGCAACTAAAGCACAAGAGTTAAAATACATTTAAAAGGCTAAAACATTTTGCATTTGCAAGCAACCATTAGAAAATGGCTTCTGAATGAACTTTTCCCGGAACAAATCTTCACTTGTATTTTCAGTAAAAGTATGGATGTGATGGCTGAAGTATGGAGTGAAGGAAAAATGCTCTACAAAGCTGCATTTATCTATGGTTTTGTTTTCTTGTGATTGCATTCTTTAACTGTTACATACTTTGGGGAGGGATTAGACATCATTCATGTCCTTTGTATCTATTTTTCTGACATACTACCAAATCTGCCAAACATTTGGGCTTTCAAAACAGAATTCCATTTATAAACAAGACAAAAAAAAAAAAAGCCCAAGCAAAGGAAAACCAAATAGAAGTGAAAATATTGCAACTGTTGACTTAATATGGAACCCCTTCAAAACATATAGAGAGGTTTATTTTAATCTATAGCCTACTTAATGTAATTTAGGCATCTTGTCTTTAATAAAACAACATTTACCAGTAAGCTCCAAGTAAGCACAAAGATATAATAAGCCCTGAAAAGCAGCGAGGCTTTGCTTTTGTGCATATTCTTACCATGACCCACCACCACGTAGATCCTTGATGCTGCGAGAGCGAGCTTTTCAAATGGGAATACCTGACTATACTGAATAGACCCTTTAGTCTAACAATACTTTTTCTGTGATGAAAATTTTTGGTAAAGAAGTCATCCTAATAATGAATTAAAAAAAAAAAAAAAAGAGAGTTTCTCAATTTGAATACTGAACTTAGAGACTATTTTATGTGAAAACATAGCCCAAAATTGATTTGATGAGTTATGCAGTCTAGCAAGCCAAACCAGTGGGAGTACTAAATTTAAAGACAATCTGAGAACTGATTTTTGTTGTCTTTCTTAAGCAAGTTTACACTCTATTCTCTTAAGCCTTAACATAAAAAGGAAGAAAAGCAAGGAACAGACTAAATTCCCAAGGTTTTCAGATATTTTTCATGTTAACATTTTAGTTCTTTGGTAGCCATTCAAAATGTATATACAATTCTTCTATAACTCAGTGACTTATATTTGTGAATCCTATCTATGGTAACATCTTCAATTTGAGAAAAAAAGCCTGTATACTGTTAATAATTGTCACCTATGTATTTTCAGTTGATTTAAAAGCCAAGTAGATATAATAAAATTGCTATGCTTTGGCATACACTAACTCAGGGCCCAACATAAGACTTTCAGATTGTTCGGGAAACATTCATAGTAAACATATTTTTGAAAGGATGTAACTGAGTGATATCTAGCTCTTTAGAGACTGCAGACACATGTATCCTCTTGAATGTAAATTTGGCTGGGAGGCTGGGAAAAAAAAAAATCAAAAGTTTATGGACTAAAGTATAAGAAGAAAGAAAAAAAATATGTTCTGTTTATAAGAACACAGAAGCCACCAGACATTTGTTAATGTTCTATAAAGGGCTCCCAAAGTTCATTAAAAATTATATAACACTTTCTACTCCAGTCTTGAGAAAAGGCATATTGCCTCAGTACCTAATGACAATGGCAGATTGGCCAGGAATTTTGTATCGACAGATTCTTTCCTCAAGAACGACAGCACTGCCTCCATCACGCCCTCAGACCAATGTTGCAAATTACTCAACCAATGGAATTTGCTTGACAAATGATACAATTAGAAAAACTTTTGCAACACATCCCCCTGCTGTTATTTTTAATGTGCCTCTTTCTTTGTCCTCTCTGTCACTCCTTCTCTGCAGCAACATTCAAATTTCCAGTCTCCTAGACAGTAGCAGGGAAGTGTCATTCGGGAATGGACTTCAGGTCTGAAAATAAAGCAAGTGTATGGGCAAGCGGCTTACACTTGTGCTTTAGTCACCAAGGAAAATGATGTAAAAGTACCCACAGAATGTTATGTCATGCAAGCTGGACTAATGCACCATATCACCCTTGAAGCTGGTGGATTCACAGAATCACAGAATGTTAGGAGCTGGAAGGGACCTCGAAAGATCATCTAGTTCAATCCCCCTGCCACAGCAGAATTCGCTAGACCAGGTCACACAGAAGCGTTTCCAGATGGGTTTTGAACATCTCCACAGAAGGAGACTCCACAAACCAGGACATTAGATGGGGTGCCAGGGCACTGGAACAAACTGCCCTTACTGTGAAAAATTTTTTTCTTGTATTCACATGGGATCTCCTATGCTTCAGCTTACAGCCATTGCCCCTTGTCTTGTCACTGGGTTTCACTCAGAAGAGCCTGACCCCATCCTCCTGACACACACCCTTCACATATTTAAAAGCAGAGATAAGGTCACCCCTTAGCCTCCTCTTCTCCAAGCTAAAGAGACCCAGCTCCCTCAGCCTTTCCTCATAAGGAAGATGTTCCAGCCCCTTCATCGTCTTTGTGTCTCTGTGCTGGACTCTTTCCAGCAGTTCTCTATCCTTCTTAAACTGAGGGGCCCAGAACTGGAGACAATATTCCAGATGTGGCCTCAGCAGGGTAGAGTAAAGAGGAAGAACCACCTCTCTTGACCTACTAACTACACCCTTTCTAATACACCCCAGAATCCCATTGGCCCTCCTGGTCACAAGAGCACACTGCTGGCTCATAGTCATCATTCCATCCACCAGGACCACCAGTTCTCTTTCCCCTTCAATGCTCTCCAACAGGTCAGTCCCCAACCTATACTTAAATAGTTGAAGTGCTTTTCTATAGCACTTCTTGAAGCAAACAGCACAAGAAGCCAGAGAAGATAAGTTTTGGAGCAAGAAGCTTAGCAGGGTCTAACTTCAGTAAACAGACATGTAAACAAGAAACCTTGCTCCAATTTCTGCCTATCTACCCGTATATGTTTATTTTAAAGCTATTACTCAACTCTATGCTTTTCATTTCATCTGAATATAGGCATTTTCTCTAGTCAGAGATGAAAATAAGTAGCTGAAAAGAAGAAAAGAATGTCCTATGGTCTAGAAAAAAAGTCAAAAGACTTGAGTATCACATGGGTGAAAGGATTAAGTTAAAGAATGGCTATGTATTTATTGACAATGATTTTATATTCCAGTGATCTGATTTACTTGGGGAGCTTATTCCAATTGCTAAAGCATGATTTTGTTCCTCCTTACTCATGTAACCCATAGACTCCAGAACTTTAGGAACATCATCTTAAAGAATGTGCTTTTTTCTTCTGTTGAAAATAAAACTTAAAAATTCCACAGTTCTGTATTTGTTGGCTTTGGTTTTTGTCTTTTTAGTTAACAGTCAGGATCTAGTAATATCTTTTATCTTTCCCTTAATGTTCTTTCCTATCTGAAAAATGTGATACTGTAACATTCCTCATGTGGTTGTAACAAAATACAGTGGGAAATCTTTAATTTTATAGCTTCATAATTAAGGAAAGTGAAGCTGAATTAAGAACTGCTCCTATAAAACTAAAGAACACCAAAGAAAGATTTGTCATTAGTACGAGCTCATAACAATTCTGCAGAGAAAAGATCCATTTTTGTACATTCTAAAACATTCTTCTAAGGCAAATGCAAATTAGTATTTACAAATTGTTCTGAATCTTTTTCTCCAAGTATACAATAGTTCACTTGTTACCACTGACATATTTATCTGGCCTTTCCCAGTTGTAGGAAAAAATTATGTCAATTTTCCCTCAGACTGCCTTCCTAGTCTGTCACACACATTATTTCATGAAACATGAATCCAAATGTTCTGTTTCTTTTCAATTTCCTTTCACCACAAATTCCAGAGTCCCCCTCTCCATGGCTTTTAGTAACAATTCAGCCTTTCTAGTCTAATGGCAAAAACTCAATACTGCTGTCTTTAATCAGGCTACTTTTCACTTCAATGTCTTCAATACTGAAGATTCAACCCTTTCTTAGAATTACTTCTTTCCAGGTCAGAAGTTATGCCTATAATTCTACATTAAGCATCTAGTTTCATAAGAAGCAGTAAGGCTTGACAAGATGCCTCAAAGACACAGAACACTCACACAGAGAAGGAGGAAAAAAGTTAATGGATTTTAATAAATAACATCTTCTACAAGGTGTAATAATCAGGTACTCGGGCACTTCCAAAAGACTTAGGTGACTTTGTACTAGGATATGAACCATCAGAATTAGAGTTAATGCAAAGGTAACAGACATTACTTTGAAAAGAAAAAAAAAGGTGACCTTTTTCCCAAATGACACCCTTGTCTCTAATCTAGAGACATTGATTTGGTGGATGAACCATTCAATGGAAAAGGCATTGGCTAGACAGCTGCACTCAGAAGAGTTGCAGACAATAGCTCTATGTCCAAGTGGACACCAGTGACAAGTGCTGTTCCTCAGGGATCAGTATCAGGACCAGCACAAATACAAGATGTGACAGATTGTGCAAATACAGGGACATCATTTGGTGATGCACTGAGGACAAAACCACCATTAGTAAGTGGATTTTCTTTTTTTCACTAGGTGCAGTTTTTGACTGGTTCATGCTGCAGACAACATTCTGCAAACTCTAACCTCAATGTGACAAAATGAGCCACAGGTACACAGATGAATGCCTACGAAAGTAAAGAATAGAAAATCATTTGATTAGAAGCAATGGCTGTGTTTTGGATACTGCAAAAAGGCAAATCCACACCCTGTAATATAGTTCAATATAGAAGAGATATGCAAGCTTTACACATTTTCTGTTTAACTTAGCTAAGAACATTCTTGACTGCAAAGAACAACCATCCTTGATCAGTCATGTCTCCTGATCCCAAAGGAGTGGCATATTCCAGAGGAATGCCATATATCACTAGAAACTACACTTCTAAATAACACCTAGTAGTAACCTGTACATAAGAGATGTAAGAAAAATAGAATGCCTCTGGATCTGTGGTCAAGCTGATGCTATAAAGACTAATGTTCTAAAAATCTTTCATGACCTTTCATTATTGAACAACATTATATATCTAAAACCCAACTGAGCTACACAAGCTGTGGGACATGGGAGATAAGCATTCTGAAATCTGTGCTCATATGAAAAATTCAGGTCCCCATATCCAAAGAGCTGAAGAAGGACAAACACCTGAGTGGCTGCTTGAAGTACACTTGTGTAGACTTCATATACAGCAACAGAGACCTTCTACCAGATGCACATTTTATTCAATCAATAATATAAACTTTACTTTCTTTAGATCTACATCCCACCGTAGGTGGGGAATATATTGTGAGGAAGTATATTCTAGAGATAGACTATTTCAATTTGCAGTGTAGGCTAAGAAGTGGATCAACATAAAGCCAGGAGCACTCTCTGTTCTATCAGACTGTGTACATTTTAGGACTTGGCTCCAAAAGAAACAGATGTTTGGTTTTAAAATATATACATTATGCTCAAAGCTGGTTGCTGAAATGAACAGCAGTTCTGATTCTGATGTGTTTATAAACATAGAGGTTATACTGAAAGATACACAGGCATTGAAAAAAGCTATGCTTATTTGTGTATGACTATCTGAATATAAACTGGCTTCATGTGTTATGCTTTGATTAATCTCTAAAAAACCCTCTCAAAACTCAGGACAATTTACAGTAACAGCAACAAAAAAGCTCACCTACAGCAAATAGAATTATTTCTTTAAAAATGAGGGTTTAGATCATACATCCTTCATTCTGCAATACAACTCCTTTCTAAGTACACTGATGGCAGGCACAGATTTGCTTTAGCAGTGTCAATACCAATGGAAGATGTAAGCAAGTCACAGATTAGGGAAATCATGAAAAATACAGCTTTTCAGCCTTGAAAAGATGTAGCCTCTCATACAGCCAGTAGCAAACAATACCATAGTTTGTCTCTTAAATAGGCAGGAGGACTACATAGTGATTGGAAAGTACCTGCCTTCTTCTGGGTTTTATCTAACCAGGTGACCTGGAAATTTGTTCAAATCAAAGTATTCTTTCATGAGATATAAGTAAGGAAATGCTAAAAAGTGGTTTTAAAACTGCAGCAGATTAGGTAATAGCCATCCTCATCCTGTTCCAAGGGGAAGTCAAGCTGAACACTTAAGATCACTCATCATGGAGAACTGCATACCACAGATTTCCAGTGGAATACACAAATTACACCTCATAATCACTGGTGTGC
Source organism: Galbula dea (assembly GCA_013399015.1). Lineage (NCBI taxonomy): Eukaryota > Metazoa > Chordata > Aves > Piciformes > Galbulidae > Galbula > Galbula dea. Next base: position 1,345,669 of record VWZX01004365.1, on the reverse strand, counting down.
ACATAGACTAGATATTTGGTGGCTGAAAATTATTTTCTTTTGGTGGCTGAAAGTCTGAAGAGTACTCGCTGTGCTATTTTAATTTCTTTTACTGTATAATTGGTACTCTCTACTACCCTAATCTGGAGCTAAACTAGATGTGATACTCATGACTGCAAAAATGATCTGTTATTCTGTTAAGGATTGAATTAAGTATTGTATTTGGAGGAAAAATTTCATGTTCTGTTGATCCTACAAACACAAAAGCAACTAAGATTTCACCAAGAGTTTTTTCTATATTCAGCTGTGACTAGATTCAAGGCAGATTTGTTTAACAGATCCCACTTTGTCTCTTCTAGTTCCCTGCTGTTGTATGTATGTACAACAGACTTTTGCGCACTGTATCTGTATATGACTAAGAGACTCGAAAATGTCCATACAGGGATGGACAGACACAGTGACTTCTTATTTAACTCTGCCTAGAAAGCTAAAATCCCACCTTATTTACATATGCACAGCTTAACTGAAATCAGTGAAACTCTCTCTATTCACTTAGTCTAAGAATATGGTCCAACATTTATAATACAGTAAGCCTCTAAATAACTCATCCCAACTGTGTAAAAACACTATTACTAGGCATACTGATCACTGATGTATTTCTGAAGCACTAGACTTTGTGTACAAAAATTGTCTTACTCTGTTTCCTTGCTTTCACTTAGAAACAAAAACTTCCTCCCATTATGTCTTACTCATGTTTCTGCTACCAGGAACACCAGAGCCCCTGTATAAAACTTGATGCATGTCAAAAAGGCTATTTTGAGAATTTTGACTTGGCTTTAAGCCAATAGGATTGCTTTCCAGGAACTGGACAAAACTGGAGTATATTTTCTATTTACACTGATAAAGTCAGTCAGCTGGAATATATTAAAGAATTTGCTGGAGTTCAATAAAATTTTCTATCAAGTGCACCACCTGATCTAAGAGAGCTTCTCAATTACATTGGGTTTAGCTGAAGACCGGTTTCTTTCAGACTGTATGTCCAAAACAATGATGCATGAAACAACTTTGACTCCGTACAGCTCAAGATCAAGCTCATACTCTTCTGTGCCTGGCAGCAAAACTGCACTCAGTTTTAAATTATCAATAAGCAGCATGTGGTAGTATATTTGTCAAAATCCCTGTTTACAGCAACAATGGAAGTAACTATTTTTCAATAATTGACTCGTATTACAGATACTGAATTTTAATTATTGGTAATTAGGAAAAATATGGAATGCAATATATTTAACAGAGGATTTGATTTTCTGAGAAATGAATGACACTCCTTAAGGAAAAGATGGAACCAAATGTCTTTTCAGACATTTGCTACTGCACAAAGTTTTTTATATTTTCTAGCTTAATTTCTAACTTTTCTATCTATCTTTATATCTAAAACCAATTCAAATTGTTAGAAGAGGTATACTATTAAGGAAAAAAAAGTGAGAGAAAGAAAAGTAAGCTAGCCAAGGAAATACTATTGCACAACAAAACTGCAAAAACTCAGACCTTGGAAGTAAATCCATTATTCTGACAGTAAATAGTCAGGGCCTACAAATATCAACAATACCAACCAGCAGGACTAGCAAACCAAACTGTTACACATTTTTTTTGATGGTGGTAGTTGTCTGTGTTCTGTTAATATCCTAGATTTTCTTTCCCAAATTAGTAGCTGAACTTAATTTTATTAAATACCTGCATTACACATTTTATTATGACTTTCTGGCTCACAAAGAATGAGCAGAAGTACTCTGAGGTCCCCAGGGACCTCTTAGCATGTTACTATTCACAACTGTTTTGGGTTGTGGGTTTGATCTCTACTGCAAGCATGCAGATGACACAGAGATTAGTAAGTACGTAAGTAATTAAAAACTATAGAAACATGGCTACTGCTACAGAATAATCTACCAGGTTATTCAACTGGAAATCAACAAAATATGTATTTATACTCACAAGTCAAAAATAAAAGCTTTGAGATTAAAATACAACTTAAGAGTATTAAAATAACAAAAACTACAGTTTGGAATGTCTTCATACAGCACAACTAAAAAAATACAGATTGCCAGCTCCCAAATAAGCTACCGTTGGACAGGGAAGAAGTATAGCTGCAGCAGTATGGCACCACGCCAGAGCCCCACTAACCTTGGCACAGTACTGTTCTGAGAGACAATCTGGGCATAAGGAAGTGAAACTAATCTAACATTATGTTACCACTGAAAAAGGGTTACAAATTTCTCCACTTCTGGCCAGAAGGCAGCTGCACTGCTCTTCAGAGGGACTTGGATCAGTGGGTTTTTTTTTCCTGTGGTAGATTTAGTCAAATGAGCAAACTTGATTCACCATGCTACAACTGGGGTACAAGAGCCAGTGCTGGGGGAGGAATGGGAACATGTGCTGGGGCTGAAGTAGGAATAGCCCGTTCCCTACAGAAGTAGTGCAAGCTTTGACCAACTTTTAAGCCAATAAATAGCTACACTCCTTCCAGAACCACATCAAGAAAATCATGCCCTATAGTAACACTTGCAAACAATTGCCATAACATGTGTTTCCAGAAAGAAAATAAATAAGCAGCAATACATCAATCACTGACTGTATACAAAGAGAAACTTCAAGTACAAGTGAAGAACTGGCTGCACCCTTACACAGTGGTAGAAAGCAACCTACCAGTTTTGGCTCCCAAAGCTCAAGACAGAGAGGCAGTTGTCACTTCCAAGACTCTTATTAAGAGAGTACCCAGTCTCCCAGGCTAAACTTACGACTGAAAGAAATTCCATTTGTCATTTGATTACCAGTAAATCCAGATCACTTTGTAAAAGTGATCATATGCATTCTTCTCGAATGAGTGCTTTTAGTTTTCATAATTTATTCTTTTTCCATTTCTGGGAGATGGAAAGCAAGAATACAAGGAAAACTCTTAATTCCTTTAAAAATTTACATATTGGTCACCAACTAATGAGAATTACTATTCCTAGAGACCACGGTGCATTGCTTGCCTAAAGACACTTACGGTGATACCCCCACCCGTAACTAGACAGGATACATACTGTAGGTGTGACTGACAGGAAGGGAGTGAAGAAACAAATCATCTCCCTTTTCAGCATACATGTTGACACACCTGCTGAGATCATCTTAGCAAATTAATCATTTTGCACAGACCTGAAAAACTGATAATATTCTAGTCTCTGCTGTTTTCAGCTGTTCTAAAAAAATAGTTTTGTTTATATAAAGTTGCCAGTCTTAGCACGTAGATTATTGGGTGAAATTTAGCAGATGTGGCATGCACAGTCCCAACGAGACTAAATGCTTTATTGATCCTTCCCAGCCTTCAACATTATGAAAGCCAGACCTAGTATGCATAGTAAATAGATTTGAATGACGATGAATCCCTAGGTGAAAACGACAACTGTGGCTGATGACAATTTGGGAGTGGGGTGGTTGCAAAAAAAATAAATAAAAAAAAAAAAATCAATGCAATATAAAATAATTTCCACTTTAACTAATTTCATTTGATTGAGCACGCAGTCAGATGCATCACATACAGTTTGAGTTGATCTTTACTGCATGTATGCTTACATGAGGACATGCAGATACACATACCATTGGCTGGAAATCACAAACCATTGATTGTCCCATGCTTCCTCTAATGAGACTCATCAAAGTAAAAGATCTGAGTAACAGCCAGAGGCACTGGGGACAGCAAGAGACTTCTTGCATTTTTCTGAGTATTTTCTGACTTGGTTGAACATATACTAAGAAAGAAAGAAAAAAATTTGCATAGACATTTTGTTTGCTACTGCTTTGATATCACTCAGACCATGGACTGCTCTCACTGCATTGGTACAATATAAAGCATAACAATGTCCTGGTCATAGCAGGAATCCCTAAGGTCTAGTGCAATATATGTAATGAGTAATAATGCAGTCTCCTGCTGTTTCCCATGTCTCTAGCTGCTACGCTGACCTTCTTCTCTTGATACTGCACATGTCAGCTGCCTCCATTTGCTTCTGGAATTAGCATTAAAATGGCAATCCTTAGAGATTATGCTACAGACAGAGTAATGATAATGGAGACTTGGAAATAATTTCTAGGGTTTTTAATTGTGTATTTTAAAATGAAACACTCTTCCTATGACAATATGGACCAAAGCTAAAAGGTACTGGTTTTGGGGGGGTCAATTTTGTTTTGTTTTGTTTTGTTTTTCTTTTTTTAAAGATTAAGGAATTTTTGTTAGGAGCTCTATTTCTCCATCTCTTGTTGCCAGGACAGTCTCTGGATATATTTGCCAGAGCAATGCCATTAATGAGATTTTATTGTGAGTCTATCTTAATTGAAAGAATAAATGCTTTCCCTTTCTAAAATAACTGCAACAGACATGGAAATTCCTGCAATCTTTGATCAGAAGTTAAAATGAAAGACTCACTAGATTTTCAATCATTTTCAGATACTGAAGTGGTTAAATTTTTGCATGGTTTCCTGCAATGCTATATGTCAAAGCTGCTATATAATAAATCTAATTCCTTATATTGAACTAAACTGTATTTTATACAATTGTATCAACTGCCCTTTACCTGAAACACAGCAGGAAGATAATGTCACAATAGATTTGCAAGACTATATGAAAGTTCATGAAGAAATAAGATTAAAAAATAACACACAACATAGCCCGTATGTTTATGCTGTATGTTTATAGTTGTTGTGGCTTTTTTTTTCCTGGTGAATATGAATATATTCATATATACATATGAATTAATATATTTGGACTCCTCTGTAAAAATTTACAATGCATGGAAAATAAAAAGAAATGCACTGACACTGCACCACAAACTATTAACAAGATAAAGAAACACAGGTAAGTACTGCAATTTATAAATTGCTTTTAACATCATCCTAATTATGTTTGCAGTGTATCAAACCTTAAACAGTATTGCCTAGCTAAGTATCTAAAAAGATTAATATTTCTAGTAAAATAAAAAGATACATGTTCATCTTGCAAACAGAAAGATATAGTTCACGTGCTGAAAGTTGTAAATGGACAAATTTAGTCCAGAAAATACACAGCACTCAACAGTCAAGGAATGTAGTAGATTCCCCCTCATTTTAAATCTTTAATTAGAACTGGATGCCTGTTTTAAAGATATGCTCTTACTCAACCACAAATTGCAGGTTGGATGTCAAAATTACTGAGTGAAATTCTAAGGCCTATGTTATGCAGGAGGTCCATTCCTGGTCTACATTTATAGTGAGATGAAAGGCACTCTAAAACTAAGTAGCACTTAATTTGAATTCTGTGTATTTTGAAGTCAATTTGTGTTCTCGGGGGTCAGAAAGAAAGAATGCAGGCACACAGACTGCAGATTCTTTCTTTTAAATTAAGAGGATCATTTACCTTTCTTGTTTCACAACACTTCTAACTGTAGTAGAGGTACTGATGCTCTAAAAGATATGCTAGTGCACTAGAAAAACTCAATTTTTTACAGAATTTTTAAAATAGGAATAAATGTTATTAAACTGATTTGTCACTGTGTCCTTCAGACACCATCTCAGCTTACTATTCTACAGTTCTGTGGAACAGCTTAGACTAGTATTACCACCATTAAAAATCCAGGGTTTTTTACCACTTTAAATACCTACTAGTAGGTATGCATTTTCCTTCCCATTAACATAAAATGGAATTAAAACTAGATTACCATTAAATGCATGCAAACCAGTTTCTGTGACACGATACAAAGATTTTATAATCTATATATACTGCTGGATGTATTAATGAGAGAATATTCCACACAGTAACTCAAAAGCATCTCAACAAACTGATGACAATTTAAGAGGAGCAATAAAAACCAAACTAACAGACTCAGAGGAACAGTTTACACAGAAGTACACAAACATACTAACTTTTCCACTTGGTAAAACAACATGAAATGGAACTACCATGAAAACCATCTCTGGGTGTCAAGGGCAGAAAAGCAAGGGTCTGCTTAGACTGTGCAAGTCTAGTAACCTTATTCACACTGATAGTCACATTGAGCTTTGAACTTTAAACTGACGCTCAGAACTTCCATACATTATTAAACACCAGCTACGGAGCACAGAGCCCCCAGATGCTGGAAGGCCAGAATGAGCCAGACTGGGCTGACTCAGCGCTACGTGCTGTGTAAATACGATGCCCTGAAGTCCACAGGGTTACAAAACACTTCCCTCCCCCTCCACTCCTGTTATTAGTGGGCTGGCACCAGGCTGGCAGCTGCAGACAGCTCATCCCTATTCAGTTGTCAGAAGGATGTGGAGCCAGGATAAGCAACATTAGTCTCACAGGGAAAAAGGTAAGCTGCTTCAGAGGAGACCTTGCCCATGTAAATAACAGCACTCCGGAAACAAATAGGTCAGGATAACCTGTTCTCCCAGGTTAACTTCCCATGCCGCTTGCCAGCCTGCGCACCAGTGACAGGTGCTCAACTGTGTCTCAGACATTACAGCCCAAAATCCCTCCATTCCATCCTACTCATTCATGCGTTTTTCCTGCTGCTTCCCAGCTCAACTCTCTGATTGATGCTTAGTATATCAACCTTTTGATACACACTGCAGCACAGCAAAAGAGAAGCTACTGTTTGAACAAAGGCATCAGAGAGACAAATAAAGTTTAAGGTTTACTGTGCGTACAAAAGTCCTCAGCCCCAGCCCAGTCTGTGTGGACATGCCAAACAGCAAAAGCCTGGCTGCACTGGGCAACTTATCAACACTTCACATGCTGGCACCGTCTTCAGTGCACTTCTATGCACTGGCAGCCCATACCAACCAAGGCTTTTGGGTCATGTGAAGCAGGCTGTTAGGGGCTCCAGGCTGGGCATATCTCGCTGTTGCTGACATATTTACCTTTTGCAGCTCAAAAGCGCTATGCTGGAATATGGTCAATCTCCAGATACACTCATTTACACAGAAAGAAGAGAAACAAATAAACCACAGCAAATAAAATTTTTTAAAAAGGAGGAAAAAAGGGCGGTGGGAGGAGGAAGGAAGAGTGAAAATATTAAAGAATGTGCAATTAGCTCATGGAAAGCTCCTCCAGCGATGTGAAAGATGCACCAATGTTTAAGTAATTTAAATGTTAACATAATTACTCTCCTGGGAAGTAACTGCATTGGTGATGGGATGATCTACCAAGCTTCTCTCCTTTGTGAGCCTTTGGAAGGAAAATAATTTTAAAATGCTTAACTTGCAAGTGCTATGGCATTATCACCTCTGATCATTCTTAGAATACCAGCACCATTTCCCTATTCCTACTTAATTTTTAACTAAGACGTCAAAGCTGTAATTTTCATCAATGAATAAAAATGCAACGCAGAATTACTTATTAACTTCACAGACTCACTTATCTACCACTGAATGACCATCCTTGAGCTGTCTGTACTGAGATTGCCCCAGGGAGTTCCTCCACTATCAGCTGAAGCAGCAGAAGTCTTTGAAGTCTTTCTCTTGTAGCATCAAGTTAAAAAGAAAACACTGCCTCCAAGGAACTCTAATTACAGTATTTCATTTCCAGGAACACAGTTTTATACTGACCCAATGGTTCAAGGTACACACATCTTTTTCTTGTCATTATGATAAATTAATAAAGTAAAATATGTATTTTAAATACTTCCCATGACAGAAATTTTAAATTTGTTAGAAAAACCAAAAAACAGAAAACAAAACATGGTCAGAAATCATCTCTGATAAAACAAATTAAACTGTAATGAGGATTAAAAACCAGGTCATTCATCCGCTTTGCAGTTCTATTTACAGTGTATCTAACCTAGACTATTTACTAAATTGCTTATATGAACAGATTAATGGTAGTAGGAAAGAATACAATAAAATAAGGAAAAAAGAATGTCAACAGTTTGGGCTGCAGTTTTTGTTGCTATAGCTAAATAGAAAACAGCTAAATAGGTTTTATAAAGTTTTATTTCTTTATGAAAGGCTACTTTACCTTTAACTACAGCCAGATAATGGAAATGTGTCTTTCACACAAATCTACATAGTTTACTTTGATAGTTTGGAAAACATTTTAACATTTTTTCTTTCTGAAGAAATCAAGGAAAAACTCTGTTCATTAATCTCCAGAAAAGCAGTCACAAAGCAATGACTTTGTGTGGGCAGGTTCTAGTGCACAGAAATAGAAGGTCCCTGAGAAAATAATACTACTGTTTGGAAAATTTTGTCCATCAATGTTAAAAGCCACACACTTCACAATTAATTTTATGAATATGGAAGAAATACAAAGACTGCACTAAGCCTACACAACAGTAATCTACACTGTTTATGTTACAAAACTGCATTCTAATTTTTCTACAGGGAGCACTTAGTTTTAAATTATAAAGCAATAATTTTTTTACACAAAAATCCTACTGGGAAATGATATAACCTGAGTATTACAGAGGCAGTATGTCTAACATTAATTATACCAACTTAAAAATTCCAAGTTGCCTGCATTTAACCAACTGGGGAATGCACATTTCATTGTATTTTTAATGCTGTATTAATCTCCAGTATTTCATTCAATTTACCCAGATAGTGAAATTAAACATTTTGGAACAATGCAGTGATACATCTTAACTTAATGCTAAAGACATTCCCTGCTATGAAAGCTTAAGTATTTATTAGGAATACAGGTGCAACAGAAAGGACTGATTATTTAAAAGTCATTTAGGTTTACCACTTTTTGAATGCCATTAAAAAAGCAACAGGAAGCAATGGGATGAGCTTATGTATAGTTTGTTTGCCATCTTACTGAAATGATGCATTCTGCTGAGCAAACTCCACTGCCCAAAAATTCTCCCCTTCTCCCATTATCCTTCCAGTCTTGCAACTTGCATCAATCTGGGCATAAGGAGGAGTCATCTGATTGCATTTCTGTAGGTTTAGGAACAACACTTTTCTTTATCGTCCCACTGTGTAAAACAGGCTTGGATAGCAGCAGGTGTCCTTTTCTAACAATATCTCATGTAAAGGACCTATGGGACAGCACTGCAGAATCTGTATCACAGAGTGAGCAACATTAGAACCAGACAATGGAGGAAATGAAGAAGAAAAGGGGAAATGTTTAAAAACCTATATTCCTAAAGGCGTTTTCCCACATACATGTTATTGGACCCAGGCACAAATGGCCCACTAATCATGAATTCCCTGCAAATTCTGACTTAAGCAGGTGGTAATATTTACCAGTTACGATATTATTTCATTATTTAGATATGCTCATGTGTATTTAGGAATCTACGAATCAACAAAACATATCTGAAGAGTAATACTTCATAAAAGAATAGCTGAAAGACCACCAACATAAACAGGAAATTTCCATCAGCTTTATGAAAACAATAGCCCCTTCCATCTCTATTCCTCAAACCCCTGCCCATACCACTTTCTCAACTAAAGAGTTCATTAAGTATATCCATATTTAATCCAACTTTGTCATAAATACAGATACCTCGGCTGTCTCCTGAAGCCCCTTAAATACTTCAGTCAATTAGTCTAGCAGGATTTTAGCTGGAGGTTGACTTTGCCATAGCACTTCATAAAAGATGCCAGCTAACTCTATAGGTAAAAGAGAAACCAGAAAAGGATAACCAGAAAATCTGGATGCATCCTCAGTGAAAAAGGAGCAGCAGTAATATATGACACATTTTAGTTTCTTAAACATTGCTGAGTTTTACTTGGACATTTGGGAGAAGACACGATGTGAATGGTTGAAGAAAGGTTATCTTATAACTCCTGCATCCTATTACATAGCATGTCTCCTCTGACTCAAAAGCAAAATATAAAGAACAAAATTATTATACAGCCAAATTTGTGTTGGATGACATCCTCAACTGTTAAAACCTCTGCTTTTGATTTCCTTAATTTTAATTCCTCAAGCTCAAAATTTCTCTCAGGACAAAAAGAGATCCCTTGAGGCTTGTTCTTTCTGAAGGTATGGATTAGAAACACAGTCTAACAAATCTTGAACCAAAAATGCTGCTACAGAATTAATTAAGTCTTGGTATTGTATAGTGCAAAAACTGTGACTGCCATGCTATTTTCTTTAAGGGGTCTTCATATATTTACTTTGAATCACAAACAGAAAAAAAAAGTTACCTCAAATCGTATTTTTTAACAAACCAGTCATTGACAGATACAGTCCCAAATTCCACAAATTGCAGCCCACAATTCTTTTCAATAACACCAAGTAAACTCAATTTTGTCTGTCATGATAGTATCTAGAGCCAAGAGACTGGGTTTTTTTATTACTATTTTCACTCAGTTTTTTTATTACTATTTTCACTCAGTTTTTTTATTACTATTTTCACTCAGTTTTTTTAATTTATTCTGGATGAATGTGGAGACACTGCAGAAAGCTAACAGATGTTAAAAGCTTATTTCAGAGGTTTCGCAACAGTTTGCAAAATCACTATATTAAAAGGTTTAACAAGTTTTTTTGTAGAGCTGTGTGTAACAGCAGTCTGGCAGGGATGAGAATTCCAAAGACTTTCTTTTTATTACTAATCACTAGCCCAGCAAATACATCTTTCTAGTTCAGATTTGCATCTGCATATGCAGGATTACAAAGTACCAAAACACCAGGATGATGATGACAGAAAAACATAGAACTAGACAAATACGCCTAAGTGAAGAGAACTTATGTGAATGGTAGAGTCAAGGTTACCTGAAGAAGCTAGCTCTTGACAACTACAGCTCCCTACTCTGGTTCAGAGGGCTACTCCAATGAGGCCCTTCTGCATCCAAACACAGTATGTATTTTCCCTGGGCATTTTCTTCTTTATTGCTAATATGTGATAAAAATGAACTCATATGAATAACAAAGTCAAATACAATTTTTGCTAGACCATCACTTCAGTAAGAGGGATAAGAGAAACACTTTTCTTCCCCAATACATAACTCAAAGACACTTCAGTGGTAAAGACACTGCAAAAACTTCTACATGGTAGAATTGTTCAATATCAGACTCTTAAAATATTTCCACTGCTGCAGGGAATATTTCTACCCTACAGGATGCTGTCTGTAAGAACAAGCTCCTACACAGTTTCTAGCTATTATACCTGCAGGACACAATGACATCTGAAAAACTCTATGTTACATGAGTGACGCTTTTAAGTAGAAGTAGCTTTCCTAAAGAAGCAAGATGTATGTCTAGATTGCCTATCTTTGTGTTTACCTGTCTCCCTCTAATACAGTCACTTTCAACCAAACTGAACGTCGGGCTATGGTCTCTGAGATAATTACATTTCTACAAGTACTATGAAAACAAGCAGCTAGAGTCAGAAGAATCAAAATCAGTGTTTCCAACAAGAAAAAGGCAAAGCTTTTAGGCAGAAGTTGGGTCACTAATCAGCATAAATATACACTGACCACAATAACCCCATGGCTTACTTGAGCGTTACAGACTACATAGAAATTAAGTGGAGTTACATATGTACCTATCCATATGGTGACAAAGAGTCAGGAAACAATCATCAGAACTTGTTTTTCTCCTTTGAACAGTAGTTTTGCCTTTGATTTCCTGAAGACTTGGGCTTTTAACAAAACAACTCCAGGTATTAGGACGGAGCACTGTTCTATGTGCAACCCATGGGAAACTTTCCATTATGCTTCTCTACAGCAGCCACAAAAAGGCAGAAAACACTTTAGATCCATTTCTCTCCCCAGCTTTTTCTTCTGCTGCTATAAGAAGAACAGCTTCATGCATCTCAGAGGAAGGTTCTATGGCAAAGGGAAAGTACCATTACATAAATTTATTTTTGGCATTTCAAAAACATCTTCAAACCAATAAAACAGAAAAAAAAATAGGTGTAATGGTCTAACTGCTTTATGTTGTTCAACTGCTCTAAATGGTACCAATTTTCAATGAAGAAAAAAGGAAAATTTGTATCTCTTTCCATGGAAATACACATAGGACCTCATAAGGGTACCTTCTGCTATGAAGTTTAATTTCAGATCCATTCCAAAGCCTATTTAAAAAGCCTGTGGGCTGAAACCTTGCTTATACTCACAATGTTCAACAGGACTGACAGAGATCATAGACTGACAGATATAACAGAATAAAGACAGTTACATTATAAATTCACTAAATAATGAATTAACAAATTTGAGTAAAATCATTATTTGCTTTTTTGCATATTAGGCTCCATCTTTCCAAAAGAGTATATAGGATATACTCACAAACTAGCTCTGAATCAAATGGTCCTGCCAAACCCTCAGTGTGACACACCACACAGATGCCAGTCCAGGTCTTAAAAGCAAGAGTGTGCCTCAACACTGCAGCACTGTGCCCACAAGAATGATTTTATCTCCCCAAGAACACAGAATATTTTAAGGCCATACAATACAATCATTGCTGGCTACATTGTGCCCCATCACACAGATATCCAAAATGCTACTCAAGGGGTCTTTTTCTTAATCTATATTTAATTTTAACCATAATTAAGCAATTTACAAAAAGAATAGAAAGTAAGAATAGGAGAAAACTATTTCAGTCAAGTTTAATACTTGCAATCCTAATATCCTCTTCAGGTAACAGAGATAGTTTGACTCAACTGTTGAACTAAAACACTGCTCTACATTGGTTTATAAACATCTCTGGAGTAGCACTGCTTGTCTTTTTTTTTTTTTTTTAAGTTACACACAAAACATTTTATGTAACCTTATGCTGTATTTTACTTTTTAAATTCCTTTAATATATGCCGAACCTCTACTGTGGCAACAGACTTGGAAATTTACATGATTAAAAACCACAGTGAACTTCAAGCAGTAAACCTACTTTATCTCTTAGCGCTATAGCCTCTCAAAAAAAAAAGCCATTTCAAGAACTTCCAATTTTACCATGCTGATACACTTTTGCTTAAGAAATCAAGATTAAAACAGAATATACTAAGTAGCCAAAAGAACTGAATTTGCTCAAGGTGCAGAAAGATCTATGTTTCTAACTTCAGCAAACACAGAGCTCATTTTCCAAGTCCCTTAATGACTAAGTGTTCAAGGAGGTGAACATAGTTTTAGTCATTTGACTCTGGTTACAGTCAAGCAGAGTCTTGTTGCTAAAATCTCAATTACCACTTTGAGAATTGAGGTGTTGATGGAGGCTTTGTTTATGCTGTGTGTCTTCTGAAGTCTGTCTATAGCAAGATATCTTCTTTATGGAGCAAGTAACTTGGATCCAAATGACAGCAGAACAATGATAATAATATTTTTTCATAAACCTGTTGGTGATAGCTTTATAACTGTTCCAGTCAATGCTAAATATCTCAAGATAAAGTCTAGTCCTCTATTCAGAAACATAAAATTCATGTAGACTTGATAAAAAGGCTCCCAAATTACTTACTTGGAATGACATTTTGCTCCTGGTCTGTCTTGAACAGAAAGCTTTAGCAATACAGTGGTCAACTCCAAACATGTGGGAAACCCTCCCAGATGAATTTAATACAGAATATTTTTGAGTTAAAGAAACTAAAAATACATACCTTACATCACCTCAGACACAAAATTTTTTGAGTACAAAGGATGAAATAGGTAGTAACTACAGTGCCTGACTACTTATCAATTTAGCAAGTATTTCTACAGCAGTACAATTACATTAAGTATTTCCATTTTATCTTAGGCCTCGGATAAACAAATCAGGATAATTCCAAAAAGCAAAGTTACTTTCAGACGGTTTCTTAGGGCATACCACTGCTCCTTTAAGTACTTCTATAAACTGTATTCTTGTATTCAGACTCTGTAGAGTGATAAATGGACATAGACAAGAGCTAGAAATAGCTGAGCTGTCTAACAGATACATAAAGATATATACACATACATACATCAAAATATGCAGGCATATGTATATACAAAGAAATCAAGTCAGTGGTTGTGTGAAATCAAGTATGTGCTTGTGTGGTACTACCTCTTGCCAAAATAATAATAAAGTACCCAAACACTATACTTGTTTTGTTAGAGAGAAATTTTGCTGTTTTACACACACACACACACACACACACACACACTCTTCCAAACATACATCACAAACACATCACAAAAACCAAAGATTTATTCTTTGTGTATTTGGCTCCACAGATAAAACCTGTTTGGAAACCAGTATTCTGAGATTGCCTGTGATTGGCTATAGTAAAACAACAGTAGTTAAAATTAATACACATCATCATGACATACATGATATATGAGAACTATAAACCAGAAAAGATATAACTACAAAGGACAATGGGAAGCCTAGACTGATGCTTTGGAAATACTTGGTTTATTTTTAACTCCTCTTTGACTATTTATACAGTCAGAGTATTTACTACCAAATTAGGATGAGGTTCTCAAAAGCTCTTGATGTTGGTTAAATCTCCTACCACTGAAGTTAATGGGGGCCAGATTCACAGATGGTGTAAATCGGCTTAATCCTATCAAATCCAGCTTTGAGTGTTTTATCACTAACTTCACTGAGTACAGATTAGGTCACTGCTGAGTCTTTTGAAAATCCCACTCCTTAATTCTTCTGCACACAGTAAATTTAAAGCCCAGTAATTAAAAAAGGGGGAAATAAAAAAATCTAGGCAAAATGAGGCTACTAGCTCCAAAGTAGTCCACTTGTCCTCTCAATGAACATCCCAGCTGAGGCCTGTAATCCCAGTTTTCAAACACACACAACCTCCACTTATTATTATTATTATTATTAAAAAGAATCCTAGCTCTTTCTAAGGGAAGTAATTTGCTGACTAATTCACAACCAGCTACTCACTTGCAAACTAAACATTGTCCAAACTGTTTGATAAGATGAAGGGAGGCCAATAACAGGTATAACAGGTAATTTTTAGATTATCTTCTTCCGAGCCAAATTAAGACTGTAATTATAATGCATTCATCTCGTGATGCAATTGTATAACAAAATATTGGGTCAGATAGTTTGTTGTCCATCTTGAGAAGTTGTAAATCCCTCTGTAAATAATATATTGAAAGCAAATAAAGAGACTTTTTAGGAGAAGATAGATGATATCTTTTGCAAGGGTATCAGCTTTTAGGGGTATAAAATTTGTAGTGTGTAAGCTCAAGTGAACGTTGTGCCAGTCCTGTTAATGTTCATTTCTACAGTACAATAGGCAATACACTAGCTTCAGCTATATCAAAATATTTTTATTTGTTAGAAACAGATTTGTACCAGACAACAAACTGGAGAGAATGAACTGTCAAAGCACTGAAATGTCAAAGAACTGGTTACAGAACTGATCAGAGGACTCTGTTAGGCAGCTTATACATTTCACACTGTTTGGGAAAGCAAAACCCTTTTGCAGTTCCTTCTACCTTGTTTGCAAACCCTCACTCTGTATGGGGCAATCATTTTCAGTTTAAGTATCAGACTAGAGCCTACCATCTAGATTTGTAGGAAGCATGGGTTTTGTATCATCTCACTCAGTGCTTAGTGTCTCTCTCTGAAGATATTCCGATGTTACAGAGCCAAAGAGGAAAAGACAGAAAGACAGTGCATGTGATTGGCTCTCTTATCAGGGAATACTCTAACTTCCTAGTCAATTATACATGTAACCAAAGAAAACAGCCACTGACTGAAGGGTCAGAGTTATGAGAAGGTTGATGGCAACAAAAGAACTCTTGTCTCCTCAGGATCTGTGAAGGAATTGATAGGAACTTCCATTATGTTTCTCCAAGAGAGAGAGTAATGACAAAATTGTAAGCATCCCAAACCAATATGGGTTTTTTGCAGTTAGAATGACAACTGTCCCTGTTCTGCACACTCTTCTTACACTTCCGTGACATTTTCTCAATGCCAAGTGCCTCTAAACAAAGGGATAAAGTTATGCACAACTTGGAGGTTTCTATGTTATAAAGACATAGAACAGGATACAAAAATTATTTATGATGTTTTACACTCATGTAGTTAAACAAGAGTCAATGGCATAACATCATGTCTTTGGCAGACAAAAAAACAAGTACTTCTTAACTGAGACACAAAAAATGAAATCATTGAAAACTCATTATTCTTTGATACAGCAACCTGTCCAAAAACCTGTTTCACAACTGAAATCATGTACATAGAAAGACCTTTCACTTCATCCATTCATTAGTTTAGTCACATAATCAAATGGTGCACATGAGGACAGTTTTTTTATGACAACACAGTTCAAGTGCTACTCTCTTCGATAACCTTAACTTTTGAAGCCCCTTAACATCTTACCCCTCCTTTTGCCTTCTGTTCAATCAATATTTTCTTTACTCCATTTTTCCCCATAGATAACTAACTCTGTTTCTACATAGATGATAGCATCCTTATAATATTAATGCTTCCCACAAAAGTCTCAAAGTCAGAAAGCAGTTTTATTAAAGTTGTCCTGTTGCAATATTTAGACAGAAATCAAAAATTACTAGGCTGCTGATGGGTTACCATTCAGTTTTTCAATTCATTTACCATTCAATTCTTTCACTATTAGCTTATATTCCCTCTGGTTGTTTTTTCTTTATCCATCTACCATCTCAGACCACAGACCTACCTGCACTGTGCATGCCAGCATATACATCACACATTGTGTACAGTTTCTTCTCCAGTTTTTCTTCTCTACTTGGCAATTGAAATGACTAAACTACAACAACTGTTTATTGCAGCGTTAATAAATGACAGAGGGGCAAGTGCCCCTCACAAAAGCAAGAGCCATCTTTTAACAAGTGCCCCTCACAAAAGCAAGAGCCATCTTTTAACACCCACATTCAAACTGTATTGTCTAACCTTTCAGCAAGTTAAAACTGAAACTTATCACACAAAGAGGTCATGCAAAACTAAAGCAGGAAGAGGTTTTTGGGTTTTATTTGTGGGCATACCTTTTAATGTAATTCCAGCAAATAACAGAGACTCTTTGAAATAGTGCTTTTAGATCTCATGTTCTGTAGCAACACATAGTAATGATTACTCATTTTCTTTCTTCTTTTCATTCCAGGGAAATAAGGCAGAGGAACAAATCTAGTTGCAAAGGAATCAAATAAGATCTCTTCCATGAGGCACCTCTTGAAAACTACATGTGTTTCAAAGCTGCTTATGAAAGGTAGGATTTCAGAAGATTGTTGAAGGTTGGTCTCCATAGGAAAATATAAGTACAATAAACTCCAGTATACTGTTCATAGGGATTTACATACAAAATCCAGAAGAGAAATTAAGAAAAAAAAAAAAAAAAGGAAGAAAAATCCCTCTCAGGCGTTAAATCTTTAATCCTTGATTATTTGTCCAGCAAGGTGACAGATGGCAAATCTAGTGCTATTATTAAAGCTCTTCCACTGCATTGGCATCTGTTTTCCCTGGGGTAAACAGAACGAGGGAGTTTGCCTGCCTAACCAAATCAGCCAAGTCTAGATATGAATCCTCTCAGTATATTAATACGTATGCTCACACTATCTTATAGCATCATGCCTGCTAGTTATCTATTAGGCTGTCATGATATTGTTACAGTCTTTGCATAAAGAAGAATGTAAACTGAAATTAATTTACACCTTTCTACATATTTCTAGTACATGAACTGCTGACATAAATAGGCATCAAATACTACCAATCTCAAAAAAAAATGCAATTGTAGTCATGGAAACAAGATTCAAGCATCAATTTGAATTTAGAATTCAAAATAGTCATTAAAAGGAGGCAAGTATTGACAAACTCTGATACAGCTGTAGTGTTCCTGCAAGCACATCTAATACCCTATCACACAGACCTACCCGAGTCTTAGACAAAAATGATACTGCAAGGATATCAGCATCTATTAATGGTCTATCTACTGCAGAGGTGAGGCAGGTGTCCAGATGCTCAGAACACTGCATTAATGACAGTCATTGTTCAATAAAAAGAGTATTTCTGAAGGTACTACCAGTTGCCTGTGACATGTAACAAGAGCTTGCCATTCAGCATAAAAGAAACAGAGGAACTTTTTTCGCCCATTTAAACTACATAAAAACATCCAGAGTAACAAAGGAAACTTGGTGAGCTTTTCCTCAAAGTCAGTCCTTTAGCTATTTTCAAGGACAAGTAGTGTCTGGCAGAGACATGTGACAGTTCTGTTTCCTATTGTTTCAGAAGGAGAAACTATATCCTAGTTCAGAACTCTAACCATTAAGGCTTTATTCTTCTCTACAACCCAACTACATTCTTCCACGCAAAACATAAAACTTAAATTTTGCTTTAAATTATATTTAGCAACATTTCACATTCCTTGGAAATTTTTTTCACATTTTAATGGAAATACTTTCCACTACTAAATGTGGAATGTTAGACTAAAGTCATAAACCAAAAGATAATAAGATTTAAGACTACCATATACACAATGCTATATATAGTGCATACACCTTCGATGACAGTATTGTAACATACTTTACAGAAATACATAACTACCATTCAGCGTAAAAACTACTTTTTTCCCCTCTTTTTGGCATGGACAAGGAGTACAATGCATTCAGATTTGTTCCACTAACTCCTTCTTACAAACAATTTCAAACAAACCAAATAAAGACAAATCAAAGAAAGGATGCCATTTGCACAATTAAATGGTCAGTCAGCACAGAACTTACACAAGCCCCATTACTGAACAATGTAAACACTACCTCCCTGAGCTGACATCCTGAGGGGGAAAAAAAAAAAAAGCATCTTTCATGTGTTTGAGTTTAAAGTTGCTGTGAAGTGGTACACCTTGCTCTAGAGATGAGGGCAAATACACTTTGTGAACAAGTAGGAAGGAAACAGACTCTCTCAGTGGTGTTCTGTTTGTGACCAAGATTAAAAAAGGTGGAAGCTTAAAACATGAAAAATGCAGCAATCAGGATCTTGTCTACTACTTCCCACACATACACATACTTGGTACAGATGTGAGTTAAAAGACAAGCAAGAAGGAAGAAAAATGCATGTGATAACAGGAGGCAGCAATCCATTATGAAACATACATATTTACTGTCTCCTGAAAAAACTCATTGTTTAATTCTGAGAAATATTTTTGGCAGTCAGGTTTTCTGAACTTCTTAATTACGGACAGTTTGCATTCCCCTGACACCTAGATTATTAAACTGGCTGATTTATTTACAATGAGCCTTTTGGCCTTTTGAATATGGAAAAAAAATCTATTAAGCAGTATGACTCAGACATGTACCATAATTTTTCCAGCAACAAAACAAAAGGTCAAAGTCTGAGCTTCGAATTGACAGGTTAGCTGTGCTATAAATCAATACTAGTCTTTGTTGACCACAGTGATCACTTTATGGATAAAGGTCAAATCATTTAGAAGGTTCAAAGAATACTAATGAAACCTCATGCTTAAAATTCTTCTGGTTTTCTATACTCTCAAAATACACTCCTCCTGTATTAGTCCTTTACTGAACAGAAAGATAAAATGATAAAGTATGTATCATTCAGTCACCAGTCATAAATGGGAGAGAGACAAAAACCATCATCCATAAACTCCAAAAGTTCCCCTGACACCAGAAATTAAGACGATGATGCCTCTCCCTGCTGGCCTGAGAGAGTGATTACTTGCACTGTGCTAGCACTGAAAAATGCCATTTAATTAGGAATTCACCATGAGACTACTAATTGGGTCAATAGCCACAAAGTGAAAGTCAGCAGTTGACAATCTGCCACTCAAGCATGCTTTTGCTATCTGCTTGGAGAAATTTTATGCATCTGCAAGGAGCCATTAGCAACGGGATACAGCTGCAATTACACAAGAAGCAGCAACGACTGGAGCAATACTAGCTGAACCTGCATTGAAGGATATGAGGTTTTGACACTGCAAACCCTTCTGATACCCAGCTAATGTTTTCTATAGCACTGCCTCCTTGATTGTCCCATCACAAAGTGGTGCTCTGAGCCAGGTCAAAGAGGAGAAAGTTCAGGGCTAGGCTAGAAGACAGCTCTTATTCTGAAAACAGAAGTGCCTCAAATGAATCCAGAATAGATCCAAGTATCCTTTGTGAGATAGAAACATGTTCATTGTCTATACTGAAAAGATAAAGCTAACTCACACAGATCTTTTGGAACAGATGCATCTTATTTTGAGACAAATTGCAGCAAATAATTAGATAAAATTAAAACACAAAACATTTAAATATATAAACGTCAGAGTCATCACTGGTTCTTCTGTAAGTACCAAATCTGTGTTTATTTTGTGGAAGCATTCAGAAAGCCAGTGCCTTGTCTGATCATTTCTCTTGCACTATTAAAGTTTTATTAGTTTCAACATTTTTTTTGCTACTGACTTAGCATTCTGATTAGTTACCACTCAGCTTCTTCCCTATTGACAGATTCCTATTAGCAAGACTGTAAGCCACATTGTCACTACACTGCAGGGGAGAAAGAGGCTCTCTCCTGTATTTCGTCAGCTAGCAAAAATCACAGTTAGGATTCAGAAGAAAAGACAGACTGTTATCTCTCAGGTTTAATGAAGGTCAGCAGCAGGAATTCGTCCCTTCCTGAAATGTTCCATACTATCATTATTTTGCACTTCACTGGACTCAATCAATAAAGGTTAAAAACTCTGAGGTTCTCTCTGAGGCCAGAAACATCAAGAAGTGAGGAATCCCCATATAAGCACATGGTCTTATCATAAGGTCTCAAAAGCTCTCCTCCCACTGCTTTTCTAGTTTAATGCATCTCTACCCATCACATCAATGTAACTTATAAACATTTGTATGTCTTTCAGAAATATTCTGTCTCTATAGCAAAACTGTATATGAAAGACAATTCTGCATGCAACCTGATTCAAAGGTAATAGTGTTACATAGAACTATCAAAAAGATTTTAACAAACCTTAAGCTCAGTCTTTACGTGCCATGTGCCGTGCTGGACTCGCTGCATTTTTTAACCCCTTATTTAAAATACAAAACCAAAATACCTAACCTGGCTTTAGGATAGGTCTGTCAGTTCATGATAGACATCAAGCATAGATTATCTTAAAATGGAAACATTCATTTAAAATGGACAGGAGCTATTTAGAAAAAGAAAGAAAAAAGTCTTCCTGTGGTTTTCCAAAAGCATTCCAATGAGGTTACTTACATTGCTTTGAAATTGGTTTGAGTTATGAGAAGGCCACAGCCCGAGACCGGCAGCTGAGACAGCAACAGAGATGAAAGTTTTTTAGCTTCCAGATTCAAGGGGGAACACAGCTGCTACAGCTGCGCCTCTCAGATCTCAACACTTACTAGAGCCAATGAGAAAGTGATGTTTTATGTCTCGGTTTGAAGAATGCATTAATAAAAACAGTCCTAAAATAGAAGGAGAAGCCTCCAAAATAATTAATCAAACACTAAGCTATTAGTTCTGGAAACTGAAGTGGGCTGATCTTGGGGAAACCGAGTTCTGTTACATACTGAATTACCACTGCTGCATGAAACTGCCAGTAGTGTGAGTCAGTGCTTTTTTTTTTTTTTCCCCCCTGAACACAGTCATTTATGTTGTACCTACAAATTATTTTAATTGATATACAGCATATATATACATATGAAATAATTACAGAAGTTTGTCCTAGAATGCTAGCAGAAAAAAATAAAACGAATACTTTTACAGGTCAACCAAGGCAAATAAAATGGGAGAGTATGATACAAAGCATGTGTTCAAAGTGAAATAGTAGTAATAACCTAAGTGGAAAACTATTTTTTCTTTCTTCAAATCCTCTAAAACATAGCTTTTGAAGCTGATGGTTCCTTTGCCATAAGCCAAACTAACAGCATTTTCTTGTATCTTAAATTGCCCCTAATTACTTTTAAATGGTTTTATTTTTTTATAAGCTCATCACTGGCTGTGATAAAAGGTATGCTTCAAGACTTTACTCATAAATTCTCTCTCTTTCCCAACAGAGAAAAAGCTGAAAGCAAATAACCACTTGTATCAGAATAGTCATGGTTCTATTAAAGTTAGCTAAAACACACAAGCAGTTGGAAGTCAACACAAATAAAAGCTGCAAGTCAGTAAGAATGAAAACACACATTTATAAAGTCAAAAAAATATAGAACAACTTACTAAAAATCTCTGTTAATTGTAATATTAATATTGGTTTATATCACAGCATGGATAGTGGAATTTTACAAAATCATCATTCTTAGTTCATTAATTAAAACACTAAACAAATGAAAAGTCCTTTTCCACACTAAACCTCACTTAGGAACCACAAAGGAAAAGACATGGCATAAACCACTGGATAACACAAAGAAACCACATACGTTTAATTATGTACCATACCCATAAGTCTTGTTATGTTTTGAACCAATATCCTGAAGAAATCTATCTTGCTTGAAATGAATCCAATCATGGTTTTTTTCCTCCATAGAGCAGATTTTAAAATAAACAGAAATTAACCTTTTCTCTTTTTCTGTTACTATATTATGTACTTATTTTAAAAAAATAAAAGGCAGAATCTTTGTTCCTACAAAAGGATTTTGCACATTGCTACAGATGTTCAAGAAAAACTTCATAGAGAAGTTAGTGATAATTATTATATACTTTCAAATGCAGATGCAAATGCTTGAAAGCTTTTGTTTCTGCAATGTGGGAAGTGGTTCATTTTAATCTTGCTGATTTTAATTACGGATTTCAGATAAACTCTTTTCAGACACAGTCTCCAATTTGAAGAGGTAATCAGGAAAAAGAAGCATAACCTTTCTGAGAAATGCAGACATAAGAGGTAAATATTAATTTGTTTACAGTAGAATTCTGGACCTACTTAAGTCAGCAATTGGCTTTTGTGGTCCCAGAATTTCTTTCTGATCTTTGAAAGTATATTTGTTTCTGAGCTAGCAACTGGCCTCCATGTTTTGGACACTCTCACTTAAGGCTTTAGAAGCTTCCCGCATCAATATGAGCGCATTGTTATTACTTCAGCACAGAAGACAAAGCCTCCACTGAAACAGATTCATTACATCCAGCAGCCTGTAAGTACCACACCATTTGTTTCAGTTGTTGTATACAGCAAATAGTGCAAATGCCTATGCAGAGATCATGAAGCATTAGCTACAGCCAGGAGCAAGAGATACTGTTGAAGTCGGAGCAGAGCTGGTCCTGCAGACCAGAGAACATCTGGTCCTGACAGAGAGAAAGCTAGGGAAGTCTGTGAAAGCATCATTTCCCATAAAAGCCAAGTGCAGTTCACACTGCTCGTGTTCTAACTCCCCTGGAGTTAGACTAGATTTCAGAAAAAAAATCTGACGGTATTGTAACTATGCTGAGTTCCAGCACAGTTTCCAGCATACCCATGACACACAGTATCCATCAGCCCTTAAGGCAAACAAGACAATTTACTTTGCACAACTAATATAAAAAACTGGCACTTGTGTATAATCTATTAAAGCATTCGTAACCGACAGTGATTTTGTGTTATCAAAATAATTGTTCCATTTAAATTAATTTTGAAAAATTAGCATTCTTATAGAACTATTGCAGATATTTAAAAATGATAGTCTGACAGCACTCCATTGAGGTACATAAGTACTGCTTTGCTAATAAGTAAAGAGAAAGAGCAGAAACAAAATGTAATTTGGACATGCTGCTTCTTCTAAATTATTTTATACTTCAGCTGAAACTCAGCCCTGTGATGCACTATGGTGCAGACAGGTGAACGTAACCATACTGGAAAAACCACTTAAAGCAAACACTGAAAGGCAAGGGAAGCATTATGTTAATATTCCATCAAAACAAGTCTAGCTATCTCTCATAATTATCTGTACAACTCAACCAGAGAGGAAGATAGAAGGCACATTGTTTATCACAGGTTATTATACTCCTTGCTTCAGACTTGTAAAATAACCCAACCTATTTTAATGTCACCCAAAAAAAAGGTATGTGGCATTAGCTTAGGGTATTTAAGAGATTTCATATCTTAAAGATAATTTTGTGTATTATTAAAATCTAATAATAATGCAATTTTTAATTCTTAACTATTAAGAAATAAACAGAGCAGAAACTATATTCAAAATAAGCAAAGACCAAAATCTTTCTGTTACTGTGAGCACATCGAGGGAAAGAGAAAGCAAGACAGATTTTTTTGGTTTTTTGTTTGTTTGTTTTTTTAATGAAGGGTTTGTAGCCTGTGTGGTAAAGGGGTGCAGATTTAAAGGGCAAAATAGGAAGAAAGACATGGCACGATGGAGAGTGGTTCAGTGAACACATGGAGAAGGTGAGAGGGAAAGTAAAATTTCCCAAGAAAATGGGATGGTCACTAAAGAGACCTAGAGAAAACAAGAAGTTAGGTAATAGCCATGGAAAGAAACCATGGGACTAAAATGTTACCTGTTCCCTCACAGAAGACAGGCAAAGGAAGTGGAAAAGCAGTCTGTTCTTGATAAAAAGACTGAATGCCAGTTTTCTCTTTAGCTGTGAGACAATCACACATACATTACAACTGATGTCTCCTCTCTCTTACAAAGCACACTACTGTGATTCATCGGTAAAATTTCAAAACTAATTCAAATCAAACTAAACATAGTTGAGAATAACTCAGATATTTAAGTACTCTCCTACATGGGAGTAATAAATTTTTTTTTTTTTTTTTTTTTTTTTTTAGGTTTTGCAGCTCAGAGCAATAGCAATTGAGGTCTATGGCCTACATTCATTGCATGTAGGAGAGAAAGTGCTTGCATTGCTTTGAAAAGAGCACTAAGTGAAAGTTATAGCACTTCCATTACAGCATGTAATGGCTACTGTCCAAAAGGACTTGAGCACTGCTCTTATCTCTAATTAAAATACAACATTTCATTCTCTGTAAATCAAAGGACAGAACTTCTAAAGTATTAAGGGATATCAAAAGTAGAAAATCCATTAGAGCTCAGAACAGCAACAAATGTCAAAGAGCCCTCCTGCAGTTCATCATCTCAGAGTTAGTATGTTGTCATTCCAGCAGCAGCACACAGTGAGCGAAAAATAAACCAGGCAAATGATAGTTGACAACTTATTTTTCTTTTATATGCATATACAAGAGAGAATAGGAGAGATAGAAAGACACACAAGAGTTAACATCGTAAGAAAAAGGAGAGTGCATGTATTTTGCTTAAATTCATGATATTTTCTCCTAGAAGGCAGTCTCAGTCATACAACTCATTTGTGGAGTTTTGCCAAGAACTAATGAGGCAAAACTTTCACCCACTGGGATACTATTATTTTTGGGTTAAAGAACTAGAGAACTAAAACATGACGAAAAAAACCCTGCTCCTCCAGCCCTCCTTCAGCAGCATCTCCACAGCAGGACACATCAGGGTGGACTTTGCCATTATATGTAACAATGCTGCACACAAAGCACCACACGTGCCTTCAAAGTGTTAGGCTGTATCTTGAATTACTGGTAATTATTTTATGTAAAAAAGTATTTCCTAAGATTATGATGTTTCACGAGAATGATGGTGTAAAGATTTAAAACTGAAAGTGTCTTTATGTTGCATAAAAATACAATATAATCACTACAAAGCAAACTGCCTTCCAGCATGAAGCGGGCCTCCCTCTCCAGGCAAGACCTACAGCCTTATTAAGGTTCAAAGCAGCTAAGGGCCATTTATTCCACTTCTAAAAGTTACAACTCATTTACAGATCAGTCATTTTACACAAAATATCGTAAGTCAAATCACACACCATCACAGATACGCACACAGAAATTTCAAGACTAGCTCTAGGATTGCTTGGAGGACTCCTCCTCCACCTAGGAACAGATTAAAAGAAATGTTGCAATATTTACATTTGCTGAGACGATGAAAGAGCAGTGAGGGATGATGGAGTATATCACTTTGGAATTTAGACTGTGATTTAGTGGATCTTGCATGAACAAAGCATTTTGAATTCAGCGCCTGCCACATGGATGACTGGTGATTCAGAAAATATTTCAGTGGAAAAGATACACACACAGGCCCTTGTTAGCATTTTGGCAACAGATCATTGCAGTCTTTCTGCCAGACATGCAGAAGTGGAACTGGCATAACATCATGCTACACGCTGTACATCCTGCACGTTATCTTTCAGCTGTGATTGCTCTGGTACATAAAAATGGCAACTAAGAACCCATAAATATCAGTAAACAGTTCCAGCCTACTAATAGCTTCTCTCTCTCTCTCTCCTTAATTTGGCACTTCGTACGAATAACATCAGGCCATTTCTCCTGTTCTAAATAGACAGCATCTGCTTTTGGAAAGACAGACAGAAAGACATAACAACAAAAAAGAGGCTGGTGAAGAAAAAAAGACAATTCAAAAAGAGAAAGATGGACAACTTGTTTTTTCTGAACCCACTAAATAATATGCAGAATTCAACTCCTGTGCAATAGATTTACGCGTGCAACTGAGAGATTGAATGCAACTGGAACAAAGCTGATGCTTGACTTTTTGCTGCTACTTCCAGGCAGGAAACATTAACAGCCACATACTCTCCACAGGCCACACTAGGAAGTCCAGGCAAGACCTATGGCAAATCCTCTACTTCTTTACAACATACTGTCATTTATTCTTTGTTGCTGTTGCAAACCCAGCATCATGTATGCAAGAAGTCAAAATCTTCTCCCATAAGCTGCTTAAGCTCATTAAATGTCACAAAATGTTTCCAAATGGAGGAAGCATGAGGGGCAATGCTCATAATAGGATTTACAGAACAAATCAACCCTCTCACTCTAACCTGGGAGAACACATACTAAAAATAACCCAAACAAACAAAACTCCTAAATAAATATTAAAGAAGTTAGTCTTAGCTGCCCTAAATGCTGTAACATAAAACTGATAAAGTTAACCTATTAATCCTCCTGCAACACCACTGTAGAAATAATAATTTATGCAACTCCCTTGGTTACTCTGATGTCTTTATCTGTAAAAGTGCAGTGACCTCTAAATGTCTTTGACCCACTAAGTGCTAACAGATCAAACACTCAACAGCTTTAATATACTTTCAGATTTGAGTCCTCCTAATCAGATGCTGACTCTCAAGTTCTCCAGCAATGAATATTTCATAATATTCAGCCAAATACTGTTAAAGTTCGAAAGTTTAGACTCCTGATAAGAATTTAAGAAACAAAAATTATTATAATTGTATGCAAAGAATATGTTCTTAAATTCTTACCACTTGGCAATATCAAGTGATTGCTGGGAATAAGACAAGGCATGGTGATATTACCTGAATAGTATGAAAAATATATGGAAATTTTGAGTCTGTAGCAATATATACACTTATTTCTAAAGCAATATTTCTTTATACCTGAAAGGTACTCTTGATATATTACATTCAGAAGTTTAAATTGGCAGAAACTATGAAGTTAAAATTTCTGTACTTCTCCACTGAAATACTCAGTCCTCTGAAAAAGATGTATTACAGCTCCCTCATTTTTATTACGGTAAACACACTACCTGTGAACAACATTTTAGTGAATTACATTTGTCCAAGCAAATTTTAATAATATAATTTAAAATAGAAAAACGAGCTTGAACGCTGGATTTGTTTCTCCTCCACACACACTGGGAGGACTATGGAAAATTCACAATCTGACTTACCCTTTATTGTCTTACCTTGCTGTAACAAAACTAACTGCTCACATTCACTCACAGTAGCCATCCAAATGGAAAGCTGTTAAAGAAAAAAGCCTTCAAAACATAATTTGCTACTACATACCTCAGACTGTGACTTGCATTGAACAGGGTTGCAGGCTCTACTGAGCCTCCACCATCTCAACTGTAGAAATAGGTCTAAGAAGAAAAGAAACAGATAGCAGTAGCCATATCCTCTCTTTATAATGTATAGAACAAGCACTGTTTACAGGTCAGAAGGGGATCCTGAATTTTGATCTGTTGCTGAAGAATCCTCTCTCTGAATCCTGGATTTACCACTATTTGTAAATGATATAAAGTTGTCCCAAGTTGTATTAGAAGAAGTGCTACTCTCTACTTTCTATTACAGTAGCATCTTCTGCATTTCTGGGATTTATATGGAGTGAGAAAATAACAGGAAGCACAAATACATAACTTTGAGATCTATACGTGAACAACAGTTACATATTCACAGTAATTAAATAGTGTTCACAGTCAGTGTAAG
Source organism: Galbula dea (assembly GCA_013399015.1). Taxonomy (NCBI): domain Eukaryota; kingdom Metazoa; phylum Chordata; class Aves; order Piciformes; family Galbulidae; genus Galbula; species Galbula dea. The sequence continues at coordinate 1,317,627 of VWZX01004365.1, read as the reverse complement.
AAAACTAGTCACTAAAGACAATACTTATTTCAGCACTTCAAGTTATCCATGTTCAAAAAGTAAACTTATTTTTAACTGCTAGTGTTTAATTAAAACAGATGTTCCAATTGAAAGTAGCCAGCTACACCGGATGATTTTCTAAGGCAAAACTTTTATTAAAACAAGCAGGCAGATAAGTGCTGTCTCCAGTTGTCCATTTGAAAGTCTCACTCCAGTACACCCCAGACAAAAACAAGTATTAAATACTTCTGAACATTGTTGTTCACTGCAGTGAAGAAGGGAAATTATATATGTCACTAATGCTGCATGCTAACCTAAAGGAGCCTGCTGAAGTAGACTTGTCATAGGAGAAGCAGAACAGCTACTAAGTCCAGGTTCTCTAATTGTTCTTCACCTGTGGCTGCATGGCTTACTTGGAAGAGCAGAGTGCCACCTCCACTGAGGACAGTGAGTGGCAGGGAGAGACTGCTGCAGGGCTGCAGTCTATGATGCCTCTCACTCACAAGAGTTGCCATCACTGTCTGCAGACTTCCAAGATTTGTATAAACAGAGGTGGAGGAATAAAAGGCAAATGGAAGAAAACAGCACACAAGGAAGTCTTTAATTAAACAGCACATTTCCTAGGCTGTTGGTTTATCAACTATGTCCTTAGCTAGACACAAAGAAAGAACAGCAAGATTTGAAACTAGCAATACATCATATATGGCATTATTCAAGTAACTAAAGGTAAGGAATTAGGTTTAGATTTACTAGATGGGAAGCAGTAAAAAATTCCCTTCTAGATTGTCTTCTCAGGAGGTATGTAGGTCAAGAACTACAAACAAAGAAAGGAAAAGCATACCAACAGAGGAGAAACCAAGATAATTTCAGAAAGCCAAGGACAAAGGCTAGGGTGTCAAGCAAGATAAAACCTAAAATACATTTGTACAAAAACTCTCTTGCCATATTAAGTAGTAATTACATCTTGGCAATGTACACATGCAGAAACAAGATTGTTTATTGCAAAAAAAAAAAAAAGGAATAAAGAAAAAAGACACTGTCTAGTTCAAAAGGCAAACTTGTAAAGTTCTGACTGAAGGGAAGTTCTTCTGCTCTGGCTCATTCAAGATGGGCAGCTGGCAGGAGACTAAACTGATGCCTCTTCAAATACTTTAATTTAAAAAAATATTTTTTTGGACTTGAAAGAATGTACTTTCCAAATCCTGGAAAAAGTATCTTTTCCTCTAGATGAAAGGGGCAAAGCTTAGAATAGAGTAATAGACTGGAAATATTTGGGTTTCCTGCCCAGCAAGCAGATGTTTCTAAAGTAATGCTAGGGTGTAAAAGACAAGTCTGCATTGCAAGCAAGTGGTCAAACCTGTAACCCCAGCCAAACATTTTACAGGATGTTTGGACAGAATTCCAGAGTACAAAACAAAGCCCCTCTTTTTTTTGTACATTTTTTCTATCTTTTGAATCTCAATTGTTATCCAAACTGGATTTATATACCATTTAAAAGTGGACAAAACAAAGAACACCTATCACTTACATCACCTCTACTCTGACTTCCAATTTTGCCAGCTTACCATGAGGAATGATAATGAAATGAGGCATCACAAAAAGATTTTTGACACTATATTTGAAGTAATGCCTTTTGCAAAAAAAAAAGAATAAAAAAATCACCAGTGCTAACTATGTGGTAATCACATTTCTTTTATACTATTGTTTATTCCCCATGATGTGGAAATAACAGCATGCATTCTCAGAGAGTATGTGCTAATATCAGTGTCTTCCAAAATTATGTTATTGACAAAAGTATTTAACCTTTAGGTAACAAACTTGAATCTTTATCTGCAGTAAAGGGTATTAATTCACTGATAAGCAGATATTCATGAACTACGACTCTGGAATAAGTAAAAAAGAAAGATGGTAAATATTATTTGTATTGGCCTCCAAGTTGAAGTATTTTGGAATAGGCCTTAAAATAGTTGAAATACCAGGGAAAACAAGAAAAAAAAAATCTATGACACTAAGCAAGATTTATCTTTAGTAAATAAAATTATTTAACTGTATTAAGTGAAATTACAACCATTCACATTTTAGAGATATGTCATGAAAGGCCCATGGTACAGATTTGGATAGCTCCAGTATCCTCTTACTTATCCCAGTTTTGCAGCAAGTACAATAGAATTCTTCTGTTATTTTTATGAAGAAATAAAAATCATATATATTTCAGGATAATTTAACAGAGTCTTGAAAAGTGATCCAAACTATTACTTTGTCTTTCATATAATTTTCCAATTTTCACACAATCAAAGAATAGCATATCAGGTTGGATGGGACTTCAAGGATCATCTGGTCCAACCTTTCCTGACCAAAAAAAAAGAAAATCATACCATAATTTTCTCACTTCACTGTAAAATAAACATGAAATGCCTTCATCTGACATTTAGTGTAAGTCAAACACTTCAGATATGAATCCATGCTGTTGAGATTTTCCTCTTCATTTCAGTAGGTGATGACAAGTCAGACAGAAAGCAATTGCAGTAAGTTGCACACATGCTGGAATTGCAACCAAGCTCAGTTGTATTGTACTTCAGAGCTTGCAAAGTTTATACCATAGCATCAGTTTCCTATTATTATAATATCACTATCAAAACTCAAACCAGAACATTGAGGCTCTTCAGATATGAATGCTACTCAACCTAAACAGTAACACTTTACCGTAACAAACCTAAGGATTAAAACCATAAAATCTCAAGGCAAATTCTTTGTTCTTCAAAAAACAAAGATATCTCTCTTGGATGAGGCCAACAAATCCAGAAAGAACAACCTGAGTCAAATGAAAAACTGGTAAGGCACCTTAAATGCCAAGCATTTAGCAGAGATGAAGATGACTTATTCTCAACTCCAGAGCACAGGTGCACAGGCACTCACCTACACACACATACAAAGATCTTTTCTGTATTAGGCTCATGCTTTATCCTCCAGCCTCAAACAGAGCACTTCACTAACTGACAGACTGACAAGCCATCACATCAAGATACAATGCCTCTAGCTTGCCCAACCAATACTGCATACACTCCAAATTGCTAGAAAATGGTTTGTGCAAGATCAAAGTCATCTGCAATTGCTAGTTGAAAATTCTATCTCACGCTCAGTGAGCATGCAAAACGTACTGAGCATGCTGGAAAATGAGCACATTCAGCTGTATCTTCCCTGCATTATTTTACATAAATATTGGATCTCAGGTTCTCACGCTGCTTGTTTGTGGTTTTTCTACAAAAAAAAAAAAACAACAAAAAAAAACGTTGAGGGAAGCATGGGAGACATGGACAAAAACATACATTTGCTTTTATGAACTAGAATTCACTATTTGAATGCAAAGCATTAGCCAGGAAAAAGGAGACATCAGATTCCCACAGGATTATTTCATACTATAGCATCTTCCAAAATCTATGCTGTATCTTGGATAAAGTTTTTCTTCTCAATAAGGAAAAACAGCCTACTCACCTGGCCCAAGACCAATGCCAGTCAGGTGCAGAGAGCCACACAGATACCTAAATATTCATATAGGCATGAATGCTGATAAGCTTGCAACACATTTTTTCAAAAGTCCAATTTTTGTCCAACTTAGATAACTCCCCACTCATCTAAATGCCCACTATGGCATTTCTGAAGTCACACAAGACACCCATCCACGTATAGCACAGAAGGTCCCTAAGTGTCTTTAAATACCCTAACCTTCCACCTTAAAGTTTACCTACTATTAATGACTGAGCGGCAAAGAAAATAACTACATGTACCTCTACATGTTTGATGGTTTATGTGTCAACAACTGTACCTCTGGATACCTAGGTAAGCATTTAACATTCCTACGTGTCTTCTATTACAGTTAACACAAATATTTCCCACTGATTTTAGCATGCATAGCACTAGCCCTAACAAAAGGCCTGGACCTCATGAAGATTTGTCTTCTATTCTTAAGCATTCTATGGCATAATCCTCCTAGCTATGAGCTACTCAACACAACAATTCTCTCTCCCTTTAAAAAGATACCAGTCAGGAAGCTAGATACAGCATCAGGAAGCTACTAAATCAGACCACCCTCCTAGCCACCACATTAGATACCAGTCCTTTGGAAGTTGCTACTAAAATGATAAAAACCAAGTCTGGGAGGGAATAAAAAATATAATGGTTCCAGCAGACAGGAATGGAAACATCTGACTTGATCTTGCTGTAGTGCACAGAACCAAGATTTTTCCTGTCATTTCACTTGAGTCCATGCTGTGCCAGCAGACAATGGGAATATTCTGAGAATGACCCTATTAAACTGTCCAATTATAGCAAAGTGCCAGCTGAAAACCATATTTGTTTATGCATAAGTCTAAATGTTATTTATCAATCAGATGGGAAGTATCATGCAGGTAGGTTTCCTCTCTGAGTGTACTAGGTTTGCTCTTCCCAGAAGACTTTCCAAAAGCTCCAGTTAACATGATCAAAATTTAACACTTCATTTCTTCTGTCCTTAAAATCTGCTCTGTTTTGTAAGGCAGCTGACAAAGTCAGCTCACAGTACTGGCTTCACCTCTGGCTTTGCTTTCATCACATGTCTAAGACAAAACCCAAGTAAGCTGCTTCTTCAGCATGGCTGAAACACATCACTGTGCATCAACTCTGAGATGATGTTTTATTATGTTCTGTTATACAATTTCAGTACTGGTTCTCACTGGTTTCACCCACCAGCTGTTTCCCCCACTTTTGCCTGCTCCTTTCTATGTTGCTCTAAAGAAATGAGCTCAGAATGCTTCAGCACATCAAGTCAACTGCGTTTGTTCATTTAATGCCTTACTAAATTTTTTATTTTATTAAGGTTAATTCTTAGACATACACTCCACCCTTGTAGTTGAGAAAAAAAACGAAAAATTTTCATCTTTAAGGGTCAAAGATATTCTGTCAGCTGGGTGTCAGCTAAGCACACCACAAGCACTGTGAACATCTCCTGAAATAATCAACAATAGAAGCTGCTCCTCTGCAGAAATGAACAGTTATTACACTGGCTGGCTGGTTTCATACAAGATCACAGAATCACAGAATGTTAGGAGTTGGAAGGGACCTCGAAAGATCACCTAGTCCAACCCCCCTGCCACAGCAGGATTCCCTAGACCAGGTCACACAGAAGCGCGTCCAGACGGGTTTGGAATACCTCCACAGATCTATAACCTAAAGAGACAAAGCATCACGATATAGGCAGGAGAAACCCAAGTCACCTCAGAGAAGACACCACATCAACAGGTAATAGCTCTAGGCCAAGCAAGAGAGGTTGAATAAGAGATTAGGGAAGAGATTTAGTAGCTTAATACTGTATTCAAAATTCCCTATGATACCATGGAAAATACTCTGGAATAGGAATGATAAAAAAAGAGAGATTTCTGATGATAGTACTCAGCTGACACGTGTTCCCTGCTACTCATCTCCGCTTCTGAAGTTTCAATTTTGACATATAATTAACCAAGCAAAGGCCTAAAATAAATGCAAAATTTAAGTCAATGGCACTTGTGATATGAAAAGTTAAGTACAAACACAAGGGGAAATCATTAAAGAATACTGCAATTAGACTAGGCTGGTGTACTTTGAGCTGGACAGTTTCAGCACTAAGTGAAGCTGTTTATAATTACTGCTGTTCCACACTAGATTATCCAGACACTCAGATAAAGAAATAGCTTCCCTTTATGTAACTCAAAGCTTTATCTGAATTTGTGGAATTTAAAACCAACAAACAAATTCTGATGCAGAAAAGTCTAAGAAAGAAAGGCTTCCATTGGAAACAGCCAAACAAAATCAAAAAACCAAACCTATTCCTGTGTAAAATATAGTCTTTTTTTATTTCTCCTCATTATCATAGAAAATGGTTACCTTTCCTTCTAAAGATAGTAAGGCAATCAGTGCAACTGAAATGGATTTTATGACATGAACAATTGACTGCAAATGTGAATACAGCAGTGGACTTGCCTCACTTTGGAGAAAACAGGTTAGGAACATTCATGTATTTTTCCCATTTTCCTTCTTGTGAACAAACTGAAAGCTTCAGAAGACTCAGAATGACCAGTTAGCTAGAAAATGCTGCATGTACAAACACAATCAGCATACAAGTAGCTGCAGTTGAATTAAAAAATATGAAGTATTATGTAGAGGGGCATATATGTACACTCAGACAAAACCATTAAAATTCCTTCCAAAAAAAGAAGAAAGTGACTCACAAAGAAGAAGCCTTTTAAAACTAAACTATATAGAATGGTGATTAAGAGGAAATTAGGCAACCATACTACACTAATTACGCTTAACATTCAGAGATTGCTAGAAATAAGCTGTTTGAATGTTACTTGCAGATTGACATTTTTCTTTAAAGTTTTAATTTCTAGAGTGTATATATATATGTTGGATTGTATCCATTTGAGTAAATTCTATTAACTTTACCTATTAACTTCCTTAATCAATTAAGACAGACTTTGGTGCATCTGCAATATAGTAGGACATAACTGTGACACACCCATGGTAAACTTAGAGTTTGGCAAGAAAAAATAACTACTTTGATTAATGCATCATTTTCTTTTTAGAAACACACATAAAATTAAAAGCACCTGCAATCTGCAGGCTGGCTCTGTACATAAGACATACAAGTTCCATCAATGCAAAAAGAACTGATCCTGCACTTTGTTTGACAGAGGTGACTAAACTTTCTGACTGAGGTTACCAGGTTACTCAAACAGTTACCCAAATTTCCATTAGCATGAAACAAAAGAAATGCCTGGCCCCTGAAATCTCTTTGTCTTTTAAAGGATGGGCACCATAGACTGACTGGACATAGACTGTAGATTAGTACAGAGAAAGCAGAAACAACTGCCTCAGTAATTATCTCAAGTATGCACAGAAAATAATTTCTGGATTTATTTAGTTGACAACACACATCATAAACATCTGAGAGTTACTCAACAAAATACACACATAAGGACTATGACAGTACCAGAAAAAATCCTCTTTTGAATTTAGGGGTGCACACAACTCCAAGATTTTAAAGTATGCTACTGCAAGACAAATATCAATCTTGTCAAAAACAGTAGAAGAAAAATAAGGGGGAAAAAAATCAGATTTAAGCTCCAAGAAACAAATCTGTAAGTGAATAAAAATAGATTTATAATGGAATTTGAATTGCAATTTTAACTACAGCTTTCACAGTCAAGGACAGGGACAGTCAGACATTACCCACTCACATAAAAGAGGAAAAAAGTGTTTGGTACATCACAGCTGTCTTCTGTTATCTGTAATTATCCATGTTCAGCTCACAATAGGAACAAAGATACACAAGGAACAATAGTTAACTGCCATGTTAGAAGGCAAAACTATTCTTGCCAGTGTATTGCATTCACTTGCAAGGATAAACATGGAGAACCCTACTCACAGGCTACAAGGTTTTCCTTTACATTGCTGATGTTTTAATTAAATGCAAGTTAAATTGGGTAATATAAAAAAAACCCAACCAAACCTGTTATTTTTCAAATAAGTTCCTTGTTCAGTTGTACCCAAAGTTGTATGCTTACAATCAAGTGCTTCATAACAACAAAAGATAAGTACAGATGTTCTGAATTAACGAGGCTAGGTCTTCGTTCCAATACAAAGGATATAAACTTTCTAATACATTTATTGAGATTTGTTGCAGAAAGTTACAGTGTTGCCCCCAGAACTCCAACCAAAAGCTGCTTCAGTACTTCTCATCATTTAAAATTTTCCACCATTTTAAAATTTAAATTTGAAATTTCTAGTCAGGTTTTATTTAAGATCATTTGCTACTTATTTGTAAATTCTGCTGTTGCAACTCAACCATTTTCAATCTCAAGAATACTGAAAGAATTACAGAAATTCTGTGCAGGATAACTATTTCTTCTCACATTTAAAGTCAATTTTAAAGTTTTTCCACCAGAAATCAAGAGATATTTCTACTGATGCTGTACACTCTTCAGACTCTGCTTTTTGAAACAGGATTCTTTGTAGCTTTCCTTACTGTTACTGAGTTGAAAGTACTTTTCTCTTCTTGCTAATTTATACAGTACTGAGTAAAAGCCACTACGGTTTCCTTTTTGTGTAGATGATTTTTTAATTCAACCATCTAATTTCACTTTGAATTTTAGATTTTCCTGTATGTTGAAGTACTGGAAGAATAAGGATATAGAACTAAGGAAAAATATTTAAGTCATGGTCCTTTTCTCACTTTGTTTCTCTTTAAAAATGCTTTAAACAGTAAGATACTAATAAAACTACTGCATTAAACTAACAGACTTCATTAAAACTATCTTCACCCTTCTCATTTTCTTTAATTCAAATGTTCTCCTTCTTTTACAAAGGAGAAGCAGCCTCACAAAGAGCGTTATTCTCAGATGTCTGATTTATTTTATTCACCTTTACAAGAGAACCAAGGTAACTGTGACTTTCAGAAGGATTTATTGTTTAGTTTGCACTACTATCTCCCTCTGGAGAGATCAGATTTTGCTGCCTCTTTTCCATCAAAAGAGAAATAGATGGGCTAGCTAAACTGTTAGGTCTTATTTCTGAGTTGTCTGTATTCCTTTGTCCATCAACTGAAGCTCTGTCTGCAGTAGTATGCCTGCACATCTCCCTCTTTTCCCAGGCTACCATATAAACATTTCAATACCACTGGGATCATTAAACAATTGGTTGAAAAATTCATCAGTTTGATGGTTTCTTTCATGCCTACATCCATCCCTGAGAGTTCATTACTTAGATTAAAAATCAGACACCTGCTTGCCAATGAGCTTCTGAATCAGCAAAATCTGACCTCTAACACAGTGAAGAGATCTTCCTCTTACACAGTGTGACTACATTCAAATGAATTACTTCACCTTTGTGCAATGTGCCTCAAATACAAAAGATGTATCTGCCCCCTCAGTGAGCGATTCTACAACTGTAGCTTAGTCTCATGTTTTTTCTTGTGGCAGAGGTCTTGCTACTTTTCCACTTGCGCTGTTTGAAAACGCTTGTCTGTCTCCTGGACATGAGTTAAAAAAAATCTTAGCAGACCCACTCAACTTGCTATACTGAGAACTTCTTTTGAACAAAAAAGTTTCCTCCAGAATATTTTTGTTATATCACACAAGAAGATTATTCTGGAGGGATACTGAATGGTCCTACTACAAAAGAGTGCTACGTTACATAACTGATTCAGTGGTACTCGGTATCAGCATGCATTATCATTCAGTATCAGCTTAAGGTGAACACTTACATCTGTGTCTCAACCCATACTCCCCCAAAATTTCTCTTTGTAACTCCATCTGGTATCTGACTCATCTTTTCACTCCTTCACCTCCCACTCTTGGCAGCTGGAATGAATAGAGAGCAAGCCATGTCCCATCTCCCACTCCAGCATGCCCTCCATAGCAATAATACACCAGGTCTATCACTGTGGATATGCTTTATGACTGTTCTTCCTGCCTCACTGCACTGTGAGCTAATATTCATCTTTCTTACCTAAAACAGGAAATCTGTTACTATTGCTTTCTCCATCTGCATCATTACTCCTATATTCACCTAGAATCCTCACCCTACTGTTAAAAAAATACTAGAATTTACATCATTCTTACAAATTCTATTAGCAACATTTTCACAACGTTTGGTTATAACCATTATTTCTTGACTTTTCTTTACTTTTCCTTATCTTCTGGTTCTGCACTCTAGATGTTACTTGCATATCTGGGTTGGGGTTTTTTCCTTCATTTGTTCCTTTGAAATTCTTTTGAGAATCTCTTCAACACTTCAAAAATGTTCAGTAACAAAACATGTTCCATTTCATTTACTGAAAGTCCATCTTGGACGACTTAAAAGCTGCAATTGGATTCCAATTGCACCATATAAATGCCAGACAGAATGAGAAACTGTCACTGTAATTTGCAAGTTCAATATAAGGTTTAAACATAGTATCAGCTTTTATGATGGCTCATTTATGTGCTATTTGTTGCTTCTGTTGGTGAAGCAAAAGAAAATGCAACACGCTGTCATCATTGGAGTAATTTTTAAACCAAGTATGCAATTTTTCTCATATATAATATTGTGGATATTTATGTGATAGATTAAAAAAAATTGCCTTCAAATGACTTCTTAATACAAGTACTTTACAATAATGCATCTCCCTCAGACATCTACATTATATAACCACTTTGTCTAAAATGCTTAAATCATTCCATAGAGAATTAATCTACTATGTATTTTAAACGTGAAAATTCAGTGTGTCTTTGTCAACATTTATTATTTAAAACAGACAAAGCATAGCTTTTTCAGAATATACAATAGGATAGATCACTGGAATGAGTGCAATAATGCAAACTTTACTGTAGGATAGATCAATGGAATGAGTGCAATAATGCAAACTTTACTGAATTTGACTTTTGGGGGTCAGCAACCAAGATAATGAAAAAACTTGTTGCCTTGTCACAAATACTACTAGTGCAGTGAGATGCATTTACTTATTTATTGCATGCTGTAAAGTGATTTGGTAAGAATTTCATTGTGTATTTAGGTTCAACTTCACATTTATTTCCACCCAGTGGTCTGGCCTAAATACAAGGTTAAGAAATATGCAAGCAAAACCTACATAGCATGTTTGATCTTATAAAAATTCATGAATATTGTTACCACATGCTTTCTTCACACACAAAAAGGAATTTAAATACCATCTGTGCACAACAGGCTAATTAGGGGATTAGGACCACAGAAGTTCTGCTCTCTCACGTGTTCAAGCGCCTGCTCCCTTGGCCACTTCAGAAAAAAACATCAGTGAAGAAGAAAGGAAAACGGACAGCAGTATCCTCCTAGATCCAGTGTAGACAGGAGTTAACTGCCCTCACAGAATTCAGTTCTCCAACTCTGCCCACAGGAGTTTGCATTTTTTTCCCTTGATGTAAAATGCCTGGCCCAGCACAAGGCTTGTGAATAAACTTGGCACCAGATGAATCACATTTTAATAAGTTCAAATGATATTCTGCAACCAACTGGTATTTAATGGTTACAGCATACTACAGGGACCAATTTTTCAGGATTTGGCACCAACAATAGAAAACTAAACGATAAAAGCACATAAGTAGTTCTTAAACAAAATAAATGAGGTATAAACATAAGTAAAGGCTGTACTGAATATATAAAGAGTCTGACTACATATAAACCCAAAGCTTTATGTGGAACCACCTGATTTTAGAATGAGAAGTGATAAATGTGAAAACCAATCTTCTACTAAAAGAGTCACTAACTAATGTGCTTCGCCATCAGTTTAAAACTTTGTTTGCCTTGTCATTTTTCTTAATCATGGGATAAGTTATGAATGCTAGTAACAACATGCAACCAAAACCCTTGAAGGAAAATCAAATCTTTCTATTTTGAACATGAATTCTGGCAAGTTTCAACAGCTTGTGCTGCATTCAACAATTTGACAGAAATTCATACAGTTAAGCAATGAAGTTGTTCAAAAATACATTTTCAAAACTTTTTTCCCTCTTTGACTCATTTGATGGTCACAAAGAGATGATTTAATTTGTTTAACACTTAATATTTTTTTATTTTCTACCATTTCTGTAGCAGCTTCTGGCTAAAGAAAAATCAATTTGTGAGACTGCTCATGAATCAATTATGCAACTAGCTTGCTTCTTTACTGAATACACATATCTATGTATATTTATTTATCACTAACTAAAATTCATGTTTCTGAAAACATTTTCCAGATTGAGGACAAGTCAGATTATCTTTTTGAGAGTAGTATACACTTCCAGACCATGGAAATATTAAATGTGATGCACATTGCTATCCCAGTCTAACAGCTAGGAGAATGCCATACAAAACGTCATAGAGATATACCAACATTGAGCAAGATAAGCGAATGCCAGCTCTCCAGGACCTTGCAGTAGCATTTCCAAGACCATACCAGGTCTTTACCAGTGCCCAGATAAAGTATAAGTACCTTTTAAAGGCCTTGTTTAGTAACAAAGATATCAACATTGCACAATAATTAAATAATTAGGCTGGAGAAGGAAATTACTCAAGTCTGTAAGTATAAAAGTATTCAATATGATTACATCATTGAACCTAATTTTGATTTCAATGTCATCCCTTGTTTAGTCTAGCACTGCTGTGGAGGGCCAAAGACAGATTACAAGGAATAATGTTTTGGTAAGATACAGATGGCAATCCAGAAGAAAAGTAAAAGCAACATAATTTAATTACTTAAACTAGATTTTGAAGTAACTCTGAAAAATCAGGCACAACTAACTTTCCTGAAAAGATCTGCTTCGATTAACATTTCAATAAATATTCCTTTAATCAAGTAAATATTGAGTAATTAGCCAAGCCATAATGGATAGGCTTTTCCCAGTATAACAACCTTTGGTTTTCCAGCTAAGCTACTTAAATACTGGAGGAAAAGAAGACAACAAAAACCATACTCATATTTCATCATGTGAGTAGTTGTCTCAAAGTGTTCAAATTCAGAGCTCTCACTAGTTAGTGACTAATATTTCCTCTCTCATCCTGGACACACTCACATTTCAGATGCTGGCTTCCGCAATGAACTCACATTGTCAACAGATGTGAGGGTGCTGCTTACTCAGCTTATGAATGGTTGCCAGAAGAGATTTGCTCCTTCGGGCTGCAGTAAACTGATCCCAGTAAAGGCAAGGTTTATTCACTTCTCCAATAGTTTGGAGAAGACACTGATGGCACAATTCTGAGCAAGGCTACGGACAACTGAGCACTGGAAATACGCCTGGAAAAGCCAGAGCTCTGCTGGAATGCTCTTTCAAGTCCATGCTACCTATAGGGTATTCACCCCAGAAACTCCACTTACCCTTTACAAGATACTGTTGTTTGCTCTTCAAATATTTAGACAGAAAATTGTTACTAACAGTGTATACATACACTGAAAGTCAAGGACACAAAGCTAGCCAGTGAGGGTAATAAAATCAAATAAAGCACAAGCTATTGAATCTTTCTCCAAAAGCTCTAAATTAGAAGGAAACCTTTTTTGTTTCCCCCTCTCCCCAACAGAAATTCTTTCCAGATGACAGCCTTTCCTAGAAATTCAACTTCTACAAGGTTGATTTTGTAAAAAAAAAAAAAAAAAAAAAATTATGATCACAAATCATTATCTGAAATAACAGAAGCAGACCAATTTTTCTTCCATCTTCAATACCTCACCTCTAAGACATGTCTTGCTTTATATTGGGAAGGTGAAGCTTTCCTTGCCATTCTGAAAGCCAACTCAATACTACAGAGCCAAGGTGGTACTGAACTGAATTTCTTCCCTTTACCTGGCTGGTGAGCCAAAGAACTACTACAAGCTGTACACGTGCTACACTGCTTCCCTCTCTATCCTTTTGCCTATGTTCAGCAACATTCATTCCTCTTATGCTGGTAAACATTACCTCCAGTGGGAGTGCTCAAGTGCTAAATTGTAAACTAGGAAACATAAAAAGTTTATCTGCTTTGGGTTCAGCACAGAAATAAATATGGAATGTTCTACATTCAACTTTTATTTTCTTTATCTAGGAATGGATTTTCCACACCCATATTACATAGTTCCTACATAAAGTATGTAGTCCTACAATATTTAACAGTAAAATATAGAACTTGTACAATATTTTGAGTTTTAGAAGATTTTCAGGCTCCTCAGTATTATTATGGGTTTTTATCCATCTTTAACTTGTATTTTTGGCTTTTCCATGGACATTTGTAAAAATTAAATCATTGAGCAAAAATCTCTGAAGAACACTGACAGCTCACAAGTGGGAGGAAATGGAAATCTAAGTTCTGTCTGCAACATAAGTGAAAAGAAAACAATCTTCAGTTGTGCAGATACAAAAATAATGTCATGTTCACTGGTAAATAAAGTATTTTTAGTTAAAGCCCATAGTCTCTGAACTTTACATATATGTAAAAATAATATATTCTTGGATTTGAAATATCCACTAACTCAAGGCAGGAGATTATTCAGAAACGTGTTCAAAGTCTTTATTTTTAACTGCTAAATACTCCACAAAAGAAATATTCCAAAGGTGAACTGGAACATAATTATTTGTTTTCCCTGATTCTACCAAGCATGCTATTCAGGTGACACTTTTGGCTTTACACTCATCCTCACTGAACTGCCCATTACAATCTCTGCCAGTTTGGGTTTCCTGGTATCTACAACTTCAAATTATTATTATTTTCCTCAGAGATACAGTACTAAAAAAGCTCTTAGGGTAAATAAACGTACTATTTACAACTGGAATTAATCTGCTAGATTCTATTTCCTCCACCAACGCTGTTTGTTACGAGTCTCACACTAATGACTGTCACAGCAGGCCTTTGTGGGTTCTAATGGCAACACCAAGTGTTGGTACTCAAACCCTGTAGCATGAGCAGCAAAAGTGAGCAAGATTTGCTTCACTGTCTTACTGCTGTGAACATGCTTAGAAGATACAGACACAAGATGTGGGGGTTGGTCTCTTCTCCTAGGTAACTAGCATCAGGAGAAGAGGAAAGTGACTCAAGTTGTGCCAGGAAAGGTTCAGGAAAAATTCTTCACTGAAAGAGTGGTTAAGCATCGGAACAGGCTGCCCAGGGAATGGGTGAGATTCCTGAGATTCCATACCCTTGGGAAAGATGGTGCATGCAGCGGACCCAGAAGGCTTTCTAAGTAATGAAATGGAGCCCAAGGCAACAGAGGTTCTGAAAAGTTCAAAGATGATGTAAAGCCACCTCAGTTTGACTCCAGGCTGTATTCTTCATGTCCCTTTTTGAACTCTGTTGAGTATTTTAGAAATGACACATACTAATCATTTTCTTTGTTGCTTCTCTATTAGCCTCTACAGCAAAAATATGTCTACCTATGAAACATAAGAACACAAAATATTTCCTTGCAGGGCTAGGCTCAAGGCCTGTTTTGCCCAGTACTACCTTGCCATTCGTGGTGAGTTGCAGATTCTTAAGTAACAGGTTTAACAGAATTATTGTTTTCCTAATACAGAGAGTTCAGCTTCTGGCAGCCAGAAACTGTGGTTTGAAAGAGTTTACATCTGGATTTACATATTTGGTAGCCATTGACAGATCTATCGTTCAGAGTTATTTACTTCCTTTAGGAAATAGCTGGTACAAGTAAATTACACCAGTGAAGCCATTTCGTCATGCTATAAGGAAAAAAAAATAGGCTGAGATTTTCCAAATCTGCAAGTTGTTGGTAATTTTCTCCAAAGTTTCATAGACACTCAGAATGTCCTGAGTTGGGATCCACCACAGTCATCAAGTCCAACTTCTATCTAGGAACAGGACAACCCCAAAAATTACACCATGTGCCTCAGGGTGCTATCCAAATGCTTCTTGAATTCTGCAAGGTTTGGTGCCATGACTACGTTCCTAGGGAACCTGTTCCAGTGCTCCACCACCCTTTGGGTGAAGAACCTTTGTAATGGTTTTCTAATATCCGACCTAAACCTACCCTAGCAGAGCTTCATGCCATTCCCTCAGGTCCCATTGCCAGTCTCCAGAAACTATCAGTTCCTGGCCCTCCACTTCCTCCCAGGAGGAAGTTACAGACCCCACTGAGGTCTCGCCTCAGTCTCCTCTTCTCCAGGCTGAACTAAGTGGCACTAGCCATTCCTCATACAGCTTCCCCTCTAGACCCTTCACAATCTTTGTGGCTCTCTAAGAGCTTCATGTGCTTCCTATACTGTGGTGCCAAAAACTGCACACAATACTCATGGTGTGGCCTCACCAGCACAGAGTAGAGTGGGACCATCACCTCCCGTGGCCAGCTAACAGTGCAGCACCTGATGGACGCCAGGACACAGTTGCCCCTTTTGGCTGCCAGGGCACGCTGTTGACTCATTCCCCAATCTGTATGTACATCCAGGGTTGATCCCATCCCAGGTGCAAAATCCAGCACTTGCCCTTGTTAAACTTAATATAGTCAGTGACTGCCCAGCCCTCTAGCCTGTCAAGATCTCTCTGCAGGACCTACAAGGGAGTCAACTGCTCCTCCCAATTAAGTGTTATTAGCAAAATATCTTTCAGCTTCTCCAGAACAATACCTCAATTAAACAAAAAAATACATCATCCTCTGTTTAATAGGAGTAAGAAAGAAGACACAAAATTTTTCTTCTGACACTCATCTCAAACTACATAATCTTTAAAAATTACATTCTTAGAAAAAAAAATCACCTTCTCATACTAAAAACACAAGAAAAGCTTAGGAAATGCACTTTCCATGATCGTACTGGATCCTTAAGCCTTTTGCTCCCTTTAGCTGCTTAATCTGGCCAAATAAACAAAATCTTCCTTTCCAAAGCATTTTCAGGAGGAAAATTACCAAGCTCCTCCTTGAATAGAGTTTTGTGTTTTGTTTTTTTTTTCTAAAAAAGTTAGCACGGTTGTTATTGCAATGAAAAAGAATCTTACCAATTTACACATAAGTAGCCAGTTAATAAATCATTCATCACAGACCTTTGCAACAACCATTTCAGATACTAAAACTGTAGATTTTATGAGGCAATCACTACCATACTGATAGGGCAGTCAATGAAGACAAGAGAAAGGTTCTTCACAATAGTTCTACAGCTGTCTTCTCCCACCTTCTTTAAAAACAAGCATATAAAGAAACTAGCCAAGTTAATAAGAGCAACAATCTAGTATTTTTGATGTAGGTGAACATCAGTCTCAAAACCAACTGAGGGTGCTTCACAGATATTGCCCTAGGACAGGTATAAGTAATTTTAAAACAATCTGGACAAATCCTGAAGTGAGTTTCTTCAAAGGTACTAGCTAATCTGAAAGAAACAAAACCCTTCCCAGACTTTCTCAGGGTTTAACCTTCCTAGAACCTTGATTTTGCTTTCCAAATGTACTGCAAGTAAGAGAAAGGAGGACAGCTTGTCAGCTGCCTTCCTGAACACATAAAGAGTTATTTAAATGCTTTATCAACATTTTGGAAAAGATCTCTCTTTCAGAACCAAGTTCCCACCACTTCCTTTGTGGTTCCACTCAAAACAGTGGGCAATAGCATTAATTAAAACCAGTCAGCCAGATTTAGAGTATGCGCTCTGTTTGTTGTTTTAAATTGTTGAATATCAATTACCTTATTATTTTGTGATTAGCATGAAACATATGCATCTATGTCTTGTGGCTTTTGGCAGCGATTTAAAAAAAATCCAGCAACTCTGCATAGGGCTGTAAAACAGCATGTTTCCAGGCATTTTTAGCGCTGACTAGAGCCATTCTCAATCTGCTCACCAGCATGAAGTTAATTAGGAGAGGCATGAAGCTTATGGCTGGGTGCAGAAATCAGCAATGGAGCAAAATTATCCTTTTTTTGGCTTCAGCCAGTAACTGCCACTGTGTCTACATGATTGTTTTAAATGCTTTCACTGTTAGGTATTGGTTTAAGCTTTAACTTGGTATCTTATCCAATTTTCTAAATCCTTCAATGAATGCAAATTGATGAACATAGGGAAACAGAAAGAGCTAATCATGTGGAGCGGAAGGAGGTACTATAATGTACTAATTTACAGAAAATCCAGTTTCAGGCATAGCCTTGGGATTCCTTTATCAACAGTCCATTTTCAACCACAGTGCAACAGGCCATTCAATTCACAGAATGCCAAACAAGCCTGCACTGCAATGCATAAACACTTTACAGAAGTATTCACATAAGAGGGAATCTTGAACAGTTCACAATTACAGTCCTTGCAAGGGTGGGGGGGGAAAAACCCAGGCAGCAGATTTCATTCCTTATATGACAGTGGATCAAAGATTTTATAGGTAGAAGGACACATTAAAAAACCAAATCTAAACAAAAAACCCACAAAACAAAAAAAATAAAATAGGATTAGATGAAATTCAAAGTCTTCTGGTTTTCCTCATTTTGCAAACTAAGGCTGGATCTCCTTGTCTAGGTCAGCTTCCACAGTAAAAGGACCAATCAGCTACATAAAAAGGTATTCACTACCCCTGCAACGTCTTCAACCCTGTGCATACATTTGTTTTGCTTTTGAAATTAGTCCCAAACACCCCAACTTAGTGTATTCTAGTTTGCATCATATAGCAGCGCCACAGTATGTGAACTGCATTCCCACCAGATGAAGTCTGAAAACAGAGTCCTGAAGAAGACCTTAATGTCTTTCAGGCCAAGCATCTGGACCAGAACTAGTTGAAAATCCATAAACAGCTGATCTTGAAGCCTTACCACAAACCTTTTCACTCTACTCCTATTACACTGTAGTATTTGTAACATCAATATAATCACAGTCTGGCTAAGTGTCCTTTGGCTTATGTTAGCAAAGTTTAACCAAAGACAGTTTAATCTCATAGCCTATGAAGCTGTCAGATAGCAAGGAAACAACATTAGCTAAGTGCAATGACACATGGGAAGATGGAGTAACAGTGATTCAGATGCTAATGACAGCAGGAGGCTTGCAACATTTCAAGTCAACCTCTGCTTTCTTATTTTAATTAAAAGTGAAGAAATATAACAGGTCTTTTTTGGAAACTGCTATTGTCTTTAAGTTTCTATCCAAAGTACTTCTTCAGGAAGTGCCATGAGCTTGCACAATTAAAAAAACCCAACCAACCAATCAGACAAAGACTGTATCATTAGGAGAACTTTTCCTGATCTTTTTCCCCCTCAAAATAATTCTCTGGGAGAGCATTTACATTTATTGGAATGTTGTTTCCAAATGACAGACTGCAAAATACCAAAAGCCAGGGGATTTGAGCTATAAATCCAACCCTGCAAATCTAAATTTTTCCAGCCTGTTGCTGCTTCTTGCATCAACCACCACCAGTGCACTTACAAATACGAAACAATATACGCTTTGAAACCAGACACAAGTTCAGACAAAACCATCAGATACTTTGAAACTTCATAATTATAGCATTCCATCATGTCAAATTCACATTCAAACATAATCAGAACATTAACATTTTGATAGATAGAAGATTTTTTCTTTTATAATAGGCACATCAATCAAATAACGGGATGTCTGATCTTAGCTTTTCTTCTTCTCTATTTTGAGGAATATTTAAAGACATCACAAGCAAACCCTAAAACACCACCCACAGCCGGAAATTCAGACAGTCCCATGAAACATGGAGGTTTCCAAAAGGAAAGAAAAGCCATCAATAGGGGGGATGAACACTGAAGACTAAAGAAGGCAAAATGAATCAGTTTAGAGTTACAAGCTGTACTAAAACTCACTGCTTTTACTGTGTCTTTTTGTGACAATTCATACACTTATCTCTGTGAAACTTTTGCAAGGAATTACAAAGAATTCTTTCTTGTACTGAATACTCAAACAAGAGCTCCATGAAGACTCCTGGATTTGTGGACAAGATGAACAGAGGTGATGAATTTTTCAATGTTCAAATTAATGTGAGAATAATTTTGAAGAAATAAAAATTAAAGAGCAAGAGCACATCCCTGAAATACAAATTTATGATGCCGTGAAACTTTTCTAGTGAAAACATCTTAATAATGTTAATTCTTCTGGATGTAGAGGTTAGCAAATACTCATGTACTCAAGACAGTAATAAAAATACATGACAGATGAGTCACTAACGAGTACGAAAATACACATTTAATGCTGTAATTACAGTTACGAATTCCAGCAGTAATATTTTTACCTATAAAAGTGATGGGAATGCAAGAACATAATTTGATTTCCATATAAATACAGGACTAAGTACTTTATAAATACAGCTACAATACAAACAAGCAAGTACTTTACTCATTATAGAAAAATTACACTTCAGAATGCACCTAGTTCTGATTAGTAGATGAGGTTAAGATACTTTTTCATTATTTATTCTCATGTCATAACACACAATACTTCGCAGTGGACTAGCAAACAGAAGGTTTTAAGCTGTTAAATGGTAAGGTGAAAAGTTTCTATATGAAATTCTCAGCAGTCTGAAGAACAGTTTTCTGTATGCCAATTATATTGTCAATTAAAATTTAGAAGGTAGTTGATTTTACTAGACAGTCACTAGTTTGTAGCAATCATTTTACATTCAGTAAAGAACTGCCAACTTATAGCATTTTACATATATTAAAACCCTACATGAAGACAAATAAAAAGCAAGGTAGTGGAAAGCATGGAAGAGTTTTAAAAGGAGTAACAATACTCTCCTGTTCCATGTTGGCTTTGTTCCATTAATTGGCTGAATTGTGCAGGACTGCTCAGAAGATTAATGGAGGTGAATGAACTGAGGTGCCTCCCAACTGCAAGAAAGGCCTTGCACTCCAATGCTTGTCACAGGGGTTTGTTTCACAGAAGCAGGAATATACAAACTGCAAGTTAGGAACAGTTAACTCCTCACAAGGTGGGAGAACTATTGAACTCATATCCCAGTTTCTTACCTCTACACCTGTTTCCAAGCCTAAAACAAAAACTGCCAGAAAACAAAAATAAACAAAAAACCCCAAACATCTCCCTTTAAGTACAGTCTTAGCCTTTTGGTAATCTGACAGCTGAAGTTCACAATCCATTTTGTCAAAATAAAAGTCCTTAGATTAGGTATTAAATACAACCAGTAGTCCCAAGCAGTATGTGGCCTCATCGCTGTAGGACCACGGCTGGGTCATGTGCCGCTGGCCTCTCCAGAGCTGAGAGCCAAACTTCCCAAAAGCTCTCATCACCCCCTCAGGTTGAGGCCAAACTCAGTCTGCCTGAAGTTCTGGTAATCGATTAGCAGAGGGGTCCAGGCCAGCCCAGGAAGGGAGGAATCATGTAAAAGGAAGGACAGGGAGCACTAAGGACAAAGCTATCTCTTGCATTGGAAGAGCTTTTTGTGTGCATATGTGCCTTGAGCATTGTTCTGCCAATAAGGAGCCACATTAATCAATGTTCAAGACTGCTTTAAATACTGCAGTACAGAGCTAGCTATTCATTGGTGATTTATTACTAGGCCCAACATGCCCTCCACACAAAACAGGCTGGTACTTTGGAAGGTCCCACCAACAGACAGAAGAAGGGAGACGTGACAGTGGGGTATGAAGGCACAGTCAAACCAGCTCCATTTATCTGCCATGCAAGGGAAACGTGATGTTGGCAATCACCTCAGCAAAAGTCCACAAAGAGTCCCAAGGGATTGAATGCTTCATTTTGATTAGCAGAATTGTATAATTGCTGAGATTCCAGAAAATTAAAGCTCACACAGTCATGAATACTGCCATTATATATACATAATGTCCTAAATGTCATTTAAAAGTGCCTGGAACTGAAGTTATAAATTAGGATATCTACACCTCCCCTAGAAGGCTATGTAAGTTTTAAAGTTGTGTGTTCTTAAACAGAGAAAAATAACAGTAGATTTCTGTGGTCCTATAGTTCTAAAATTCTTGTATAAGTCCTTTTAATTCACCCTAACATGGAAGTTTCAAAAGCATCTTTCACTTTTTAAGACTAGGGAATTTCTATTTAAAACTACCTGATATTATCTCTGAAATAAAATTCTTCTCTGTTTACATGCTTATGTATGTACACATGCAATGTGGTTATCTTCTCAAGAAGTCCAGCCCTCTTAAATATTATGCAAGAAAAGGGGTAGGACAAAAAGCACTCTGACCATAAAAATACACAAATGCAATTATTAATCTCTTATTTTTCTTCATGACAAATACTGATATAACTACAGGGCAATTAACATTTAAATTTTATCTTGAGTTGTACAGATTATTTTTAAAACAAAAATATTTGTATACCACAACTTATTCAGAGTATTTTTTTGCATAAGATGCACATTACTGTAATGTGAATAAAAGTAACAAATTACATGGTAGAATTCTTAACACATATGCACTGCACAAAGCAGCAGCAGCAAGAAATTGTTTCAGGAAGAAAAAAGAAATCGCTGCATCTCAAAATACAAAAGACAACAACAATAGTCAGAGGTCACAAGTTTAAAAGTGTACCCAGCACTGATACCAGCACAAAATACATATATTGCAAAGAGCTATATGTGCAATGTATGCAAATGTAAATGTTTATTGTGATCTCTCTGAAAACTCAAAGCAAATACAACTACAGGCTGTGGACAATTATACTTTGCTGTTTCTAGGAAATGTAGGTTTGTGATCTCCCTTCAAGGACTGAGTCTTCACATCTGATTGAATCATTTGTTATTTGCTTTAAAGGATACAACCTCTCTGATAATCCTGCTTTAAATACAACACATATATAGAGAATCTGACATGCCTTTGTTGGATGTTGAAGGAACACTGCAAAAATCAGATGCAGCATTTGCCTGTGCAGCATCAAATCTATTAATGTCACATTAACTGGCTTTGCTTCAGTGTCTACTGGGGGTGTCCTTTAAATAATATTAAAACTGAAAGTACTGTTCATCCCAAATTCTACATAATTTAAGTTAATATTTTCATCCAAGTAAAGTGCTTGGAGTTTCCAGGTTTGGTTCTCACAATACCTTTATTTTCACAAAGCTTTATGAGAACACTATTACGTATTCTAAACCTACATCTCAGAAAAATCCAAGTTTTTTCTTAAGGCAACAGTATCAAATTTCAGACCTAAATAAACATTTCTAATCCATGCTTTCTCATCTATAAAGTGTCTTTAAAGATATTTTACAAAGAAAACCTACAAAACTTCTCTGCACTTTTTATTTCTAAGTTTCACTTGCAAAAACACTGCAAGTAGACACAAGTACACATAAAAACAATACAAAGTTGCCTGTTTTTGTGGTGTTTGGGTTTTTTTCATTGCACTGCAAGTCTATTAAATGGATGTGCTACAATTAAAACATTAATCTGAGCACTATGTGCACTATGTTTCAGTGCAATGGCTGGTTAGTATAATATTGTACTTCAATGGACAAAGTTGGAAGTTGAAAATATTCCCCAAAGAATTACAAAGACAAAGGCAATTTAAGGTTTATGACATTTTCTAAAATTACCCAAATTAAATATAAGAATGTGAAAACGTAATCCTAGAATTTGGCTATGAGTAGTTACATTACACATTCATTAGTAAATCTTAATACACGCACACACACACACTCTAAATAACTTACTTGACAGGGGAAGCATAAAACAAGATACAGCAATTAAAATATAATAATAATAATGAGTTACAGAAACTAGAAAAATTTACTTCCCTGAGGAACAACAAATTAACTTCTTATAATGCCCTGGAAGAAAGCAGGATTCCAATCATTGTATTTGCAAATGATGTGGAATCAAGGAGAGCAAAAGCACTGAAGAACAGAAGCAGAGAACAACATCATGTTTGAAGAAATGCATGAACAAAACCAGGCACATGGACAGAATATATTCTCCATTAAGGCTAAAAAAAAAAATATATATTCACTATAACTATGAACTATAGGGGAGAAACTGGAATGAGCCTGGAAAACATTCAACATATGCACAAGAAAAACTCACAAGAAGAAAAGAAGACTGCTGATTCCAGGAGGACTACAGGCTTCAGGCAGCCATTAGTAAAATTAAAAAAGTACTGTACTTGAGGATTCATTAACTACAATTGTAGTTACTTGGTTCAAAGAGAAACTGAAAAGGACACTAGCATAAGGTTCTCTAATATAATTGAATGTACAAATTAGAAATAGAATGAGACAAAATGCAGATAGCATTATCTGGGTCAATTTGCAGTTGAGTGATCCACTATAGTATTTTTTTTTTAAATAATCTATCTTTTGAATGATGGCAACACAAAGAAAAGAAAACCAGAACAAGTCTAAAGCCTATAATGTATAATGTACATAGACTCTGAAATCAGCCATAAAGAATGTATTAGTAACCCCACTGACAGACGTCTGAGAAAAAAAAAAAAAGGCAAGAATGAAGAGGCCTAGAAAGAGCCAAGAATCCGATACTTAGCTATAGAACAACTTTGAAACAAGTGCCCTTTTCAAAACCAGACTGCAGGATGAAACAGGACAACAGAAGGTAAAATGTATTAAACCTCCTGTAAAACTTAGAAATCAAAGCTCCAGCCATAGGAAATCAAGATAAGTCAATCTAAGTTCATCAAATAAAAAGACGTTTACCTCACTTAATTACTCAAGTTAGCCTACTAGCCTTAGCTGGTTACATAGCTCCCTACCAAAATTAAGGGAGCAGGACAGGCAACTCAAGGCTGAAGCTTTGGATGCACACACTATTTACTGATTTATTATATAAAGCCTAGAAAAGTAGTATTCACTAGACACCATTCAAATGACAACACTTGGAAGATACACAGCTCCTCCTAACCCTACAGGAGGGAGTGTTTGCCTCTCGGTTACCTCATGGGTTTTAACAATGATTAATAAAGTTAGGTAAATTAATTTTTCTAACTAGTAGACCATAACCTAAAACACAACAGGTAAACATGTCTGTATGATATACATTTCCCCTAGAATTGCTGTATCATGCCAGCACAAGAGGGAAAGAGACTAGTAAACCACAAGAATTTTTTTCAGAAAAAAAATAGGTATAATCTGTCATCCAGAGATATGACATATTGCAATATCTCCTATTTTTTTTCTCATCTATAACTAGATGCTCTTCAATGTTGGAGAGATATTTGAAGGTGACAAAACAATTTGTTAGTAAAACTGAAATATCATTTGCTGGAGAGCTGTAGAAGCAGGAGTATTTAAAAAATAGTATCTCGATATGCTATGAAACATCTACATTTTCATCCTCAGAGTACTAGTTAATGCAGTTATGTTTCACAAGAATATTTTTCTTGAATAATTTTATTGAAATGAAAAATAGAACTTTCTTAAGTTACATTTTCTAAGGCACTGCTAAGGGATATCCCAACAACCCTGAAAGTGAACTTTTGACCTTAATGTTCGAGATAAAAAACTTTTTTAAAAGCCAGTTTCAAATAAAATTCTAAATAGAGATTAAATATAATTCCTAAATAGGATTGTGTATGTATTTCAATTCAAATTCCTTTAATTTAATTGTATCTCGTTACTACAAATCCCATTTATTTGCCGAGTTGTCTGGTTAACGGGGCTGATGCCCTAGAGGAATCTCTGAAAACATGTAATCTATTGTTACTGAATGATACAAAAGATGTCTTCCAAACCTTATAAATCTCCAAGTAGGTTGTCCTTTAACTGAACCATTCATATACTTAGACCATGCTTGATAAGATGTTTCATTGGTCAACTAATGTTCTTACAACACATTTTAATTAAAGGAATTTGTCTTAATCACAATATTGTGCCAAGATCAAATCAGTGGTCATCTCTTAGTCATCTAGATTACAAGAACCCATATGAAGAATAATTCTATTCAACCCGATGAGAACTCAGGAGAACAAATTTTACACAAATGAAATCAAATATAATTAACTTTCTGAGACAAAAGAAACCTCCACACAGCATTTACACACTAGCTCCAGTCTAAGTACTT
Organism: Galbula dea; assembly: GCA_013399015.1. Lineage (NCBI taxonomy): Eukaryota > Metazoa > Chordata > Aves > Piciformes > Galbulidae > Galbula > Galbula dea. The sequence goes on along the minus strand of VWZX01004365.1, from coordinate 1,292,174 downwards.
AAAGAAATTATACATCAAGTGTAAACACCAGAGGTCTCAGGAATCGAGCACATAAGTGAAGATAAACAGGACAGTGTGCTGTTACTTGAGGTGATCTCACATGTATGCCATAAAATGTTTATATTGAAACATGACACATGTTTCTGCTGCTGTACCTTGCATTGAACTGGTTTTAATTAATGTATATTACACAGATATATATATATGACTTTTCCATCCCCCTTCATCCTTGTTTTAAGGAATATTTTTGGTGCCTGCAGCCTGCTCTGGTTTAGTTTTCAAGCAGACTATTCCCTCTGCATGGACCTGAATGAGAAACAACAGCAAGGTGGTTCCCAGGCTGCACAGCCAATCCAGTAACAGGTCTGCAGCCAGCCCACAATCTCTTTAACAATAGTTTTAATTAAGAACTTAAATGATCAGTGTGCCCATTGGTCTTCATGAAATCTGGATGGTTCACTACTGGACATCACTCAACACTCTGTGTACTGATGAAGAAGTTAAAGGGGCCACGACCTTCTGCAAAGTAACTGACAGCTCAATGTATGTGCTTTTTTTTTTTCCAGTTTTATTAGTCTAATCTGGAAATAGGTAGGGGAACACATTTTAAATTAGATACTCATCCTATTTGGCTTGCCTATTTCATATTTGGGCTGATGTAATTTTTTGAGGAAGAAACGCATCATTTGAGGGGAAGACATTGATCTTTCAGTTTCTTGAAGTTGTTCAGGATTACAGAACCTTGAAATAGGAACTGATGACTCTTATGCAAGCAAAAAGCAAGTGAGGCATTCAAATGAGCATGAAATTCTTTTTTTCCCCATGCTACAATTGTTTGTCACGTGACTGAACTCTGTGAGAAGCACAGCTAGTCACAGTGCACAGACTTTACATACGTAGCCATGGTTTTAGCCCATTAAGAGACAAAGAAATCTAAGTTATTTTTCCCCTTCTTTTTTTCTTTTTTCTAAATGAGAGTCTGTTTACCATGGTCAAACTTTAGAGAATGGTGATGCAGCCTCTCAATTTCAGAACTGTTATTAGTTCTTGAATCAATGTCAGTAATTCATAAAAAACTGCAACTTCATCTTTATTACCTGAGTTGTCATGGGAGAAGCATTGCAGAAGCACTCACCACAGGCATACACTTGGGTCACAAAACAATTCAGATGATTTTACTGATACTACTCAGAGGAGTAAGAGTTATAGGAAGACTGCTAACCCTGTCTGTAAATCAAGACTACTATAACATTTCTATGTGTAAGAAACACAGAAATAAATTAAGTCATAAAAAATAATCTTTCAAAAACAGAACAAAAGTAGCTACTGGCCTTTCCTCATATCCTGCCAGTGCAACAAATTCCTGCTCAGAAGAAAAACAGTCCATGTTGAAAGCAAGCAGAGAGGCCTGTGGGAATTTGAAAAGTGTAAGGCTACTATTCCTAGGCTTTCATAGACAGAAATGTGATCAGAGCTCCAGGAAAACGCAGAAACCAGCAGCCATAGCAATTTCAATTTTAACCACAAGAACTCAAAGTGCAGTAACACATAGCTGTGATTCTTGAAATTGTATCAGTACTACCACATAAGCCTTCATAATACAGTTAAATTAATATTTAATTTCACTCCAGAGCAAGGTCCTTTCAACAAGGTAATGTATTCTCCAAGATGTAGAAAATTATTTCAGATATGTGTCCTGGAGGAAAAAAAAATTAAAAAATCTATTTGCTGGTTAGTGAATTGACGACTTTCTTGTCTTCCTAATTGAACTTCAGGACAAAAATATCTTGACAGGTAGATACCTGAAATCATTATTTCTTTCTCAGTTCCAGTATTACCAGCAGAGATGTGAGGGGTGGGGAGGGAGATAAGCATCACAAGGGGACTTGTCCAAAGAATATCCTTAAGAAAAGTGAAGTGCAGTCCACATACAAAGTTGGACTATTCTAACACATCAGTTCAACTCTGCCTGTTGACACGCTTTAATGGCTCTACCACTGACTTGTATATTTTAACACATGTCACTAAATACACAGAAATAAGCCAAGCTGACATAAGCAGTTTGAAACCAGTACAAATATTCATTTGGGACACTAAAGTTATTCAGTTAAGTCAACTTCAAAAACTACTTTAAAAAGTAAACAAAGCACAGCAAGTGCATACGCATAAATGTATACCACTTATAAACCCCCCAGTGAGTCAGAGCACTAAATGTGCCAAAAGTCCAGCCAGGGTACAGTTCCTACATGAGAAGTGAGAAGGGGTTTTTGTTTTTGTTTAAGAGTCCTTCAAATGAATTTAAATGGAAAGACAAAACATATATGTGGCATCCTTCTTTCTCTAATTTGCTGTTTGAAAACTACAAAAAAAAAAATTTCAAGTTTATCTTCAAAATCATTGTTCTAACAAGCTTTTGGCAAAGTGTGATTCTTAAAAGACATGAAAAACAATTACAGAAAGTGGTATTAAGATTACACTCCTGCATATCTCTTGAATGCTGCTCTGCTTTATGGAATATTCCCCTCAGTCATCCATGTTACTTGTAAACACTTCTCAATTTCTCCTGACTTTAATCATCTGGTTTCTTTGGACTTTGAAGATGAACAGTGTCTCCTCCTCCTACCAGTTAGCTTTTTTAAAAACAAAATAATTTAAGTAAAAAACACACACCCCCAAAAAAACACAAAACAAAACCAATCCCCCCAACACACTGAGACAAGTTCACATCAGTTATTCAAATATTCTTGCTTTATGCAGGCAGTTCATGAGTTTGAAGATGTGACTTGCAATACCAGCCAAACCCAAAACCTAGGACTGACTGGCCAAAGGAGAATTCTATTCAACTAATATAATTAAGAGAAAAACTATTTCACTACCTTTGAGTTTTCACTTTTGCAGAGGATATTTTTAAATTATGCAAGTCTGTGAAAAACAGTTTATATTATTAGATTAAATTACAAACAAAAGCACAAAGCTATTATCTGAAAACTCAGAACAGATTTCTATTTTTTATGTAATCTAACAAAAAGGACAAATAAAAGGAAGGACCTTCATTAATATCTGTTTTATTGTCTTATATCTTCTTTGACTAGATACTCCCATCCAATCATTGTTATATACTTAGAAAGGAAATTGCATAATATAAGAAAAATATTTAATAAACTGTAATTTCCTACATCTACCTTAGGTTTTACCCAGCTAGAAAAGCCCAGTGCACAGAATACGCATTGCAGCAAGATCTCCAAGACCCAGAAGCTATCACCTCTGCAGAAGGCAGCATGGAAACTCTAAAGTTCCCCAAGAAGTGCTTATTCTCACAGTTTCATGACAACATGATGGCCAGGAGATGTGACAGTCATCTCTTCACATCATGGAAAGTTAATCAACCAGCTGCATTTATTAAAAGTATAACCTTGCAGGGGCATACATTATCAGGACATAAAAGAACCTGTGACTCACGTTAAGCAGTATTTTGAAAAACTAAATTTAGAGATCACAGTAAAGCCAAAACCACTTCTGCTGAAGGACTGAAATTTGAAAGAACTTCTTCAAAACTGAAACAGCAGCATCTAGGAACTGCTCAAAATTCAGCAGGGGAGCACAATACTGTGATTTTAACACAGTAATATTTATTGCAGAAAACCCTGCCGGTTCCAATCAATTTTTTTAAAGTAGGTGGGCAAAATACCGTAAAATTGACAGTGAACAAAAAAGCTTGCTAAGGTGGAGAAAACAATCTTGCACAGAAATGATTTAAACCTATGAAATGTTAGCCTGACAGGCATGAATTGGGTCCTGTCTTCTGATATGTAGAATACACATTAGCTACCATTTCTTTAAACCCATACCTTTGATATATTAGGCCACATTAAGCATCTCCTCTAATAACTTCTGTGATAGCCTGATTTTCCCTCTGCCATGGCCATTTTCATGCTTATTTTCTTTCTCTCATTTAGTCAGTTTTTCCCCTTGCCTGCATCCTTCTACCCTAGTAATGGTTTAATAAAACAAACCCAAAGAAAATACAATAGTTGATGGTCATGTCCAAGGGAAGGTGAATATGATGTTTGACTTCTTTAACCACAATTTAAAACAGAACATAGAAATCTTCTTTTTTCTAGAGTCACTTCAGTCCAGCCTTTACAGACTAAATGCTTTTCCTATTAATCTTTCACTTAAAGGCCTCCAGCAATAATTTTACCAAGTTCAAGAAGAAAAAGTAAACCTAGTTTTCAGAAAAAGTCCAAATGGTGAAAAGGAATCATAGGAAATTAAATACATGAGTGTCTGTACCATGTTATAACTTTTAGATTGGTCAAAAGAAAACCTTTATTGACAAGAATTTTTAGAGCTGGACTTTTTTTTTTTTTTTCCCCCTCAAATCCAGTTAAGAGTGCACATACTGGAACAGGATGTACTTAGAATTAAGCAATCCTATTTCAGATCAAAGGATTTTAGAGACACTTCTAGCCAGAGAGTGACATTATTTATACTACTGTCTCCACAGAGGATAAATCCATTTCTTGTTTGAAAAGGTTAGGCAATAAAGAGAGATTTATAAAACTAGTACAAATAATTGGTTTCCTTTTCCTTATCCTCTGTTGGCTTCAATACATGTTGGATAACCTTAAACCTCCACCCAGTCTGAAGCAAAACATTTTTTCTAAGATTTTACATTAGTGTTTTTCTAAGAGAGCTGCATAATTATAATTATGTTTGCACTGAATCAAGCCCACATTTTAAAGGGAGATCTATCTGCATAAGTTTCCTCATACTCTCCTAAAATCCACAGTATAAAAAGCTGGTTTTTCTCAAAATCAGCTTTCCTACTTTACTCATCTTTGGAAAATGCTACAAGCTTCTGTTCACCACCAGTAGCTGAGAAAGCATTAGAAGCACACCTTGGAACACTTGAAACCTTTTTCTCCTAGTTGGACTTTCAGCTTGATCTAGCATGGCTCTTAACATATCACATGTTAGCATAAAAGATGCAGTAAAGGAAAAGGGAAGGAAGGTAAAAAAAAAGTTTCTCCTGACAAGAACTCCTTTTGCATTCATCCTCTTTATTATCAACAATCATTTGGTGATAAATACCTCCAGTCCTACTCTCTTCTGAATCAATACAGCTTTCACATCTTTTTACTGAAAACATCCCAACCTGCTCTATAGTTTCCAATTACACTATCCTATTGTTCCTCAGGAGTAATTCTTACTAGTCATTAAAAAAAGTCATGGGTCATTAAAAATTTTATAATCAAAATCACCAAACTTGACAGCAAAGGATATTTTGTGAGATATTACTAAGCAAAAAACAAAAAAAACAAACAAAACAAACAAACCCAAAAAAACCAAACCAAAACCAAACCAACAAACCCAACCAACTTTATTTTTTTAATCCCATTCTAATTATCTTTTTAATCTCCCAGCTAATTGAGTCTACTTTAAATGCTATTTTATTCTATCATTATTTCTTTTCAGTTACACTGCAGTGCTCATCTTGAGTAATACATCTGCAAATTAACCAGGCTGACTGTCTCTCCTAGTACCTACTGACCAGAAGATGCAGGTAAAAAGGTAAACATTGCTACCACTGAAGAGAGCTGTATTGTGAATTTGCAATTTTGCAAAATACTATGCAGATAAGTGATGATTCCTGTCAGTAGCAGCACTGTGAGACCATGATTGACTCCAAGATAACAATTAAAATGGAATACATTAAGTAACTTGTTATGGGTAGGAGAAGCATAAAGCTTGTCACTGACTGTGGCTTCATTTCCCTGACACAACACTTCATGAAAGCCTTAATGATTTGTCAAGTATCACAGATGATGAGTCCATGTATAAACTTATTTGGAATAGCCTATAGACTATTAAGAGCACATGAAATCTCATTCCTTTAGACACTTAAGCATGTTTTATCACTGAATTCACAAACCATAATCCTATAGGTTTATATGATAAGATTCCTCTTTTAAATGAAAAAGGGAATGACTATTTACAAATATAGCAACATTTGGAAATGTGTCATCTTTAAATTCAGTAGTATAGTGGTCAAAGTTCTTGGCCATGTATCTTCACATCCTCATGGACCATCTCCCTAGCCCTCTGGACTGTTTTGAAGTGGGTTCAGTGTTCGTGTGTTTACTGTGCAAAGACAAATAAATAATAATTATTATTTTAAAAGTTAATGAAAAAAACCTCTAAGAATAAACATGGTATATAAAACAACCACCACTACCACCAGTAATCAGTCAATTCAGATAAATAAATGAAATTATTTCCTATCCCCTACTAAAAATAGTGTCTGAACACTGGCCTCCCTCAGCTTGACAGTCCCTGCATCCCTCTCACCTCATCCTGTCTCATCCTTCAGTAAATGTTCCTCTTTTCCCCCCTTCCTCCAGGACTGGTGTTTGCTGTTCTCGCTGACAGGGTATTAAAGACCACTTCTGTGATGATAATTCCTAGAGCTTCTTTCCCACTCCTGACACATCTATCTTGTGTCCTACAACACTGCTGTCTCTTACAGTAGCTCAACATTACCAGAGATTGTCTGCAGCTTTACATCAGGTATGGCAGAATAGCTCACTCACATGCTGATTAATGTTATCAATTAACTGAACACAGTCTCATGTAGAGTTGGGCAAGATTGACTTCTGCTTGCCAGGACACAAAAGCAGAAGGTAAAGTCCCAGAGAAGTGGTGTCTGCTGCCTTTCATGGACTGTCAATACCCAGTTCCCCCACAGTCTCGATTATTAGTAAATTAAGTCAGAAATTTAAGAGAAAAACCAACTGCGAGTAATACAATATTTGTTGCTAATTTCTCCTTGGAAGTGGGGGAGAAAAGCAGCCAACCCATCATATTCATGCTGGGAACCAAACCAATGTGTTCAGAAAGGAAAGTTACACATATATGAATATTAAGCAACATGGCTGGAAGTAAACACAGGTGAAGTTACAAAAGTATTTTATTTCTTTTCTATATAAGCTTTCAGATTCTCCTAAATTATATGAAATGGGGTTGATTCTCAAAAGTTCCTTCAGTGTGGGATTTCATCAGACACTTATATCTATATAAGTCATGAACACTAATATTTTTATCTACTGTCCACTGATGAATACCACAGTAGTGCATCTAGACAGGTCAGTAAGACAAAATGCATGCATCTTATATTACTAGAAACATTAAATCACCACTCTTATCGACAGGGAGTCTGATACCCCCCTTTGGATATCACACGGGAACAGATAAAAGGCTTAATATACACTTGGTATTGTTCTAACAAGCAAGATATCAGCTGGTAGGTAAGACCATACAGAAAAGCACTACAGAAGCCTAAGGAAAATACCAGCTGTCTCTGCTCAGAGAAGACAGATTACCACCTGTCCAGTTATCTTCCAAACACAATACAAAGCACGTTGGTCATTTCAACAGGGATAACTGTACCCATATGCTGTTTAATTTTGCACTGCACTCTGCCTACTTGTAAATATTCGTGATGGATCGTTGTAAACCACAGATCAGTTCAGTGGTGATGTTTAGCTAGAAGCTGAACTTCACGCTTACTTTAGCTCACTGAAGCCTTAATCTACAGTGTGTTACGTCAGCATCACTGCTACAGGCAAACAATGAAAACCAAACAAACAGGCACAAAGGGAGGAGAAGAATTCTAAGAAAAAAATTAAAATTCTCAGAACATTTTAAGGAAGACTTGGTTTAAGTCACAGACTGGCAAAATGTGAGAAGTCCTGCTTACATTTTAAGCAATACAACAAACACTGATGGTACAAGATCGTAAATATTGTTGTAGCTGTAAAACTAACCAGAAAAAAACCCCACATCTTCCACATTCTGTACAGCTAGAAAAAAAAAACCACCCAAAATGAATGTTTCAGTTAGTTTTACAGTGTTAGTAGAACATGCCACTTATGATAGAAATGATCAGCACAACTAGGAACTTGGCAACAAATTTCTGTTGATTTGGACACTGATTCTTCCATGTTAACAGACTGGGTTTATGTTTGAAATGTGGCTCTGAATAACCAGTTTTATAACACAATCTGTGATTTATAAAGAAATAAACAAGAGAATAATCATCAGTGTAACTCTGACACCTTTACAACCATCACTCTGCCAAAAAAGCAGACTTAATCTGAACCCTCAGAATCCACAGAGGCTGTAGAGTTTACTAGAATATTCTGGCTCCTCATATTATTCTTTCCTGTGTTGAAGACAAAAGAAGAAAAAAAGCCCTTGAGAGTCGCTGGCATGGAATACAGCTGAATACAGCTGACTGCTGTCTGTCAGCCAGGTGTTAGTGGCTAAAAGCTGCACCATTTGCAAGGAATAGCAGGGCTGAATAGAAGGGAAGAAGACATCAAGTGAAACTTCAGAGATTTGAGGTGCTCTTTAGACTTGTTTAATCCCTGCAAATACTTTTCCCTAGCAGCTGTTCAGATGTTTGTTTGAACAAATGTCTGCAAAAAAATGTTGAAATAATTATTTTGTATGAAGCTATTGCATCATGGTCTAAACTGCTAGTTATTGCAGGAGTCTGAGACAATGGACTGTGGTTTTGACCCAGAATCAAGAATTCACTTATGCTGCTTCCAGTTGCAGAAAAAATTAAAGATCCAGAGCCTTGAAAGGTTCACACTTAAAGGAAGAACTGCTCACTCATACAACTCAATCCATTAGATCACATGAGAAATTTGTGATAGCTGAGCAGAAACGCGATACCATATCCTTCCCAGGTTTTTTGTGACACAAATCATAAATCCACTATCTAGCCTTTTCAGGATTTAGACAGTCTCAATTTTTCAAACAATAAAATGTTACCACATTTACTTGTAATATATATTTTAATTCCTTCCTTTTCATGATTTTCAACAGTGGCATACAACTTTCTATCAGAAATTACACGCTAGAACATAGAATTATCATAAAAGTAAACCAAGGGAACTTCTGATTTTAAAACATGAAATAGTTCAACATGCAAAGGATGCACAATTTATTGACAAATAGTCTTAATCTAGTCATTTAATTAGCTTTCACTTCATGGAAGCTGATAAAATTTGTTTTATTCTGAGCTGAACCAAGTCAAGACTTTTCCTATGCTGACCTACAAAGCAACTGAGATTCACAAGTTGCTTTTAATAAAGCCTCAAATGCTCCAATGATAATATTCTTTAAATATAAATGAATTTGCCTTCTTAAAATTGCTTCTATTTTGTAAGGGAAATACACACTTCTTAGATTTTAGAATAAAACTTGTAAATCTACTGAAATACAAACCAGGTTTTATATCTGAACTTCATATACTTTATTCACTTGCGCTGTATCTCCAGGTATAGGCAGAATTTTCTAGCTTAATTACCATGTTTGCTCTAAGTATATTCAACTCCATACAAAAAGGACTGCATACAAGTTAATCTTATAGCTACCAATACTCTGCGTCTTGCCAACGGTTACCTTCTCAGCCCTGGTCGTGTGTCATCCTGCTTGTGCTCCCACCAGCTGTGCCAGACCTAGTACTCAAGTGTCAAAGACATAGCTCTGCTTCAGCTTCAAACTAGCAGCTTTTGCAACTCCAGGCAAGTCTAACCACAACAGCACATTCAACAACAGTCATAATACCTAATTGCAGTCAGCAATAGGTCTTGGATTATTATAAATGGACTAAAAAAGTTTTTACAGCAATTTTCACAGAAATTGAGGAATGTCTGAAGTTTTTATGTATTGGAGTATCTTTCAAGAGCTACTCCCTGCAGAACAGTAATATTATACCTAAGATCCTGCAGTGGGATGTGACTAGAGTATACTAAACAGTAAATACTGTAAACATCATTTATTCTATTAGCTACTACATTAAATGCTTAAGTTATTTTAGTAGTCAGTTCAAACAAACTCTTTCTAGAACATGGACATATAAATAAAACAAAATATTTTTAGTTTAGGTACTCTGAAAGAATAAGTCTTCTATGCAGTCAGAATTGTATTTCTTCAATCTGATTAGACCTTTGTTGCAAATAACTGAACCCAGTTGTGTAATCCAGGCAAGAAACAGCAGTTCCTACCAGATGTCACTATTGAAGGCTAATAGATCAAACAAAAATAAGTAACATCAAAAAGTTCAATTGATCATTAGGTTTAAGTCAAACTAGAAGAAACTATAGGCACAAATACCCTACAGGAAGACAGAAGTCAGAAGAAGCTGACAGAATCTGGAGGAATATGATTTTTTCATACCTTTCCCAAATATGTAACTCTAGTCTGGCAGCAACATGCCATAGCCCTGCATGCTACCCTGACAGCAGGATATGATTACCACCTTCAGCTGCTTATTCATGCTCCTTTACCCAAAGCTATCCTTTCTGCTAAAGATCTGCTTAAACATGTTAGCCTAAATATAGGCTAAGTTAACAGCTAGCATATAGCCTTTCCCTAACTTAGTCTTGTCGAAATAATTCTGTACAGTTTAAATAACCTGAATTAAATCAGGCTTTCTCCAAACATATCATTCTGACAATTGCTACACATGCAGTTATGCTGGATCTGAGTGGGTCTGTAAGAATGGTAGAGGAGAACAGAAGCAAACAGCTAGGACCAAAACCTATTATCTTGGCTTAACTATATCTAGAAAAGCACATCTGACCTAATTTAACAGAGAAGTATAAAAGTGTCACCCCTAGCAAACTCCCTAACTCTGTGCATTCACATGTATAGAGGAAAGGAATGAGTTTATACTCCCACTCCCCACTTTGAGCCACACAGTATCGAGAGCATTTCTTTGCCCAGAATAACACGGTCTAGTACTTCAGCAGCAGAGATTGGGAAAAGTACTGGAATTTCTTTCCCCATGCACCTGAAATAGCCTCTGCTTGCTGCTCTTCTGCATTTCTAGATGCAAGAAATCTTTTTTCAGAAAACATATGAAGAAATAGTAAGCATCTGAAAAGAAATAGTCTGTTTCTGCTGCGGTTCTTTTCTGAGCTTGTACAATCTCTCAAAGATTTATGCACCTACTATATAGATTACACCAGGTTTAAGTTCCTACAGTGTTGTGATTAAAAGCAACCTGGATAAGCAGCAGGCTAGGACCAGTACCTTATTGGCAGGTTTTCTCTGCAGTCAGAGAAGAGGCACCCAGGCAGAGCTGTTGCATATAGAACTAATACAACTCTCATATAAAACTAATACTAAAACAAACTTCCAAACTTTATTCAGGTTATTTGTTTTAGATAAAGAAAAATTCATTCTTATTAAAATCTACTGTGTTCTCTTCTCATTCATGACAATGTCCGTCAATGTGTTTAGTAAATCAGTAAACTATGTGTCTGTGAGGCTCCATTTCCCCTGTGAAACCACACAAAGAATAGTGGCACAGCATCACAGGACCGGGAGGTTGTAGGGTGCTTTAGTCTGCATCTGAACTAAAAAAATCCAGGAGTCTCAAACCAAGCAGTAAATGGCTTCTGACTGTGTCTGTGACTCAGTTCAGACTGTTAGCTCAGGTGTCAAGCACTGCTTCCTGCAAACTGATGGGAAGAAGTTTAAGGGCAAAGCCCAGTTAAAACATCCAGAGACTCAGCTACTGGCATTTGCTACCTGGAAAGTGTCGACAACAGCACTCTAAAAGCATCAGTTTCTTTCTAGTTCCTACCTACCGGAAGTATGCAAACAATTGCAAAGTTATTTGATTTTAAAAATAAACAAAAACCTCTCTGCTCACTAATGGGAGAGCATGTCTGTATCACTGAAAGACTGCACACAAATAACGTTTTTACTCAACTACAGCCTTTTTTTATTTCATCTTGAACCAGAATCCAGACATGCTGAACTGTAAGATTCCCTGCCTCCATAAAATTTTCATACACTTAAATGGTTAAATGACAGACAAAGGAGACTTTATATACCCCCCCTCCAGAATCTTCCCATGCATTACAAAACATGAACTGCAAGGATTTGGCTTCTGGTCCACTAATGAACAATTCAGGTGCCTACAGTTACACTGATGTTGGATTTTGGGAATACAACACCATCAAGCTAACTTTTCCCAGCACACACACAGATGCTAGTACCAGTATCTAAACGGCTAGAGAGATAACAAAACATCTCATTAATAAACAGAAAATTGAGTATTTCCAAACTAATGTGCAAATCCTAGAAGGGAACAGAAGCCTGAAAAAACCCAAAACCCAGTCACAAGACACTAAATAATTATGAAAAAAATCTAATTAAAAAGATTCTTCATAAACAGAAATCTCTACCCTTCACTGGAATGAAAGGTTTTTATGATCTCCAAATGCTACCATCATATTATCACCAATTTCAATTATCAACTGTATTGTAGAGACTTTTATTGGCTAACAAGTCTTATTTCACATCACCAGTAATCCTTAACATAGAACAAAGCTGCAAGAGAAATAATAGTGCTCTACTAGAAACCTCTTACTGTGATTTAGTTCAAAATTATTATGACTGCTATTTTTCTAAACAAATAGCAAAGCATACTCAGAAGGCATTCACATATTGACCACCTGAACAACCATCACTGAAGTCACATGCTTAACAACAAAACTTAACAAGTTTTACTACTTTACCAAAAGAAATCATCCTACCTTCTATCTTACTGCTGTCACAAAGAAACAATTACCTTCCCATCACCATAAAGCTTACTTCTCACAACTGTAACAAAACAACATCTGCCAGCATTAACTTTATTTTTATCCATAAATAGGGTGAGGGCTTTCAGATGGTGTTTTCCCATGTATTTTGGACAAAATCTTCTTTCACAGAGTACTGCTTACCCTTTAATTAGCCCTACTATAGCACTACTCCTCCCTGATTCTTGTTTTAGAAGCTCTCTCATCTCCAAGCACACCTTGAACTTCCTCAAAAAGATGAAATCTGTGCCATTTCCCAAACAGTGCCTTAAAAGATATAGCTGCAAAGCCTGCCGTAACTTTTTATAGTGGCCATATTACTTCCTTTGTAGATGATACACTAAAACTAAGATACAAAAATAAAATGCACAGGCTTATAAAAGATCTTTACTGCATGAAGTAATTGAAAATGTGTTTTGTATTTTATTTTGTAAGGTAGAGTTTCTTGATGTATTAAATTAATAGAGCTTTGAAGAAGTTGCCTGAATAAATTTGTACAGAATTTTTATTTCAGGTGATATATATATATGAAACCTATATAAAGTTTCCTATGTATGTGTGTTTAATTAAACATTTTGAAAACAAAATGCTAGTATACATTTTATTTTAAAAGTCAGCATGAGAAATGTAGGGTATGTTATCTAAACTCAAAATGTTTATTACTTAAAACAACTGATCTATATGAACACTAGCATGCCTTTATGTTATGTTTAACTGATCCATTTCCCTTGCAATTAAAAAAAGTAATATCACTTGTTCCAAAGTTTGACATTGCTATGCTTCCAGAACAGCCTACCTGTGATTATTTATTCCCACTATGCATATGTATTTCAGGAAAGATTTCTACTCATTAACCAGAGAATTCTCCAACATATCTACAGCAGAAACAATCAGATAAAAATAATCATCAGCCATTAGACACACTAAGCCATATGTCTCAATATATAACCTCAGCTAAAGTAACACCCTTGAAGGGAAGTAACTTATTTCTCCAAATTTAAAGGGAAAGACAAAATCTAAAATTATTAAGGTCAAGAATAAAGAGCTTATTACTCTTAATTTATCCTCCAATGCTCCAGGCCTCAGCCACAATACAATGCACTTAGGGCCAACACCACCTATCAGTGGGAACAAGTCTCCATTTGCTTTCATAGAGAAAGAGTTGCCAAGTTCCAGAGAGGCTATCATCACAGTTTACAAAAAAATATAAATCTTTAGAAATAAAAAATGGATAAAATTTTACCTAGTTCAGCCAGATTCGTGAAGATCAGCTTTCTCGGTGTCTTGTGGGAGCACTATTTCCAAGCCAGCACCACAGTTGCCTTTCCAAGCTGATCCTGTGAGATGCCTTCCCTACCTAAACCCAAAGAGCCCATGACCAACCTTAAGCACCAGGGGCTGCAAGGGCTGCCCAAGTCCCATTTCTACACTCCACAGAGTAATAGAAGCCTGAGTTCCAGAACAGAAGACAAAGGACAGGTCATTAAGGACTAAAACAGTAGGTATAACAAATAACATTATCAGAAAACAGATACACTTCTAAGAGCTCCCAGAAACAGGGGATGAGGAGAAGAAAGGGTGAAGGTATGAAGTCCTAAAGGCCTGGCACCTTCTGCCACTGGGCAGAGAGCTTCTTTCTCTTACATAAATCCAGCTGGCAGATCTGATGCAGTTGAGTGCCCACAGGCAGAGGTGGTTGAGGAATAAAAAAAATTTATTTTCTGTGTACTGTGCACACATCAAGATGCTTTTAAATGAAATCTGCTAAGCAAGACTAGTGTGTAAACTCTACTTTTGACTGTTTCCTGCTCTTTTGGTGGTCTATGGATTTACAGGATGTCATCCAAACAAATTACAGGCAAAGGCAGCAAATGAACAGTTGATGTCTTCAGATGTAGACCACAGATCAATTCAAACTTTGTACTCTCCTCTTTAAGTATAAAGACATGAAGACTTGCATTTATCAGCTCGCTTCAAGAGAGGAATATTTCAAGTAAACATTAAAAACCAAAACAAACACATGCCCAAAAACTAAACAAAAAACAACCAATGAACCAAACAAAACACACAAAAAACACACACCAAAAACCTAACAACACACATCGCTTTTCAGTAAAATATGACCTAAGGAGTTCACATTTCTCAGGGAGAAAAAAAGCACATTAAAAGCTACTACTGTTTTCCGACAAGTGGTGCTTCTGAAGTTTCAACTACAGTTCTCTTCTACCCCTTCTCCTACTTCTCTTGCATTCATGGATTTGTGTACTATATGAATAACTTCAAGGCACAAGTATTATTTAGGAAGCCAAAACCGTCTGAACAGCAAATCATACACTTTCTTGTCTTGTAACTTCCCTTACTGTGTTCTTAACTAATAAGTGACAGTAATGGATAAACTCCAGTGGTGATTTAAGTTGCCCAGAACAGCATGATTTACTTCGTAGGCACAGAACTGTTTAGACTATCTTCAATGCCACAGCTGTGGTCAGGGCAGTATGCATGCATATATCTATATATCTATACATACAGAGATATAGATAAGATACCCATATCTCCTTAGAGACAGAATCCCTGCATCTACTTTCACATAAATATATTACTAATTGGAATTTCTATATAGTATGAGTTGACTTGTAGCCTCAAGTTCCCTCTTAACAATTGCTTTATTAAACCTACACTAAGTTGAGCAGAAGTGCCATGTATACCAAGTTTTCAAATTTGGAGTCATCTCCACAACTGTTTTCCAAGCCCATTCCAACCTTCTAATGTCCCTTTTTGTGTGTGTCTCAAAACACAGCATTCTAATAATGGTATTACTGATGTACTTCACACATGTACTTCATCTCTCTACTCATATTTCCCAGCATAACTTGGAAAAATTTTGTTAGACTTTCTAATGTGATTCCAGGCCCTTTTGAGCATCACTCCTTTACAGACTACAGTCCAATGGTGCTAAACTTCTGAATAGTCATCTTTCATACATCTTGCATTTGAATGCAAGCACCTATAGAATGGTAGAACGCTTTGGTTTGGAAAGGATGTTTAAAAGTCATCTAGTCCAACACTCCCTGCAGTGAGCAGGGACTTCTTCAACATATCAGACTGCTCAGAGTCCCATCCAACCTGACCTTGAATGTTTGTCAAGCTATTCAGTTTAAAGATGGAAGTAGGCTTAGCTTTACCAGTACATGTTTGTCTTTTAACATCTGCCATATGCTTAATTCCTGCAAGTTGTGACTAATGATTATTGGATAAATCCATTCTGAGCTGTGCACTTCTACTTCAGTGACTCTTTCTATATGTATGTAACTTTGTGGTTTTGTGTGTGTTTAGAGAAACAGTCACTGCTCCATTCCTTTTATGAACTAGACAGATAATTTGAAGAAAAGTAAATCAGTTTTTTCAATGTTTTAGTTTACACTGGTCCATGGACAAGCTCTCCTCACGCTCATCTAACCCTCTATGAAGACTGGTTTAAATCAGGTTTCCTTTTTGTCAAAATTGAAGTCAGTAAAAGATTAAGCTTATTTTGTTACTGGAAAGAAGAAAGTATTTAAATGATGAAAGCATAAATGAAGGAGTAAAACCAGGGACTAGTCCTCCCACTTTCTACCCTCTTAATTTTGAAGCTCTACATCTATTCCATGATATACAGCAGAAATATGCATAAGCTGCAATTCTCCCTCTAGAACAGGGAAAACTAATTGACAGCCTGAAGGCAGAATCCAGCTCTGCAAGATGGTTTTACTTGGCTCCCATGATGGCCTAGAGCAAGACTGCACATCATGTACTGTGCTGAACAGTTTGCTTAGCCCATAGGGGAGCAGGAAAGAAAGAAAAGGGAGTGAGGAGAAGTAAGGAGTGGGAGGAACAAAGGAGCGTGGGTGATGGCTGACAGGCTAAAAATGGAAGTATAACCATTCCAGTACTTTCCCACCTTCCCAAGTTGCCTATAAGCAGAGCAGTTAGCACAGAGGAGAGCTAGAGCAGGTTTAGTCCTTCAGAGGGTCTGCCCCAAACTGGCCTAAGCCACAGGAGGGATCACTTCCTGCTGCAGTGACTTAACAACCACAGCAGGCTCTTGAGACCACATGCCTTTTGTAACAGTTCTTTAAGAGGCAGCTTTGCTAGATCTACTAAATAATTAGGGTAGATTGGGACTGGCCCAGTACCAGACTCTACAGCACATTCTATAGCACCTATATATTTTCACCGTTTCTCTTTTGCAGCCTTCTCTCTCTGGACAATGGAGTGTTAAATATACAATTATCTTGATATATTCATCTGACCCATGAGCAGCTGGCAGGGAGGGAAAAAAAAACAAAGGTGGCCCATAACCACCATAGCCATAGGGAAGCAGCAATCTAGGCTCTAGAGGAATAAATCCATAGAAGGAGAATCAAAAATTACAAGTTAGAGAATTCAATTTATATCCCAGAACCACCCAAACCAGATAATTTTGAAACAGTTCAAAGGACTTCCAAAGTTATTTGTAATTTGTGCTAAAAGTAGCTACAAAACACTTCAAATAGTCCTTAAAGCAGAGTGATGAAGAGTCTTGTGAGGAACAAATGAAACAGTGAGCAAGTTCTCAAACTCTCCATGGCTGACAAACCTCGGAGTGATCCTCTGAGACCTAGATTTAATTTCTTCCTGCCTCAGTTTTTCTGTCTAGAAAACAACAACAGTAAGACCACCTTCCTTCCCAAGTATGTGCACATTTGAACATCTATAAAATGCCTTTAAAAACTTGATCTGAAATACACATAAACAGAGGAACAGGGGCTCTTCACGGTACTCCTGCAAAAGGAAATATCACAAAACAGTGCTAAGATACAGGAACTGAAACATATTCACTGATTCTCTTCTCTTCACAGGCAATATTTACTAAAATTAGCTGGCCTTCATGATTTTTTTTTCATTTTTTTTTAAAAATTGTTACTTTTTGGGGGGGGTTAATAACCTAATTACTTCAGTTAGCATTTTAAAATGAAGTAATTTGCAATGTCTATCATTACACCTTTTATTAATATCAAAGGACAGGTTCAGCCTACTAATAGTGGAAATGCTACATATTGAGATTCTTTTTTTTTTATTTTACTAGCTAATTCCATGATGGCAGATTTGAATATTTCATTGTCCACTTCTTCAATAATTATTAACACAAATCTAGCATATCTTACTTTATAAGGAAACTTTGGCTATCAGATCAAGTATTTTGCCAAAAATGCTGCTTGATGCCTATTTCTGAAATGACAGACCTTTCTGCTCTATTGCATAATTTATGTTTCTTCAGAAAGCTATACTTATGTAATCTTTCATATTTTTGAGGGAAATTTGATCAGTTAATAAAACAAAACCATAGCTATTAGAAAGAACAGTCCAGAAGATGACAATTTTATAAAATATCTTAGTAAAGACAAGTTATCAGTGGAGTGTTTCCTGTTTTAAAACCTCTCCACAGACTACACCAAAGAACTAATCCCACTAATAAAACTGGAGCCAAACAAATTATCTTCAGATAAAGATGTCTACGAGGGATACTTGCTGGTGTCTGATGAAAAATTTAAGAGCAGCATGGTATTCAAGGAATCTGCTTAATTATTGCCATTAGTCTTATGGCATTTTTAGTCTACATAGTCTGTACAATTTAGGGTGAAAAAATATTACTAATTTTTTTTGACATCAGAGAAAAACCTCCAGCTTCATACTAAATTGTCTATTTGTAGTATATTTTTTGAGTAGGGCTAAGTCGCTGAGCTGAGCATCAGACTTTTAACACTAACAGTTTCTCCCAGTAAAGCATTTACTAATAGGAGCTGAGGAACAAAGCAACCAAGAACTTTTGCATCTGGAAATGGTTACAGAAACCAAAATGGTAACTGTGTATAAAGTAACAGTCACATAACTCTAATGCCTTTTTTTCTTTTTTTTAAAGCAACAAGAAAAAAAAACTTAGAAAAAGTATTTTACTCTTTCTGACTTTTTTTTTTAAAGGAAGTATTTTTAAGACGGAAATAATTTTAAAAGCTCATTTTTAGTGGCTTATTTCCACTTTGTTATGAACTTTTGGAGCTGAATGATAGTATGCATAGGTAAAATACTAAATTTCAGTCAAGTGAGCTCTAGAGCACAGCTCCTCTGCAATCACTTTTGATAGCACAGAAGCACAAAGAAGCCTAGTTTAAAGAGTCCACATGTGTTTAATCTTTGATTAATTGAACAAAAACTAAGTGCCTCCAGACATACTTCTTTTAATCACTGGAAAGATATTTCTTCAGTTGCTTTGCTAGTAGGAGAAAGTCAGCAGATGTCTGTCTGGTCTAAAGGGAATTTCTCTTTCTCTGGAGAGAACAGTTTAAATAGGAGAGGAACAGCCATATGCTGACTATGCACTGCTTAACAGATGACGTAGAGAAGCATCTACTACCGCAGGGAGTGGAACAGGGCAGTTTTCAAATTAAATTTCTTTCAAATTCAAAGCAATCAGCTGAAATCAATTTACATACAGGATGCAAGTTAAATCAGACAGCTCTCATTGAAACAGCACACAGACACAAAGATGCGAATCTGTCTTTGTCAGCAGCATGGTTTGTAAGAAAGGCTTCAGCGTAATGACAGGAAAAAGAAAAAATTTCACCATTTGAAACACAGCTGATACTTTTGTTGGACAAGGATGATTCAAATTAATAATAATAAAATCTCATCAATATAACGCATTTGCCAAAGGTTCTATATTCATACACAAAATGATATTGGCACAATGCAAATTTATCTCCAAATTTAGCTCAGCAGCAAGTCTTTCAGCACTTACGGAAAACACATTTTTAAAGGTATATCAGAGAAAAAACATCAGAACAACTAATGCATGAGGATTACTAGTTAGCATTTTATTTCTCTGACTTTATTCTTTTGCCTACCAGCCTATGTCCTATATCATCATCTAAGGAAGTGTAAACACTTACAAAAATCAGAATGATCTCCTTCACTTCATCTAGTTCTACCAAGATGTCTTGAGGAGATGGAAGAGGGTGGGGTGGAGCAAAATTAAAAGCGTAAAGCAGAAACTGAGAAAAGAATATACTACACATCTACTAGATGAAGAAGGTATGTAAAATCTCCTTTATACCAGAGGAAGATCAACAAGCAGAAAAAAGACAGCCAGTGATCTCAATTCACTTGGTAACTTCCACCAAGGAGCTTACTCTGAACCCTGCTTGAGGCTCCATCTTTTACAGCCCACAAGTCATACAAGCTTGAGATCTATAGAAGAACACATCACCTAACATCCTGGGAAGGGAAGGATTGTATGCAGCAGAGACTCAAAACAGACTGGGTTATCAAACCCTCAGTTTCCTTCTTCATATACTTAGGATGTCTGCCTACTGCCTGAATTGTCCTCCACAGGCTTCTGAATAGCAACAGCAAAATTTAGCAGAGCTTTGGTTATCAATTCACTATGCTAATGGTTGGATTCAGAAAGATGACTTACACATCTGTCTCAGGCTCACACTTCGAAAGATAGAGTCATTTAAATCTGAACAATATTGTTTGAGGTTTATTTATAATTCCCCTCCTGCCTCGAATCTAATGGCTGATTAATTGTTCTACCTCATTCTAAGAATCAACTTCTCCAGTTTTGGTTCAAGGCTTCAGATAATCTAATCAGAAATGCTATTCCACAGAAAGATTGCCAAAACATTCTCTGATTTATGAATTTGCTGAGCTGCATGGCAATTTCTGGCAAGCCTACAAAATGCATAATTTGCTTGATCCTCCATCCCAGCATGGCCACCACAACATCCTAAATTATTCATTAGCTTAAGAATAATCTGTACGGTCACAGTATCATAACCGATTATGAACTTTGCTGGCTAAAGGCAACCTAAATTCCTGTGTTCCGTACTGTTTCTAGGAAGACACAAATATGTAAGAACAGCTTTCTTGAGTCAGACAATGTGCTTATGTAGCCTATTATTTTGCCCTGACCTTGGCAGGAGTAGACACTGCACTGAATAAGAGTCCTTTATTTATGTGCTCTGTTTCCACAGTAGTTGTAAGTCTCATAAGTATCAGCATCTAGAAAAAGCTTTCATTCATTGTATTAGTATCATTGTATCCATTAACAATAACAGTGACTTGCAAACTGCTTCAAGTACAGAATTAGCTATAACGCTCAATTATGCTGACACAAATCCTAAATAAAAAACCTATTAGTCTGCTTCCAAAATATATTGAATCTCAACACTTCAGATCTAGTACAAAAGATCTAAACATTATGGACTTCTAAATATCTCCACGGAACAAATAAAACCTTAAACCACTAATCTTACAACTACACACTATACAGCCTCCAGACTTGAAAAATTACATTTGCATGCTAGCAAATACATCATTTAAGAATAGACTTAAACATAACTACCAGAATGAAGTTCTATCATGCCAAACTGTGTCACTTAGGAAACGTATGTTAAGTTATGGCATTTCACATTTCCAGTCAAGCTTTGGTGTTTTGGTTTTCTGGGTTGTTTGTTGGTTTTTTTATTTGTTTTAAAACTGCACATGATTGTATTCCTCAATGCATAAATTAACCTTGTAAGCTTCTCTACAGCATGAGCACCTAGGAACTCTGATAAGGCACATTCCTTATTTTAGTCATCTAATTCATGAGTGTAGGCAAGACTGAATCATCAAAACTTCACCAATCAATACTAAAACCGAAAACCAACCACAGAAAACAGTAAAGTAACTCTTTTTTGACTTCCTCCCTGCCCCTGCAAAAGTGGATGTTTGCCTGAAGAAACAGACTTTGATCAAAACAATAAAAGAAAAAAAAAATCAAACAAGAAAGACCTTTTGTGATATTTTAAAACTAACTGCTTACTTGAAACAAAAGCCATCCACAAGTTTTATGAGACTTTGCCAAATAAAACTGTAACCACATAAACAGCAGATGTTTACCATACACAGGCTTTCATTACACCTTGCTGCAAGTTCTGTATACAGCACATGACTGCAGCAAATCAATTCTATTTAGTAGGGACCTCTGCACCAGCATACTGTGAAATCTATCATCCATCCTCAGCAACCCACAAACGGAGGGGAGACTCTCTTCCCTATGAATTTACTGTGGCATCTTCACTGCTGCTGACAAAGTTCAGAAAAAAGCTCCAAAACCTATGGTGAAAGTAATAAAACCATAAATAAAGAAATAAAACCTACTTCTGAGTCGGTGTGAGTACATATTCTACCAAGTGAGTCCCTAGGTAACCAATTAAATCTTAGTTATCTCCACTATAGGAGTTTTTGTTTCAGATCTCATGTAGTGGATTTGATCTCAAACAATCGATATGGAGGCAACACCTTTAAAATTACACAAGTCTTAAATTTATGTGCATTTTGTATGCAGAAATAACTATCATCACTGGAATGGAAACAATTTTAAATACATTAATACATCTAAAAGAAACACAGTTTGAGTTACTGTCTATCATCAAGGTATTGATAACTAAGTACAATTTCTTGTCATGTGTTTATCAAGCACCAAATGAATGCTGCAGCATGCACCATAGCATGAGTCTGCTGGCCCACTACAAAGACAACACAGAGCAAACAAAATAACCATGAGTAAATGAATCTTTTAATGAAGTGGTGGTAAGGATCATGGCTCCAAAAGCAACATTCCACCAAAAAGTGAGGGGGGCAGCCTCCTTCCCACCATGAAGATCAATCATAATAAAATTAACAATAAATACAACAAGAAGCATTGACAAGTAGTCAGCAGAAACTGACATTATTTTTAGCCTGATCTGATGAAGTATGAATGGCAAAGACTATGCAAATAAATAGTCATTAAAATGATTTTGGCACACCTTTGCTGAAACTTGACATAGGCCACGTGTGGATTGCTTGCATGAAGGCAAGTTCTG
Source organism: Galbula dea (assembly GCA_013399015.1). Lineage (NCBI taxonomy): Eukaryota > Metazoa > Chordata > Aves > Piciformes > Galbulidae > Galbula > Galbula dea. The sequence goes on along the minus strand of VWZX01004365.1, from coordinate 1,269,577 downwards.
TTCATAAACAACATGAACACAGAGACACAACACATTGTTTTCAAATAGCAGTGTCCCAACACATAAAGGCAATCTAAAATTATGGTTTGTTTCCACCCACTAGAGGAGATCATTTGAGCAATTTTTGTTATAATTTTGAATGTCCTGAAACACTTTTTTATCCTCTTTCCACTAAGCTATGTATTCAGACTGAAATTGTTTAAACGTGTCACTGTTTCACTTTGAAACCATGTTATAAGGATAGTCGGGGAAAGCTTATGGAAGATCACTTTGTCTAACCCTAAACTAGGAATATAATAACAATAATTATTAATATAATAATAGTAGTAGTATGATTAAACCTGAGTACTGAAGCAGCCGTAATATTTAAGCATTTCCACTCGCTGCACTGCTGGATTTCTGTGCAGCCTTATTTCCCTATCTACTTTTGTGTTTGGTTGATGCACATTAGAATTTAAAGAAGGTGCACAAAGCAGAATATTTATATAAAATATGAACATTAAAACCTTTCTATTTTGCTATAGATGTTTCATTGGACAAAGAAATTTGTTATCTTTCATCCCACTTTTACCCTTTTATAGGTGAATGTAAACACAACTAAGTAAGCCATCTATAAAATATGGGACATTTGCAGAGCATCTAGTAGTCTCACCAGGTTCAACTAAATATGTGACATCATCACTTTCATCTAATTAAAAAACTATAGAAAAAGTACAAGGTTCACTTTTAAAACTTTCAGGGATACAATAGTACTGTGCTTAAGAGAGCATGACTGTGCAATCACACACACGAGTATCCAGAACACGACAATTAGTTTCAAAGAAGTTACTTATTAGTTTCTCTACATTTTCTCCTTCACTCTGAAGTCTCATTAGCACAACTAGCTTTCCTTGCTGTGGCATTTAGAGGGACACCCTAGTAGCACTAATAAATTACTTCCGTTCCACACTTAGCACAGAATCGGTTAGTAAAGGAAACAGAATCTCTAAAATGTACAAATAAGGCTCTATGAATCCTCTAAAATTAGGCAAGGGACTGAAAGGACTACATTGGCATTCAAACTCTCAATGTTCTTCAACTGACTGTCATGGCAGGGGAAAGTAACGCACAAACTTGTACAAGTAGCTAAAATAATTGTTCTTGCTTTCCAGGAGTAGAGAACTACATTATAAAAAGTAACACATGTGCATGCAACTTTGACCTCATTGCAATGAAATTTCTTCTAAATTATGTTACATTTTTGGTAACACAGGCTTCAGATGAAGCTACAGTCACCCAGTCTTACTATGCAGCTGCGACAAGCACTGAAAGTGTCAGGTTTGAAGTAAATCCGCTACCAATAAATGGTAGGTTTTAACAAGCATTAGGAACAGCACTACTATTAAGACCTTCTATGCCTCAAGCAACTTTTGTTAATGTTATTGCTTTTGGTAGGAAATAGCTTCACTACATTTTTTATATGTACATAGGAGCTTAAGGAGATTCTTGTAAAATTGAGATTCTTCTTTGTTATATATGAATATAAGTATCCAAATTAAGTCATTTATTTATCAGCAACACAAACAGCTCAAGTAATAAAAGCTGAAAGTTTGTTCATTAATTCTTGATTAGATACATTCATTCACCAGACAATCCTGAGAGATTCAAGCATATGAAACAGCTGCAGCCACCTTCCAGTCTGCTAACCGGTAACTTAAAACTTTTCCAAAACTACTTTATTTCTCTGCTGTGAAAAATTACTTATGTTTCCCAACTGTTTTTGTGATAGCTAAAACCACCTCCAGTCCTTACTCTGAGAATCAAGCATGGTTCCATTTTGTGCTCCTACCTATAAAGGTTGACATTTATAGAGAGAATTACCCAGTTTCGTTTTGACAGGGACATGCCCTTTTCCACATTCTTTAAGACCTTTCATCACTGGAGAATGTGCCACTGGTAGGCAGTAATCCAAAACCAGTTACATTCCTCAAAAACAAAACACGGAGCTAATTTAAGTAGGTTTGCAGTGATCAAAAGACTAAGTTCACGAAGTCAAGAAGAGGGAGGCAAATGGACTTGTAGCTCCCTAAGCCTGACGGATGAGTACCTGATTCTCTCATTGCACACCCTTACTGGGTTACTCTGATGAAACAGCATTCTACTGCAAATTAAGTTTGAACACATACAGCAGGTCTCCATTTCAGGATTTTGTGGGAATAATGTTTCAAATACAGATTAAACCAGTCAACTACCAAAAAAACCCCAACCTCCTATTAAACAGGAGTTACATCTCTTATTTGACTTGTAATTCAGCTTTCAGCTGAGTTCCTATTTTGATAGACTCATAGAATGGCCCAGGTTGGAAAGGACCTTAAAGATCATTAGTTCCAACCCCTCTGCCATGGGCAGGGATGCCACACACTAGACATCACTGGCCACATCCAGTCTGGCCTTGACCACTGCCAGGGATGGGGCACCCACAACCTCTCCAGGCAACCTGTTCCAGTGCCTCACCGTCCTCTTGGTAAAGAACCTCCTTTTAATCTCTAGTCTAAATTCCCCCTCCTTCAGCTTGTATCCATTCCCCATGTATTTTATGCAAACTTATATCATTCCCATTTAGGAAGATCCTACAGATCCAAATTACAAAAGAAAATGTCATGTAACATTAAATTACAAAGCTATTTTACAAGGCTGTGTAGCTTACAATAGTTTTACCAGTCTCTAAAGTGTCTGAGAGATTCTAATTCTTATGATTCTATGAAATATCAAGTGGCCACCTATTTGATTAAGGAAAGTCACAGTCCCTGTAACCACTCTTCACCAGCCAAAAGAACCACCTTGTTTGTAAGGCTTTTTTGGGGACAAAGAATGGGCATGGTTTCAAAGAATTAACTATGGAAACTGCAGGAAACACAGCTGCAAAAATTATATTTATATATATATAAACCAACATTATGGAGAAGAGACATCCAATGACCAATGGTATAAGTAGACATATGGGATCCTCAAACATTTTGGAAGGGCCCAGAAGGCAGAGCATGAACTACATACTTCACTCAATCTGCGATAACAAACAGTATTTAGATCAGTTCAGTGTTGTTAACTGATGGTTAACGTGACCATGACCAAGATACAGACCAGTACAAGAAAAGGCACATCCTTTGGATTAAGGGACATGCACACCTCAGTCAAGTCACTGAAGAAAGGCTGATAAGAAAGGGATAAAGCAGAGGGAAAATCCTCTCTGAAATTCTATGATTTATGCAGTAATTACACCTACAGCTGTTTTTGAATTTCTTAAAATACACATTTCAGAAGATAAAACAACTTTTAATTCAGTGCCCTTCTGAAATCTGTGTAGATTTGAAATCCCTCTGCATTTCCTTCTTTGCAACTGTTGTGGAATCTATGCACAGCACACTTAATGAAGATGTCCACCTTATTACATAGGCAACAAATTCTCCTTGTAGACTATCTCAAAGATAAACATGGGAACTGATTTTAAAAACTGATGTGCATGAAGGAGTAACAGACATGAAAGTTTATTTTTAGGATTAACCTGAATCCAAAGTCAAATCCACACATTCATTACCAGTGAAAAAGTATTATCTAACTTGTTAGATAATATAAGAGACGATGGAAGAAAATGTTGTGATAAATTCCCTATCGTATTATGAAACAAACTGGTGCAGACAGGAGCTGCTTCTTCCAGTAAGAGCTAGCAGTTACAGCACAGAGCAAACTCCTGTTTCCCACTTTTCACAAAAGTTTTTTGGTTAAAATTGCAGCACCAAAGCATATAACCAAGTACAAACTCTACAAAGGTAATTTTGGTCTGCACACCTACAAAAATTGAACCATAGCATAAGGATTTCTGAAAAAGCAATTGCATATGATTATATGTACACAAATGCAAATGCTGTCATGCTCAGAACAAGTGTACAGAGAAGCTAATCAAAACAGTTTACTGATTTGCAGTAATCCACTGTGAATGTAGCTACAGTTTATAATGGTGATAGTATTACAGCTATAATGCACAGACCTTTAATTTAATGCAAATTTATTCCACCAGCCTTCAACTATTCCCTTGTTCCTTACCCCTTCTGTGCTATTTAAAGTGCTTTGGTTCTTTTGCACTGTCATATTGCTGCCTTTTCTATTAAAATCATAACCTTTTCTGTTAGAATTCTTTGTCTATGCTCTCCTAGCTTTGCTGCATGGACAGAACACTAAAACTGATTTTTAAGAATCAGTAAGAAGTTCTATAAATAAACAACAGCAATTTGATAAAAAAAGCAATCTCTGAAACATTAACACCCACTCAAAACTACATCTACAAGACGCTGGATATAACATTAGGGAGTAACCAATCAACAGATGGTTCAAACAGTTACTAATTTGCTGGACAAGAATACTTCTAGCTAGCCAGACACTGATTACTTTTACCATTAAAAGCAGTAACAAGGGAACAGCATGGTCATAGATCTTTACCAGGTGTATTTACTTTATGTGATGCTAGAGATTCTTCTGTTACAAGAATTATGAATGCCATTGGGATTGTCTGAGAATATAGGTGAGACTAGGCAAAGGGCTCGAGTAAGAGCATAAATTTATAGTTTATTTTTGTTACCTTCTATGAGAGTTATGAAAATCTAGCTCTTCTAAAGTTAATAGACCAATGGTGGCATTTACCTCATCTAAAAGTTGGGAGCCTTGTCAGAGCTAGTTAATAACAACATGAATTGTTTAGTCAACAGAGATCAGTGTTTTCAGTGAGTGACTCATACAGTTCTGTGCTAGCTCTTCAATATGACACCAGGTGAACTACTACAGATTACAGAAGAAGCCTATAAAAGCAACTACATAAAACCAATTCCTAATGCACCCTATTGATCAAATTCTGGCTATTCTGCCTTCTATTACACATTGCTTTTTGCATGGTTATCTGAAGAAAAGAACATCTATAAATTGAAAGTAATTAATGTTTGTAAACATTAAGTAATCATAATTGCACAGAAGCATAACATTAGTGAGAATATACAAAAATGTCTACATTTCTACAGTGATATGACATCTCTTCTATTTTCCCATCTCTGTATTAATAATAAAAATAATCACCTGTATAATTCTTTCCTTGCTTTTAAGTCAGTTCCTCAGAGGCAGCTCACACTTATTTTTTTAACCTCCAAATAACATCAAAGCAAGTAGCTGTTATCAGAGAGTTTAAAAACAATGTACTTACTTGCCACCTCCAGCGATGCGTTATGACTTACAGCTTCCCCAAGGTAATTCCTTGCCACGCAGACATAGACTCCCTCATCTGGCCTGCTCTTGCGCCCATGGACTATGCGTAAGAAAAATAAAGATCCGCTGGGCAGCAGCATGCGGTGGGAGCGGGGATCATCCTTGTCCGTTTCCACTCTTTCTCCTCCCTTGTACCACTCAATGGTGGGGGTCGGCCTTCCTTCTGCTTTACAGTTTAAAGTTGCTGGTTCTCCTTTGGAAACAATTAGATCAGAAGGGTGTTCGACAATTCGAGGTGGGAAATCTTCTTGCCGAAGACGGGAGCCTGGAAGATAAAAATGCCAAGTTTTCTTAGGAGATTGCTGCCAGGTACATTGTGTTTGGCAACACATTAGCCCACAGCATAGGATTGAATAAGAACAGCTACTAACATCATAAAGTAAAAAAACCAAAACAAAACAAAAACACCAAACAACCAAACCAAAACCAACAACAAAACAAAACAAACCCACAAAAAACCCCAAAACAAAACAAAACCAAAACCCACCAGAACCTTAATGTATTGTTCCCAAGGAAGAGTAGCATCTCCATTTCTTTTTCTGAGCACTCACGCGAAAACAGGTGAGCAAGATGTAACCAAAAGGAACTGCACACTAACTGATCATTGCTACCACGAAAGCACTTGTGACATTCCCTGAAAAAGTTGTTCTATTTTCACTTTACACTGTTATGTAAAGAAATACTGTTTCCTTCCTTTCATTGCTACTAGTGTTCCAGTTCCTAATGAGATTAAATTATTAATAAATGTTGTTTCTCATTATTTCTGTTACTAAGGGATATGTAGGGGTAAAGGAAGTTGTACTTCAAATACAAAGGCTGTGGGATTTTAAACTTAAGTTGTATGCACCCTCAAAACATTTCTTTCACTTAGAAAGATAACCTTAAATTACTTTTTGTTGCTAAGACACCAGGAATTACATTTCTGTCATGGCTACCACACTATAAGGAGATGTCAGAAACCAGTAATTTACTGTACACTTATGGCTGGAAAAAAAAACCTAGAGTAACCACAGACAGCCTGGAGTTTTAAGCCACGTCTCTCTGTCTCTGAAAAAGGAGATTAAATGGGAGCTGTACTAGAAATGCCTCAAATCCAAACTGATCTTGTGCCTGGCTCTTATACTGAGAGAAGACATAACCCAAACATTGGAAGCTATAAACCTTCAATTTACATAATACTTACATCCTGGTCAACTGAACAAGAGTTAGCTGAGGTATTATAGAAATAAGCTAAATAGACAAGGTAGAAAAACAAAAAACATTTATAGATCAGGTTGGTTTAGATGGTTTGTTTCTGTTTCTTATTCTGCAGTAATTCTGGATGTAGATGATTAGGTCAGAAAAAGAAAAAAATTTAGGCAAAAGACTTCTGGAAAGAGGTATAACATCTAACAGTTATTTAACTACTCTGCCTGGTAAGAATGGAAAGAAATATTGGCAGGTACAGTACTGTACAGATACTAACACTGAGTCTTTGTTTTAATACCTGAAGACACATTTCCCAGAGGATGCTAGGAGAGACTAGCTCTTTGAAATAGCTTTTAACAAAAAAGCTGAAAGTGACAACAGTAAGAGCCATCCTTTAGTTTCTTAATCCAAAATGAAATACAACTCTTCAAAATTGCTCTTGAACAAAACTTATTTTTAAGAGACATAGTTTTACAGTCAATCTTTATTACATGAACACATGCTACTAGTTTGTCTAGCAGTTAGCATAATTAAGTCTTGACCTGGTTAGTCATTAAATTAGCCAGAATAGAAATTTAAAATATTATTTATATTGAGCTATGTAAGAGGCTGGCATTTAAATAAAACTTTGGGCAGTATGTAATGTTCCCAATGTAAGGAAGCGTTCCGTTTTACTTTTTCTTTCCCTCAGTTCTACTTTCTGGTAAAATATTTAACACATCTGTATTTGGTGCATACTGGAACAGTCAGAGATAGCAGTATCTAGAGCACTGACTTTTGAACCCAAACCTCACTCAGACAAAGTTACAATATTCCACACCAAAGTGATAAGTTTGGAACAGTATTTTCCCTTAAAGAAAACACTAATGAAATTATAGGAGTAGTTTCATTAATAATGCAAAATCAACTATGACCCAGTGAGCAACCACACTTACATTCAAAAACACAATGGTAATAAAGCATACTTCATTACTCATGTTGTTTTTGAAATGGCTGCAGTAATGCTGGGAGATATTTTCATTGCTGGAATGATACTAAGAAGAGCACAAGAAGACAACTGAGAATGGCTGAGGTGTATCTGAAGACATGCTCATCTTTGGAGATTCAGCTATGACAACCTGGCAATGTCAAACTGCATGGAGACAATCACACTAAATTGCAAGATGAGTGAAACAGTGGGGTCAGGCAGCTACAGGGGGAACACAGGGAATACCATGATATTCTGAGAGCTGCACAGACCCTGGAATGGCAGTCAAGAGTGTGAAAAGGATGGCTGGGGGGGAAAAGAGGTGGAAAAGGATTATCAAAAGGCTGCAAGTACTAGGTAGAGTGGAAGTAAAGAGCGACTGGAAGGCCAAGAGGGAAATAAGGTACTTGAATTATATTAAAGCATTAGGATGTGATGATAATTGGAAATTCTGTGGATAACGTAACTGAAAAGATATTGGAAACTATCAGTGGTTAAACAGAGGAGTTGGGAAGGAAGATCTGGAACAGCTCACAGCAATCACTACTATCCTTTCTTCCCTGACAGCTCGTGTTCCCTACAAAGGAGAGCATGACAGCTCTGATCTGTTGTCAGCAGCTTCACCAACACACCCGAGAATTAAAAATAGACACAGAAAATGAGAAAGTGTGGGGACTGAGGCTGCTGTGAGTCACATGAGAACTGCTATTTCCAAAGCCATTGAGCAGTAAGGAGTGAGGATTAGGAAACAAAGACAGTCAGGCTCTCCTCCTCTCCCTCTTCTATCCTTGTCCTTAGTCATGTTTTATGCCAGTTAGGAAGAGTATCTCATTGGCTGGGAACTACTGGTTTGCCATTTGGGACATGAAAAGAGAACTTGGAGAAAAACAGTGATAGTTCACCAAAAACAAAGGAGGACTCGGCTGCACTGAAGGAACCAAATGAACTGCCAATTCAGTGAAAATGCTTAAGATTCAAAATTACCTAGATATATTATATGCAATATCATTACATTAATATACTGACTTCTTAATATATCCTTTGTTGGTATTTTGGATTGCAGACATAGTCATGAAGAAAAATTGCATTTCACTGTGAGGTTTGTCTATAATCAGTGTCAAAAATTTCACCTATCTATCTGTGGCATGATTACAGCCAGTTTCATACTCTGCCAAATGAAGCATTTGAGTGCAAATGAAACTGAGAAAAGTACAAAGAACATATATTTTTACTTCCCAGTCTCTAGAAGACTGGTGAACTATCCTTTTGCTTTTCTCAAGATAACAATATGCCCTCTTGATAAAAGATTCTATAGTATATACACAGCTTCATATGTGTATGTAATACAGCAATGTGGCTTTAGTGTCCCTAATCATTTTATACTACAAACACAATCTCTCAATTAAAAAAAAAAAAAAGAAATACTTTCAGAATAAATCTGACTTCCAAAGCACTCTGTAGACACTAGCTTCAGTCTTCAAGCATGACAATTACATTTAACGTCTCTCTACATAAAATTAACAGGAGAAAAAGAAAAAGCAGACTTCATTGAATCATTACTGATACAAGAAATGGTAGAAATAATGTTAGCAGTTTCCTGAACACTCACAGTGAATTCTTCAGAAAAGCTGTAGCTAGTAGCCTAAGTGTTCAGCAGCCTGAAATGTATTATAACATTTAAAACAAAGCTTTTCAGATGTGCAGTATGATAGGCACACTAAAGGAAGATATTTAAATAGCACTGCTTTGGGGTGAATTATTAGCTTCTTCCACAAAAAGTACTGGAACACAACTTTGAGGATAATTGTCTGAAGTCATTCATACTTTAAGAAAACAAAATATTTGAAATGGCCTTTTAAAGGATTAGTAACAAATCCTGAGAGGAATGCAGCCCACCTCAGTCAATTTTCAAACTTAAAAGCAAATTCTGACATATCCAGAACATTAATGAAGACAATGTTTATACCTTGCATAGCATGCTAAATGTAAGGATTTTATAGATAAACAAAAATGCTGTTAACTCTGCCTACTGGAGCTTATAATGGAATGAAAAAAGTTCAAGGATAGCAATAGCTTTTGGCTTTTGACAAAGAGATTGAAGGGAGTGACCAACGTTATTAGCAGTATGAGAAAAATAAAAATAATTATTTGATCAAAAAAACCATTGTGTTTTTATTTGGGATATTTTCAAATTATTTTAATTTATAATTATTTTTAATAGCTAGTTTAACAACTACCTTTCAAATTACTATTATAAGGAGTTCTAACAAAGGGATTAAAGTGCCCACAGAAAAAAGAGATAAAAATTCAGAGGTCAAAAATGGAAAAAGGAATGAGAGAGGAGAGGTAAGAGAAAGAGTGCCACATAACCATGAGGCTGAGTCAAAAGCAGCAAGGATGACTATAAGAAGCAAGGGAAGACAAACAGAAAAACTCCTATAAGTGAAACTGAAGGGGAACAGAGCTGTATGATTTGAGAAGATTATAATGCGTAAGGCACTGCCACAGCAAGCACGCAGAGGTTTGTGTGGTTTACACATATAAATGCAAGTGATGACCAAGCCTCAAAATTAAGGATAATAACTGTTTGAAAACAAGGGAAAGGAATTATTATTACTTATAAGCAGCAATCACTATGTGATGGGGGAGGGAGGTCAAATAGCAAAGAAAAATAGCTTATGCCAGAAATTAATAAACCTTAGAGTAGCCCGTGTGCCCAGAAATAGTATCCATCTTTTTTGCAACTTCATCAGTAGATCTAATGAAAGATGCCAAAGCTTGTTCCAAAGTTAAGATAGCTCTGGACAGAGAGGCAAAACAACAGCAACAACCTATAAAAAAAGGCCACTAGATTCAAAGAATTTAACTAAGAATGCTCCTTCAGCTAAAGAAGGCTATTTTTTTCCCCAGTCTCTAAGACTCCAAAGTACGATTATATTATTAGAATTTTCCTTTCAACAAATTAACCTGCATTTTACAGAAGTGCAGAAATACTGAGGGGAAAAAAAAAAAAGCTACTTTATATGAATATAAAGAAACACTCTCAAGTACAAGTATTTCATCTTCTATTTCTCTGGATTATGGTAGTACTTCCTATTATGCATGGAAGCTACCTGTTCACTAGGTTTGTATGATCCTCTCTAATTTATTATAAAGTAAACTAGTTTTAATTCCCACCTCCTGCCTCCCTCCTGCCATGGCTACTTCATGCAAGAGATGCAAGCAGGCTGGGACTTGTACTGCCAACACATAACATTAATCTCACTAGAATCTCAGGCTGTTCGAACAGCTACATCCATCTCTGTTACAGCACAGGTTGGCTATCAAGCATGAATTGAGAGGTGGATACAAGGAACTAGAGGTTTTTTCATCCTGGCAAAGGACTATCCAAGGTTTTAAGCAGGGTTTGTTTGGGGTTTTTTGCATTAGGCTTTTCAAGGCTAAACCACGTTTCGTACCATTAGTATTAGTATGGTGTAGTTTCTAAACACTAAAAGGCAACCAATATATGGACTTTTCCTCTTTATGCAAACAGCTATTTGAAACAAAACCCCTCAAGCTAAATTAAGGCTTCCTGAATAGGCCGAAATCCTTCAGTGGGACTAATTAGACAGAACCACTAAGTCTTAAGGCTCACAGCTGCTCACCAATACCCTCTGCAAATGCTGAGAATTAAATACATGGTAAGGGGTTTAAATTGATTAACGGGTATCAGTTGTCCCTTCTCTACAGGTAGAGCCCTAATCTCAATCTTTTTATGTATTAATATACCATTATATGACTAATTGGTAGGTACTGTGGCACATGCATCACTTTAAAGGAACTTTTAATCACAATCTGTCTGTATTTTAAATTCTTACTTTAAATAAACAGGAAATTCTTCCTCAGTGTTTTGATTAAAACCAAAAGCTAAGCAGTGCTAAAAAAAGTCTGTGAAAAATAAATGGGCCTTTTCTTGAGAGATTGTACACATTACATAAGAATTCTACTATTAATGTTCTTCTGTAATTTTGTGATTGCTGCAAGTATTCATAAGGTGGCATATCTCCACTAGGAACACCACACTGCAATAGCTCCAGGACTTTATAATAAAGTAGTCAAGCTACAGACGACAGATTGAAAACGGGTTCTTCATAAGGACAGTGGTAACAGCTCACTCTCAAGACTGTTAGGAAGGAAACACTGGAGAAAGACTAGGAAGTCTTCATTTTCATCAACTGCTTAAATCTTTCAACAGAGCACACCATCACTGGAAAACACTACCAGAAAAACAAAACAAAACACAACACCAAATTGAGCTAATTCATCAACTTTGAAAACTATAATCCAAAAGAAAGCAATTGTGACTTGCTTATGAAACCCAATCTAGCAGGTCTGAGGCAGAGAGTAACATATGTTGTTGTGCTGAATGCCACAGGAAGAGGAGCAAGCATGAAAAAGGGCACAGAAAGTTGGGGAAGGAGGAATTTGTCTGACAGCATCTAAGCTTCCCTGAGATTGGTAATAGATGATGGAGGTTTCAGAATGGCAGCTTCAGACACTGTTCCACTCCAGGTATCTAAGTCCTTTTTGGATTCTAACTTAAACCTGGGTGCTCATTTAAACTCCAGAAGAGGGGCAGATGTTTATCCACCCATTCATGGACAGTGTTAGCAGCCCAACCTACTAACAACTGTGCAGCACTATTTAAACACTAGCATAAATAACAGAGAACTAAACAAGAAACTTGAAAACAGTAATGGTAGCTGCTGAATAATCAAAATGAACTTTTTTTTTCTTCCATTATCTCAATGAGTGGTTCCATGCTGGTTTTAGTGCCATCTAGCCAATGCTGTGACACTAAAAGAATCAAGAAGCTCTTTTCAGAATACCCAAAGCCCCAGCAGAAACAGCTGAGCTGACAACACAAAGTGACAAAGCTTAACTGCTAAATAGTAAACATCTTGGGTACTTTTCCTAATACTGACATTTATGAGCAAAATTCAAACATAGTTGTAATCTATGCAATCAAACAATCAATCTTACAAGTCAACATTACAATTCCACAACTGTTTTGTTATATACCTTTATTCCCTGTGCAAATACATTTGGCATATCAAACAGGCTTTCCCAAAACAGCAAAACACCATACCACTATTGCTTAAAAACAATAGTACTATGTTTTTTTGATTTAAAAAGTTGATGAATTAGCAACAATGCTATAGAAGTCTACTCAAGACAGATATTTATTTTAAAAGTCTGAGACAAAGTTGAAAACTTCTTAAATATAAGCATACGTATGCTGACTTGTATTTCTAGAAGTCCATTCAAAAGCTATTTAGCTTTAAGAATGAAAATAAAACCTCTGCCTTTCTCATGTGTGAAGAGGACCATTTTTCATCTAGTTGCTATATTAGTTCTTAATTGACCATGTAGCATTATTAACAAGACAAGAAAGTTCAATGTTTGTACTTGTAATTCTCCACAAAGTCATCTGTTAACTGATGAAGAAAGGCACAGTAGATTGGGCTAAAGCCCAGCTACTGGAAATTTAACTGTATTATTTATATGAACAGACAGCAACTTTTGTACAAATGCTTAGCTGCTAAAAACCTGTACAAAGAGAAGAACATCTTACTTGGAGGTAAACTGGTAGCATAGGATAAAATGTTGAATCAAGCGAGTTCCTAAGTTGCTTTGAAAAATGTATCAGTGAGAAGACTGGTTCAATCTGCTACAAAAACTAACTCAAAAAAGTGTTAGGGGTTTTTTTTTTCCCAACTTGTGAGACTAGAGTACTCTGAAACTAGAAAGAAGCCACACAGCTTTGACTTAACAGTCATTTCTTCTAATGACATAAGGTGAACATCCTAAATAATATATATTATACACACTGCAGTGTTTCATGGAGTACACAGCCTTCCCTAAAGGTCTGGAAATGCACTTAGTATTAAAAACACAACTTGTCTCCTCTTAACAATTAAAGTAATTGGCATAATTGTCTAAGCCTTTGTAATATATATTAAGATTACTATTTTCTAAAGAAATAAAAATAAAGGTGCTCACAGACCTATTCTGAAATCATCAATTTAGGAATTCAGTACTTCATAGAACCTTTTTATTTCCTAAGACCCAGTGCATTCCAACAAGATTTGAGTGCCTACATCCTTAAAGCTGACTTGAAAACTGGAAAACTTAACATACTGCTCAGAAAAGAGTGTAGTAGGGTTTTATTTGATTTTTTTTTTTTTTTTTAAGATCCCTTGACCATAGAACTCTACATAGATTATCCCTGACCTTGGAAAAAGTTTTTCTTGGTATACTTCAGGAAGGAAAATCCCCATTTTCCTGTTAATGCTGTCATAAATCCCAGAATGAATTACTAAAAAAAGAGATAATAATAAAATAAAAATATCTTTACTCTTATGTTAAAAGGTCTCACAATGACAAGACTGAACTAGCAGGGGTTGGGAAGTAAAGAGACAACACTAAAAAGAGGCCACCTCCACAAAACACAGCTTTGAATGCACATGCCTAAAGCTTTGCACACTTATTAGTATTGTTCATTGTAGTCTCCAGTCCCTCTCCATGCAACAATTTACCTGCTCTTTCCCACTGATGTACAATCATCATCTTCCTACTGCCTTTCCCCCCCATCATTAAGGGGACTCCCTTCCTTATGAATGCTTACCATCACTCACTCTATAGCATGCTGGCTTTCCACTGAGACAGAAGTCTACTACTAACTACTGGTGAAAAAAAAAAATAATCTGCAGGGGTAGAAAAATTGTAATATAAGTAATGCATTGCTAATCATGCACCACTTCCAATGCAGATAAGAGAGTACACTATTAGAGAGTAACTACTAGAGAAAGTAAGATATGAACTGAGGCTTCCATCTTCAAACCTGGACAAAAGAATCTACTCCTATTTCATCAGGGAGTGTGGGGACAAATTCCAGCAACTGAAAATAGCCATTGTTAAACATTTGAAGTTATTGGTATCCCTGCTGAATTCTGCAGATATGACAATACATGGTCATCAGGAACTACTCTGAATCAAATATCTATACAACTTAAAAATTCCATGATCCATTAAAGGCAAACATTATTAAAATAAACATAACAGAAAAGCTGTCTTCCCCATTTCCTCCAAGTAAATATGTTGGAGCTCTCAATCAGAATGTGATGGATACTATTTATAGTTTTACAAAACAAGGTAATAATCTCAAGATGAAGGATTTCTTCACACTGCTAAAAACCAACAAACATATATTCACAACAGAGAACCCTTTAAATAACTAGTATGTTGTTTGTACATACTCCTTTTATATTTTTAAGGTCAACAAGTTGCTGCATACAGATGAAGTTATGTTCAGGACACCATTTCATAAAGAAGAATGAATTAAAATTAGAAGTCAAAGAAAATGTTTGAACTTGACAAATTACTATGGATACTTTATAAAAAAACCAACTTGATTAGCTTCTACTGAGACAAAGTCTTTCAGTGGGGAAAAAAACAACACCAAAAATGTTTGAACTTGACAAATTACTATGGATACTTTATAAAAAACCCTATATAATACTGTTTTCAAAAGGCTTAATTTTTCTCTTCCTCCCAAAATGCTCTCAACATAACTGTCATAGGACCTATCCAGGCAGTGCCTGAAAAGTGAGTCATGTATTTTTCATAAAAGATGTCCAAAATAAAGTGTCTACTTATACAAATGGAGATGAAAGACTAAATTACAAAGACAGCTATTATGTCTTCATTTTGCTCTCATCAGCATGACCAATAGCTAATTTTAATGCCATAAATGAGTAAATCTAGCAAAGTATACTTACTTTCCCCATCCTTTAAATCTAGCAAGAAGGAACCCTAAAAACTCTTACAGAAATAGCAGGTCTACCAATTCTCCAGGAGAGGAGAGCAAGAATCTTGGGATATTACAGCATCACCATGAGGAAGACCAGTGCAGGAAAGCTAGAAAAAGTTTTATAGCTTGTTTGGTTTGGCTTTTTTTTTCCCTTCTATGATCCCTGAAGACAATCAATGGACACAGTGCAGGTATTTTCAAAGAAGTTACTACAAATATTATTCACAGGATTAGAATTTGTTGGATATAATTGAGCACAGTACTACTATATTCAGTTATACTTGGTATTTTTTGGTAACATAAAAGTATAGTCTTGTAGAATCTATAAGCGTATGAACTTAGATTTCTAAATACCATAAAATTATATGGGTCAAGTAGCTCAGTTCAATCAAGAAAGTATCTACAACATCAGTATTGCCTTCACAATTAGGTTAAACATTGCAAAAGAAACACACATCAGCCAAACAGAAGAAACTTCTTCATTATGAGCAATTAAACCTGAAGTCATTACCTGAGAAAAGTTAGCTTCCCTTCCTAGAATCTGCAGCACTCCCAATGGGATCCTCAGGTCACCGCCATTCCTCACAGTTAGCCCAACTTGGATCTTTATTGAGCTTTTTTCCTTTTTGTCCCTCCTATTTTTTTTTTTTTTTGGGGGGGGGGGGGGAGGAGGGGAAATCATTCAGGAACTACAAATTCTGCTTTACATTGCATGAACTTTCAGCAAGCACAAGTAATCACTATGGCTCTGGAAACTGACCTTCATGGATACTGGTGAATAGCTCAATGAGCCACAGGCTAAAGCAGCACCATACTTGAGAATATCTTCTCTTCAGAAGTCTACATTTGAATATAAATGTATATAATTGTCCCTCTAAATCATCACCATTTGTAAGATAATTTGCCTAGAGCATCATGGTGTTTCTGCCAACAACAAATGGCAAGACTAAGCAGCACTAGTTACTAGTGGAACATGGCATATCAACCTATGCATGCTTTCCTCCTCCCAAACACCCTCATACCACTCAACTAGAATAATTTTCAAATAAATTCTTATGGTAAGTACTAAGAATAGCCTAACTCCCCCTTGCAGAAATAGCTACTTCTATAACCAAAAAGAAGTATTTCAGAAGATACATTATTAAATCTGCTTAATGCACCATCCCTTCAATTCTAGAAAAATTATCTATAGACATCAAATAGTTTCCAAAAGAACAAAACAATTAAGGGAATTATCTGCAAAATGAACTATTCATGTTTTATTTCTGTCCAGATTGCCCTAGAGCTTCTATACCATGACAAAATGTGCCAACATATAATACTGGAGAATCAACAGAGAAATTTA
Organism: Galbula dea; assembly: GCA_013399015.1. Classification (NCBI taxonomy): domain Eukaryota; kingdom Metazoa; phylum Chordata; class Aves; order Piciformes; family Galbulidae; genus Galbula; species Galbula dea. The sequence continues at coordinate 1,252,936 of VWZX01004365.1, read as the reverse complement.
CTGGATGTGCAAAAGGAAGTTGGGAGGGGAAGTTCTGGGAAATTCCAGTATGAATCACCACTGAATTCTTGGGAGGGAAAAGGGAGCAAAAAAGATGAAAAAGAGGAACACAGAAGTAATTCCTCCTATAAAGAATGCTTTGCTATTGAAAACTAAAGCAGACTTTGAAAGAGCGGCTGTGGATTCCTTAGACAGATGGTGTCAATAGATCTGTCTATTAGTCACTTTGGCAGCAGCAGTATAGTGATGTGGTTTGTAAAACATCCCTTAAAACTCAATATAAACAAAAGACAAGTATATTTAAAAGTTAATTCAACTTACCAATAAATGAAACTTTTTGCCACATATTATGCGAAACTAGCTACTGTTAATGTGTTGGGAGTTTGCAGTTTCTGCTGCAGTTTTTCAGACTGTAGTAGACATGGACTTAAACCAAAAGCAAAACGCCACATGGGACAGCTGTCCTTAACAGGTGAAAAGCTCAGACCTAAAGGCTTTCCTGTTGAAGTCCTTCCGCATCTTTGTTTTTGCTTTCTCGGACTAACTGAAAACATGTAGTGCTGTTTTCTCCATGATACACTATTTCAAAATCAGAACTCGTGTTTGCTTTTGCTCTTCCATGTATGGTGGCTACTTCCTACTAATGTGATCTAATATTTTACGTAATTGATTGAATTCTTAAATACTTTAATTTTTAATATATCTGGTTTAACTCTCTGAATTTACATTCCAGAAATATCTGATGCCAACAGATAAGGCATTCCTAAGGCATTCTTAAATGGAAACACATTAATTCAGAATCCTTCACACACCATGAAACCAACTTGATTAGCTTCTACTGAGACAAAGTCTTTCAGTGGGGAAAAAAACAACACCAAAAATAAAAAAACAGGGTTTGGAATTAAAATATTACCATTGTAACAAAACACATTTTCATAGGACCTGACAGGTTAAAGATACATAGATTTTGATAAAATAGCTAAATGCATTAGGAACAAATGCAATTTTCTGTTTACCCAGAATTACACACTAGCTGTGAAATGACATCCATTTGGCTAAGTTCAACAACTATATGTAAAATAATATCACTATTAGAAATTAAACGTATCTTAAAATGCATATTCTTAGGATAACTCTCTTCCTCATCAATGGATTAAGCTGTAGCAATAATGTTCAACAGCACTTTTGGTGGCAAGGAGCTCAAGGATTCACTTTCAATTCTCAAAAATATTCAGAGCATTCAGAAAGCTGGAGCTTATCGCACTGCCCTACTTTATTTCTCCAGTATGAAATTTAACCAAAAGAAGCAATAATTGAATCCTGTTCTTTTAAGGTAGAGGCAGATACTTAACATCTAACACCTATCCTCAGACAGAGCAGACTTGCAGTTCCAATGATCTTGGTTGTTACCTGTCCCTGACCCAGCAGTCTGTCTGTCCCAGGGGTTCAGGCCTGTACTGAACCTCAGCAGAAAAAATTGCCTAATGGTGCCCAGTACAGACTTCCTGAAACACTGAAAAAAGGAATGCATAAGCCAAATAACGACAAAGTTGGTCTTATCACAGGTAATGCATACGGTGGGAAAACTCCTTGGAAAATGGTCAAGATCTAAGAGCAGAAGAATGATAATTTAATCACCCACAACAAAGCATTCCACCTGCCTAGCACAAAATCTGAGTCATACAGTTTGCTGTTTTAATTATAAAAGATTCATTGGTTGTAACTATGCCTCCAGTGGCATGGAAAATGTATTTTCAAGAACCTTCTCCCTCTCTTCTGTACTAGACAGGAAAGCATTTCTGAATGAATCCACAGGAAAAATGTGAAGACAGGCTCCTGGATGGAAATACACAGTACATTCCAATTAAGGACATCAGTGAGACCTTAGCCTCATTATAAGAGAGAGATCTGACCAAACAATACACATATATGGAGAAAATACAATATGTAAAATATCAGTGACAAAGCTCCGAAAATCCTTTCCACTACCATCTGTCATTGGAAAAGAAGCCTGTCTCTGGTCTTTCCTTGAAGATATATCCTAAACTGTAAGCTACAAACCACCATCACCCCATGTGACACTGTTTTAAGAAGTTCATAGTCACAGTTTGATATGATGGAACCATACAGGTAACGTGGAATCACCATTATGTTTACAGTATTTTCCATTAAATTTAATTGTAATGGGGTGGGTGTATACATATATAAAAAAGAAGTACAAGACTTTTTTTTTTCCTTCTCATGGTATCTTAATCCCAAAAAGGTAGAAAGCACTTGCCATGCTATATTTAAGACTACTGTTAACAATTCGCAAAACACTACTCTGATTTTTATCATTCATCGTATAACAATCACAGAAAGTTTTTGCCCCTTTTTTGGTTTTTGAGTTGATTCTCTTTACTTGAAAAATAAAATGCTTTCTAAGGTTGTACTACAAACCTGGCAGAGATAAAAAAAGCTTCTGGTATTTCATGCTGTTTATATAAAAAGCTAGAGCAAGACTGATCTGCAACCAGTATTCTACATAAAATTTAAATTGACTTTGTCTTGTGCTGTGAACCAGCATTTCCTTTATGGAAATAGAAGGAATATGAGCAGTGTGGCCTTGTATTTACACAGCAAAGTCAAGCAAGGTAGAGAGAGATGTAATGAGGGTGTGGGTGCAGAGAAAAGAGTAGCATTTCATAAGGAAACTGAAGCATTACCATAGTGATGTTCCAATTAGTGTCACAAACAACAGACACAGAAGGAATCAAAAATTCTCAAAAATGTGGGTAGGAGGGGCAATGAATGGCTTGTCAATATATATATTTTTAAATGACATTTTCTATTCTAATGGAACAGAAAATACATTTTATAAACAACATTTTCCTCTCTGAAGCTTCCCAAATTGTAACAAGCAGTTTAAAATATACACGGAAGATTATATTTTCCTTCTAATTATACATAAGTTTCCTTACTTTAATAAATAAAAAAAATGAAGTGTCTCAGTGTTAACAATTAATATTTTCTCAGAGAAAACATTCCCCCTTCTCTAACAGGCCTTAACTTGTATTTGTAATGATGGAGACAGGCAGTAGTAGAGAATTAAAGGCATGTCTAAAAGGAGTTGCTGAAAATTGGCAACACTATTGGCTGAGGCTGTTCATGAGAATGATGAATGTGCTGGGGAGTGAAGTGAGATCACAGTAGGCTAAGTCATATGTTATGCAAGGATGAATTTATTTAAAACTAAATAACTAGCTATCTTGAATATAAAATATGGCAGTTTGTGATCTAGAAAAGTTAATTCTTTTCTCTGTGTCAGAAAAGGAATTTGAAGCAAGACAAACACTTTTGAAGAAAGAAATAGACACTTTTAATCTTACCTAAAACAATGACTTGTCTTTGAGATTTAATGATCCAATAAATAATAATTTAGTGCTCCATAGCTAGAACAGAATAATACCTAAGTCATAAGCAACATAATTATGTATTATCTTTAAGAAACATTCTCCATTATCTAGAAACTCTGCTACACAAGTGCATGAAGAATAATATATGTTTGTATGAAGAACAATATATGTTTATGTTCAGGATACACCAAAACAATTCAGTAGGATTTATTTCACTTGTAAAAAAGCCTTTGGAGGAAAGACAGAGTCATGTGTATCTGTATTCAACTATTAAAATAAAACAAAACACAAAGATAAAAAGCAATATAATGTGGAAAAATACAAAAACTTAAGTACTCAAAACTGAAAATCAACTAAAAACTGGCTATTTATGTACCTCTTCAAAAATACTGTAAAACCTCAGCTATCTACCCTGAACTTTATTGGAAATGAAAACTCTATAATATTATACTAGATTAATCATATTACCTATTCCCAAATACAGCTCTCTCCCAATTCTGACACTTAGTAAAATGAGTGCACCAAAAGCATTTGCTATATTCAGCCTCAGACATGAGGCTGATGTTCTAACAACTTAATGATTTTTGCATGATTTATCAAATGTACAGACTGAACTTTGAAGTCTATTCCCATGACAAATTGTTTTCATTTTCTAGAATGCAAGGAAGTGGAGAAAAAGCTTGTCCTTAGAAAGTAATACTATCTCTGCTTACAAGTTTTACTAAAGACTGTTCAATGTGGAAAAAAGTAAGATAAATATAATCAAAATAGTCAAGATTTTATCACTGTGGTGAGGATATCTTAACTCAGTGAGAGGAAAAATTTCACTAAGTATAATCTAGAGAATTTTACTCTTCTGCTGCTCCTAAAAATGGAAAAATGCCTTTTTTGCTTATTAGTTGAGGCAAATGTATAATGTAATTCAATCACAAATATTATACTGAGTTATATTATTAACACTAAGACATTTCTAGCAGGTGTGATGCTCCCTGTCCAATTCCCAAATAGTTTAGTAACAAAAAATACATAAAAACTAAGCAATATTTTTTGTTGTCAGTAATAGTTCTGCCTATTGCAAACCTAACATCATGCTAGCACTCATATCAGAAAAATCTGATTCATATTGTCAGCTACACCTTGAAGTAACTTAAGCTTATCACAGGATAAGTACTTTTAACATTTTAACAATTGAATGTCAGTAGAGTTCCAGATAACAGACATCAGCAAGGAAGATTAGGTGACCATCCAATACTTCTCAAAAATCTGTGATATAAGATAAATGTAGTGAGGACAGATGAAGAACTCTATCAAATGTGTATGTGTGTGTATAGACTCATATTCAAATATACATAAACACAAATCCACACAAAACCAACAAATGGAACTACTGTTTCATTGGTAAAGGATATACAAAATATTTATCCCTAACAACATTCCTCCAGCTGTGAGACTAAAACCACTTCCTTACAATGGCAAGATACTGTAATTTTCCCTTTATGTTGTTGAATGCAATCTTTTCCCAAGGCTACAGCCAAAAAGGTAAAATATGATTTCAAAAGTCAGTATGCAGCTATTTTAATAAATTTGGTTCTTCAGACTGTCAATTTTCTTCATGCAATAAATATTTCCTTAAAAAATAAATACAGCTCAAGTAGCACCTACTTTTTATTGAATGCACATAATTAAAGCTAGGCAATGTATCAACAGTCTAATGCAAAGAGATATTAATTAGCTCAGCTACTGAATACTTCCAAGACTGCTATTGCTTCTGACAGTTGGGTGCTGTGATCCTCTTTTGTGGCTTTCATGGCATCCTAATTAGTGATTTCTTAATCCCACCAAAAAAACCCAACTAAATAAAACCAACCAACCCAACACAAAACCACAAGCAAAACCCAAACAAACAAAAAAAACAACTAACTACAACATGCCCACAAAAAATAATACCAAAAAAAAGAAGTCAACCTGAACCTAACCTTAAGTTAGACTTCGCCATTGCAAAAACAGGCAGTCACTTACACTAGGTCTAACCAAAAGAGCCCATAAAAGCATCCCTACTCAGCCAATTTGAAACCAAATTAACCTTTCTAGATTCCAGCTAATTAACGTTACGTTTCTGCTGACAACCTGCACGTTAGTCTAACAGCATGAAGTGGTGAATGCATGAACTGAACAGCTGCTGAAAGATAGTTTTCAAAAGGAATTATTTAAAGATTTTGATCCCCTAGTCAGGCTCCAATTCAGAAAGAAGTTCCAATTTAATTTTACTATTTTCCCAGAATTTTTGCTCTCTTCTTTAAATCTACATGCTTACAAGCCAGATATATTAATCTCTGGAACTAAGACATATTCATGAAAACTGAGAAGCTTTACATGCCATCTTTCAGGTGTCTGTGCACACTAGCACACCTCCTGACACTTTCAAAACCAAATTGTGGAAACATTATTTCCTTCAGTTTGATTTGCCTTCAGACACAAACAGCCCTCTACTATTCTGACCGTCTGTAATGACAGAGAAATTTTAGGACCAATGAGTCCTTCCTGACACCTGCCCAGAAAGTGGGTATTAGCCCTCAAGACAACCAAGCCATTCCCCTGAGTACAAATACTAGCAGAGCTGCAGTATCAGCACTGACAATATTTAACCCAGCTTCTTAAACAGAAGTGGCTTTTGATCCTATTTTATCCCAAAGTGTATTACTTCATGTTTAAAAAAAAAAAAAGAAAGAAACCTCTGTATGTAACTTATGAGTAAAATAATAATTTCCTTCAGTATAATACACATAAAGGCATCAATCTGCTTAACAGTTGCCAAGGAACTATGCACGTTCCAAAACATACCAGATATATTACATAATATCTGACTTTAAAAAAACCTACATACGTATTTTAGAGACATACCTTAACATGTTCAAAGCAAAGTTAGCTCAAGCTGTAATTAAAATAAATCCCTATAAACACAGCAGGGCAAACAAGACTTCTGGACAGACTATAAAAAGAACAAAAAACTAAGTGAAGCATTACATGACAGAGCAACCAAACAATGAATGAAGTCAAACCACGAAATCTTCTATTACATTCCCCCACAACGCTATCCATGCTAAAGAATCTCAAATCAGAAAGGAAGGAACTGCAGAGGAAGTCCTGCATACAAGTCTTGGTTCTGAATAATTAGCAGAGCTCACATGTCACTAAGGTCTCTATCCCTCCATCTCCAACAGCCTATCATGCTTGCCGTGTTAAATGTTGCTTCTCGAACTTGACATACAAGTGCCTTCAAATCCCCACTGATCTAGACTTTGAAAATTACTTCCTAATCAGCAGGTACACAGCTCAGGGCAGACCTTTGGGGCTGCCGCTGCTGCTGTCCAGCTGCCACACAAAAGGCAAAAGAATCCTCATGCTGTGAGGGCAATGCTAAACAAAATAGGTACCTGTGTAGAAACACGCATGCTCATCACAGAAAAACGTGGTCGAGAACTGACTTATCTCTGCTTGCAACCCTTGAAAATTCAAGGGGATAAACCATGCCTAGGTTACCCTAAACACAAAACCAAACATGATCCTCAATTGTCTTACATATACAAAACACATTACAGAACTGGTAAAATTGAGGAATCTCTCTTTGTATTTCACTGTATCGTTTTTAACATCCTCTGAAATCATACAGTTGGCAAACAAAACGTGTAATGATTTGAAGATCCTCTCACAAGTTATCAGCTACAAATGGCAACAAGTCTTACACAGCCAGTCAGGATGCAACCATGTCTTCCACCTGGGACTATCAGCCATTCACACAAAAAACCCCAATGTGATTATGCTTAATACCAGCAACACATTCCTGGTTAAACATTTCATTTGAAGTGCACAGGCATTTCCGGACAGAGGAAATGAGCACGCTCCACATACTGGTGGTCTGATAATAAAAGGTAGCATTCTGCATACAGTAATTCTTTTGCTTATTGCAAATCTTCCCCGATTGTGTGTAATGAATATCTTAAGAAGTGAAATATTGCCTTATTCCTGGAACTACTTGATCACAAAAATAGGAAATACACATTAAAGAGTAAATATTTTACATGGTTGCACCTAGTGTAAATGTAGGGCAATTGGTACGCAAAGCACCTTGTATAAGAAACTTCAATACAGCTGCTTATAGGAGGAACTAAAGTACTGGACAATAAGGAGCTGCAATTCAAACAAACAAACAAATTCTCCAGTCCAGCAAATCCTTACAACAAGGTTAAATCTAGATAACCATACCATCCCAACAGTGAGAAGGGTCTAGTCTTAAGAGTCTTTGGGTGACGCCGAATTGTTAAGGACAATAACAACAAAACCAAAAGAGTCAATTGGCATTTTCTTTCCTCATTTACTACACACTTTTTCCAATAGATGTGTATGTAGTTTGCTATAGAATTAAGGAGTTTTCTCTTATTTGTACATCTTTAAATAGTCCACACTCCAGTACTAAAAATATCTGACTCCTCTGAGACTTAAGAGACAGGATTGCTCGATAACATTAGACTGGGAAACACTAATGGCTTAGTTATGCTAATGTAATTTTTTAATTCACTGCCTTTGTCAAACTAGCTTACTAAAATGCCCACAGTTTTCATTTGATCCGTAAGACTAATAGTTTTTGAACAAGAGAAAAGTGTTACCAACCTTGCAATTCTCTGTAACATGTATTTGCATCTAATGGCTGATCCAAGTCTGTCTTTAATGGAAGTAGTTCTGAATGCACAGAGCATGCATCCTCATGAGCCTGACCAAAAGCATATTCTATATCCTGTTCCTTCTGTTATGTGAGAGTGTCAGGAAAACACAGAGAGTAATTAAGGTTGGAAAAGACTTCTAAGATCTACAAGTTAAACCAACAGCCTATTGCCACCATGCCACTAAACCATGTCCCTAAGTACCACAAAGCAAAGTAAGCTCTAAGCTCTTTTGGGAAAAACACAATGTTTATTTCATTTCTACCAGACATATCAAAAACCCTGGGATACATGGTGCCTCTACTCTGAGACTGGGCAGGGCGAGCAGTCTCAACTAAAAGCAATCTTCAGCTCCATCACCTAGAATCTTCTAATTATATCAGTCATGTGGAATGATGACTGACAGTTTTGTGATCTCACCTGCTCTTCAACTGAGCTCAGATCACCCACTCATATTACTACTGAAGAGAGGATCTGGAATAAGAAGCTGAAGTACCTGTTACCCCTTTATTTCCCCAACAGCAACAGTTTACAAACTTTTTATTTGTGAATGATAAACTACTTTCAATAAACAATCAAGAGGTGGGAATGTTAACTTCTTCCTTAGAAGAGAGAGAAGAAAACAATTACAACAGACCTAACTGATTGGAACTTCTCTTGCGGGCTAAGTGCTTGCCTTTGAGTTTGCCAGTTGTTCATCTACTTGGGCAGGTTCTTCAGTAAGGCAAATTAAAACCGGCTGATTGACTTTACTAGAGCTACACTCCTGTACAGAAGCTAAAGCGGACCTACGTAACAGCAGCACTTCACACAAAGGAAAAGCAGCCTAAAGACAGCTGGTGCCAGGAACCACAGTCTGTTTCTTCCATATAATTACTATGCTGAACGCCCATCTTCCTCTTCTCAGAAGGCCAGCAGCCCTCCTTATGCTGCAGTGATAACAGTGATTGCTTACACAACCAGCAATTTCTAACTGGTCAGCCCTGGCCAGCCTGCAGCTGATGAACAACTAGACAAACTATCTGAAAGCCTGAACAATTGCCCTTGAAACTTCTAGTAGGGAGTGGTGCCTGTACTTGCCAGACTAAGTTACAGAACACCATTTTCAACAGAATTCTTACGGGGCTTGCCAGTCATCCTTCTGTTAATAGTCAGAGACATGTTCTGTCTGGAGCTAGTGGTTCCTTCTGACTGATGATGTATTGTGATGAAAGGAGTCTCGACACAAAGAGGAGTCAGAGATAAGGCAGGAAGAAAGAAAATGTGTAATTCAGAAAGGAAAACTGTTAAGATACCTCCATACCTTTGAATTTATTTTCTTCCATGCACAAATATAAGTCTGAACATATAATCCAAACCACTAATGAAGAGAAAAAAACAACCAAAGGCTACAACCACTGGAATTAAATAAAGATTCAATATACTCAGGGAGATATACAGCACCATTCAAAAGTGCAAGAAGGATAGACACATTAGCTCTGCAGCAAGAGAAAAACAATATTCAGTAGATCCGACTAGAAATAAAAAGTTCTAAGAAGTAGGCTCATTTTGATCTGAAGGTAAAAATGAACAATTGCCTACCTGCAGATTTTAAGGAAGAGGGTCTGGGAAAGCTAGAGATGTTAATCTACAGAATCTGACACCACAGTAGCAATGAGCAATTTCCAGCAAGCATAAATAAACCCCTTACTTCTCACTTTTCTCTCTTTATTTTTCTCCATTGTTTGGTTAAATGAGGATATAGAGGCTGCACTCAATTTTTTTATATCAAATAAATGCAGTTTTGTTGGCTTATTGGTTTGTGGTTTGGTTTGGCATTTTTTTGTAGTTGTTGTGACTGGGTTTCTTGGTTTTGTGTGTTTGTGGTGGGTTTGGGGTTTTTTTTGGTGTGGTGGGTTTTTTTGGTTGTTTGTGTTGTTTTTGTTTTTAATTAGTTTAACCTTGTTAAATCAATTCTTATACTTACCAGGGCATGACATTGTTTACCTAAGACTAAGTGCAAAACCCTGACCTCTGTATTCCCATCACGACCTCAGAGAATAGAGCCCACTCACCCTATCTGAGTTCTTACAACTTTAATTATGTTCAACAAGGCTGCTGTGCTTTAAAGGTGTCATTTACAGAGACCTAAGCTGTTTATTTTTATTTTCGTTAACCACTTCCATTCTGTTTCATTCTATTTATACACCCTAGCTTTTGTAATCAGAATTACTATCAGACTGGATCACTTCTGCAGATGCAGCTGAACAGCTTCTTACACTAGTATACAGCCCTATAAAAATCCACATAATTTAGCTTTTATTAGATGTTAATGGAATTGACCACAGAAATCCAAAAAGGTTCAAAATTGCTTGGCTCCAAGAAATCTTGGAGGAGGGAGAGGGGTCCTACTTGTCTCATTACTTACAGTTTTAACATCATGAATCAGACTGATAGCTTTCAGAGAAATTCCAGCCTTTCTGTATAACTTCCATTCACTCAAAAAGACACCCATTCTCTTCCCACATACTTGCTGAACTTAAAATTTCAGGAATACAGCAAGTCAGAGAACTGAGTGAAAGGCCAAGTTATCAATGCAACTTTAGAATTATCTAGAAGAAAAGCTCAAACACTTTAGGGGAGTTTTATTAGGGTTTTATCTCAACAGGTTCTTCAAATTACTTAATGGCATACAAGGAAATCTACAAAAACACATTAATGTTAAAAGTTATAATAGTTTAAAGCCATTATCATTTAGTTTATCATTATCACTTAGTTTAAAGCCATTATCCTTTCACTTTACATTTAGAAGATGAACAGCCTAAATAAAGGTTCTATTAGATTGAATTTATTTAATGGGATTTCTAAACTGAAATTAAAAGTATGTAGCTTGAACTTTATGGCAATCTGCACAATCCTCACATTTTCTTCTTGGTACCACAAGCTACTTGCTTAGCAGACATACATGGGTAGAAAACAAGAGATGCTTTGTTTGCGTACATTAACTTAAAGCTGTAAAACTCATTCAGCCAAACTTTCACCTTTAAACCTTAACCTGACTTGTAACAACATTTGTAGCCTCTAAAATTACACTGCATGCGCCCAGACGGAGTTAATCACCCTTCACTTTTGATGCGTAGAATAATGATCTACCACTTAAACCTGAGCCTTTAAAAGCCTGAAGAAAAATATGTACCTATCTGTGTCTTAAATCAGTAGCAAAATAACAAAACTCTGCCTAGCACTGTCCAGTTGAAAAGGAAAATAAGACACAGAACTTGTAGCTCATGAAAGTTGAAAATAAGTACATTTAAAGTTTCTTCGGAGATGAAATTCATGCTTCCCAGCACATGCTATTGAAATACTAATCACAAAGGAAAGCATTGCTTTATTTTTTCTGTAACTTAAAACTCTGGAGTTAAAAAAAAGAGAAATAAAGTAGAGGATTGGAAATAGCATGTTTTAAAACCTGATGAGGTTATTTTAACTGGCTCGCACTATTCTTTCTTTAAAGAAGTGATCTATGCTTAACACTGTTATAACATATTATTGCTCCTCTCAAATATTGTGCTAGGAAGACCCAGCCTGTATTAACCTGAAAACTCGAGCAACAGCAACAGTTGAGTAATTTTGCTATTAAAATCAGAACTATGTAAAACAAACTTTCAGATTTATGTATTATACTTCTCTCACAATCACAGCTACATGTCACACACACGCACACACAAAGGATATTATGCAGCACATGAAAATATAAATCCAAAAATGCTTTGAAAAAAGCTATCAGACAGGCAAATAAACAAAATCAAACAAAGCAGACAAAAACAAGAAGCTAAAACCAAACAAGCCTGGGTGTTGAGGAAGCAAAGGAATGACTGACTACCACAAAAAAAGACACCAACAGCACTAACACAACATGTAATATATCCAACCCTGCAATCAATGACAGATCCTAAATTATAGAATTTGATTAGGCTTGAAACTTTCCTCACTTCAAGTTTAGAAGTGACATTAATACTCATCTGGTTTCAGCCCCTATTAAGCTTTTGTGTGTAATATCATGTAGTGGAAAAGTAACACACAATTTAAGCCTTTGCTAGACTAGGTAAAAATTGAAATCAGTAGTTGAAACTATCTTAAAGGGTTTTTTTTTTTCCCCCCCCTCAGGCCACAAAATGAATGAGTTCTTTTTTCTATTTCATTTATGTTAATAAAGAACAAGGAGATATTTTTATTTTTTCTTTATTGCCACCTTGCAAGAGAAAAAAAAAAAAGGAATCCTCATTTAAAAAACAAGTTTTAACAAGTTTGTTACAGTCTGCACACACAATGCGTTGGGTGGAGTAACACCCCTCAGAAATAGCCAATAATGGACTTGTCTCCAACACCCTGTGATTTCATATGACTGCTAGAACAAAAGCAAAAGCCACATTCAGTTCATTGCAAAGAAAAGGATTCATCAGCTTGATGTGGCTTTTTACTTGACCTGCATAAGGTGAGTGAAATAAAATTTAATTTCTTAGGATTCAAAATAATCAGCTGCAAGCCTACAGGAATTGTGACAAAATTATCAAGTTAAATTACTAACTCCATTTAATTATAAGAGGACTGTAGGTCACCATGACTTTTTAGCTGTGAGGTTGTTGCTTTCCTTCCTACAGTAAGGTAACAGGCAAACAAAATGTCTTTCTGTGAATTGATGCAAAATATAATGTAAATTCCTGTCACAGAGAAATAATCTTGAAGACACAATAATCTGAGTGCAGACATTAAGCCCATCTTTTTTGGAATAATAACAATTGACTTAATTGATGTTTAAATAGTAATTTTTTCCCAAAAACCCCCCATAGTCATCAGTCAACATCAAATGTCCAAAGCATCAGTAACCCTTAGAGCAAAAAAACCCACAAAACCCCAAAAAACTACCAACATCACACACATATGAAACAAAAGCTACCTGTATAAGTAGCACTCACTCCTTCCAGTCATAAAGTATTGGGTAAAGCTAAATCTGCCAAACTGCCTAGCTTGGCTGTCCCAGAAAAGTCAGGGTGAAGAAAAATGCCCATGTGATATGGAGTATTGGTAATAGCTACCACATAAGTGGCTGGAAGAGAAAGCAACAATCATTTAGATTTAAAAAGTCTTACTTCCTTGCTTTCTGCTGGACACACCACCCTCCCAACAACAGCAAGTAAAAAACCCCAATACCATAAACCACAAAACCCCCCAAACTTTTGAAGAAAACCCAAGACACACATTACACAAGTGGAAAAACTGGCAATCCAGAAGCCAAAAATGTCATGAGCAGAGGTTTTCCAGCAATGCAGTTTAGGGAACCCCAGCATCTAGCTGGTAGAGATTAAAGTTGAATTCTATTTTACTATTTGCAGCAATAAGCCCCAGAAGGAAAATATCTTATTCTAGAAGGTCCTAGCTCCCTTTTAATTTTCTACTCCTATTAATTTGCCGCAGAAAGGTCAAACATTTTAAGCAACAGTAACAAACGATGCCACTGGTTTGTTTCCTTTCACAGTTCTTAAAAAAAAAAAAAACAAAAACCAAACAACCAAAAAACACCAAACCAAAACACTTAAACACACACATCACTAGTTTCTTAATTCCTTCCACAAAAAAATTTGGAAGTAAATGGAAGTGTATCTATGTCAGTTCTATAATCTTCCTACTGAATGACAATTTTGCAGATCGTTCCCGTTATCAAGCTCCATTACTATTCAGCTCAGTAACTGCCAGAATCACGCTAGAGAAAAGTTAAAGTACTGCGTGAGTCTAATCTTGTTTCACTTTACAGGTTTCAATATTTTGCTTTCCCTACAGGCAACACAGATTAACACTCATGAGTGAAAGAAAAAATAGAAATAATTATTTTCTGAAGTTTTCTAAGAAGCAAAGAACTCACCAGCAGCAACATTCCACCCTGCACATTCCTTCTCATTTCAAAGCATCCACATTTACAAAGTCAAAAAATGCTCCTCAGAACAATTGTTCAAAAATTAATTTCTTAGTTTCTAAACTTAGGAGCAGCATTGAACAGATTTTTCTTTGTATCAAAAGGTAGGGAAGACCTTCTTCCACCTTCTGTATTCAAGAGGTAAAGAGCAGCAATGGCTCCTTCTTTCTGCTTTGCATCTAGTCTTAAATTATCCCTTTTAATTTTTAAGAGTTGTATAACCTAAGCAATGAGTCTCATTAATCACTACTGAATGATTTAACCCAGCTATTCAGTTCCAGATGCCACTCAGTGCTAGAGATATGCTAATTCCTTCCAAGCTTTACTTCCTTTTGCAGTTGAAACCATAATTTTCCACATTGGTGGAGACAGGATTTTACTCCTTGCATGGGGTCTCCTGCCAATCACTTTATGCCTGAGCAGTGGCACAGTGCAATTTCCGTTCCCCAGTAACATCAGACACCTTTACATTAAACCTGTTCTTTATGTGCATCCTCTCCCCTACATTCAGCTGCTATGGCATCATAGCCCCAAACTCTACCCTTGTAACTCTCCAGTTACAATTCCTGGTTTGGGTAGCAAAAAGGAAAACAATTTGTTCCTACCTTTACCTTGATTTATTTTCTCCTCATCTCCTTGTTTCCTTTCTTTTCCCCTCATTATTTTTTTCCCTTTTATCACCTCCTACCATTAAACAGTTTGATTACAAAGTGTCTGTCAACTGCTGTACCTAGGGCACCAGCTATATTCCAATACCAGAAAGTTGCACTGACAGTTGTTTTGTGAGTGGAAGGAGTAAACATTCGGAGTTTACACATCCCAGTTCTGAATCTGATTAGCATCCAAGAGATCTCCTAGTGCAAAACTAGAGTAAGTGCCAAGTCTAAAAAAGGGGCTTTGATACTTTGATAGAGGTTTTGATAGAAGAAGGAAAAAAAAAGAGTAGTGACGTTGCCAGACATATGAGCCTAAGTTTTTATGTAGTGAATGCATAATACAGGGCCATAAATACAGGTATAATCTATTTTTTTAATTTGAGGGCTGCTATTCTTATTTTAGGCTTACATGCTTGGGCTTATTTGACCAATATGAGACATCAAGGTTGAACAAGTCTGCTTTTGACTAATGCTAGTAAAACACACTCGAAAGTGACAAATTGAGGAGATTCTAAAAGAATACATAACCCAAACATTTTGACTGGCTTCTCAACCTACTCAGAGCTGCAGATGCACCTGCAAATTCAAAGGTATACAGTTTTTTTCAATTAATTGGCTCTTAAGGAAATGTTAACCACAATCTCAATTTTCAGATGAGGGAAGTACCCACAATGACCCACAAACTTTTGCAAACATTTTTCACAATTTAAACACTAGAATCAAGAGTTTCAAAAGGCACTACTGATTTTAAGCAGCTCCAAATTTAGGTTGTAGGTTCCCAACCTGAACAACTCACAACAACCTGGAAAAACAAGCCACTCTTTAAAGCATGTCCATCCAGTCACTATCAAAATCCCACTTTTTTATTTTCCACTTTACCTACTTTAAAAAAAGTTCACTCTGTACATCTTAAGGTCTACATTATATTCTGGGCCATATATTATACTGTATTTCAAAGATAAGAAACTGCTAATGTCTATTACGCCACTGTAGAAGCAACTAATGAAATTAAAGTTTTCTGTGTCTGAATTTGAAACCATGAACTGCTTTATATGTCTGATCTTCAATGTAAAGGCAGTTAAGCAATTAGGTAAGAAGCAATATAAGTAACCCAGAATGTAATATAAATATTTTGCCTGTGGATATGCAAATTTCAGAATGCACAAAAATGCTAGTCAAGCAAGTTTTAATGCAATACTAGCATGAAACCATTTAACACCACTAAAGAAATCACAATCCTGATTTATGTACATGATAGTTAAAGAAGCAGAAAACAAAGACTACAAAACTGAGTAACATCAAAAGTGTACAGTTCTCTCATATGGCTCTGAATTAAGACTGGCCTGCATCATTCACAAAGTACATTATTGTCATTTTATCTATTTTTGTTTTAACCAGCCATATGCAGACAGACACATATACACATTAGTCTTGTTCAGAAACTTTCCTAAGTTTCATAACAAGAGGGGCACTGAAAATAATTTTTAAAAAATCTACAAATTTCCAAATCCTAGAATAATTCTCAATATTTGACAGTATTAATCTTCTTGAGTCGTTCATATAATCTTTCACTTTCCCAACAAAAATAGTTTCCTCAATTTATTTTCCAAAGACATGGAAAGAAATAGAATATGATTTCCTCAAGCCCCTATTCACTGTTGTATTGAAACGTAGGACATTCCCTCAATTACTTATATCTGAAATGGATACTCCAGAAAAGTTAAATGATAATAAATTATTGCATAACTCTCCATCTGTCCAACTCTCTGTATAAATTAAAACGTATACGTTCTTTACCTAAGAGGCCAGGCCTACCCTTGTGTCTTTCAACAAATTCTCCAGGACTTTATCTTATTTTTGCAAATAAATCAAGGTAAATGCACAGCTTTTCTAATGAAGTAATTCTGTCAACTAACAAAGAAGTTGTGGTATTCAGAATTAAATTCACCACTACTTTATTTCAAAGAAGCTTACCATCATCCTCAGCAAATGTAACTTCCAGTACCTGGCCTAAGTCATTCAGGATCCTGATTATTAACTTAGCTCTTTAAAAAAGAAAATCCAAAAATGTAATACAACAAATGAATAACAGAACTCTGCACATCTGACTGAAAACTGAAGTTATCAGCTTTTCAGTTGCTCCTTTTTCACCTGTTGAGATTTTCCATTGTACCCAGTCTCAACTGTGTCAGTCCAATGTAGCTGGGTGACATCTATGGCCTGTGTCAGCAGACCAAACTGTTCTTATAAGACATTTTGTTTCTTCCTACAAAACACCCTTCTACACACACCAATTTACCTCTGATTTAAGGCTAATGTGATTAATTGGCCAAGAGGCATCAGCATGTGTGAAACATGCTATTACAGTCCAACACTGGTATTAGGACCTACATAGGTACTCCTAAAGAAGGTAGGAAAGGAAGGTATGAACTAGTAAATTATCGGCCCTTAAAAGCATCTCTAATGTTCAAGATACTTAAGAATATTTCTTTTGTAGCTGTATTCTCACCTCTTGGTGAAGATTCCAGTCACCAACAGGAAAATACTCTGATTTCCCCTGTTTACACAATATTTGGATTTAAAATACACCTCAGTCACTACTTCAGTTATTTAGTATTTACTTTACCATTTTATGAAGAGGCACTCAGGTGAAAAGTTAAGGAAGGTTATCACCACCAAAAGAGATTATATAGCACAATACACAGATAAAATGTGTTAGGACCTCAGCATGTAAAGTTCTTAAGTGCTTTTTAGTTTGCTTGGAAAGAGCAAGGTTCCTACTACCTTCCTGACCGCAAAATAACCTCAAAATATTAACACCTATTGACAACAAAAACTTCTCATTCCTCACCACTCAAGCACACAAAAATCCCAACAAATTCACAAAATAACTTACACGTCAATGTTGTTCATCCTCACCATGAAACAGATACATTTTGATAAAGAATCTAAAGTAGCTACCAGGACACAAAGCTAAGTGACCGTTATTCACACAACACATTTAGCAATGACAAAAATAATTGTAGAAGTTGAGCAAGTGACTGAACTTGCTAACCCCATCACATTATTAAATTAATTAGACAATGCTATCCTCTAATGAGACATAAAACAGTCATTTAGGATTGTGAAACAAAACTCTTCCAGTTGCTCAGGAAAATTAAGTGCCAAACCAAAACCAGTATTTGAAAGCGAGGAAATAGGTTCTCAGATTCTTAAGTACAGTGACAGATTTCTCCATCGTGAATGTTTCTTTGCTTCTTATGAAAACAAGATTGGTTTTGATCCCCTATTGGACCTCTTTGGCCATCACTTCCAACGCATTTTATATTAAAACATCTTTTGGCACGGATATTGCACGTTAATATTTGACATTAAACAATGTTGTAACATATCTTTAAAGAGCCAATCAGAACTTTTACCTTGCAGGCTCTGGGCAGGAGATTCAGGAGTATCCTTCATGTAAACTCATGTTTTCTAATCAAGTCTTATGGACAGTACACAGTAATCCTCCAAAATTCAGTACCCTGAATATTAGAGATGATCCTTCCTAATGAAGATACTGTGTTGCTTCAGGACAATGGTATGGGACCACATGACAACAGAAGCAAAAAAAAAAAAAACAAATCTGACAACCCACACCAAATGCAGTGAGCAGAACTCAGCTTGAACATTCTTTGGTTTTAAAGAAACATCAAAATTAAGTACTAAGATATATGAAAAAGTGTCTCTTCCCAGTTGAAAAGTAAAAAATAAAAAAAGACCACACTGATGTAAATTGAAGAAATCAAGTTTGATCTCCACAGATACTATCAGTACTTGCAAGGATAAGCAGTTTTCAATCAGACACCTGGATACTTGGAGAATATTCTATCACAAGTGTGGAATTATCAATTTCATAGCACATGGTTATTTCTTCTTTAATCCTAAATCCTCAAACACAATGCAAGCATAGAAAACTTCTTCAACTCTAAGCAGCTGACTATATTTCTTAAACATCCTTACAGTGCAATTACTTACAACAGCATTCCATGCATTAGGCATAGGTGAAGAACATCTGTGTTTTGTTTTCTTGCTTGATTTACTTGCTTTACAGATTATGCACCTAGACATTCATAATCCATGGAATTACTGTGGTTTGGTTGTTGGTTGTTTTTTTTTTTAATCTCTCTTATTGCTTTTTGACAGAGACTATGGAAAAAGAACAGAAACATTTTCTGAAATACTCCACCACCTCATGAAGGGAAGCTTCCCTCTTGAAGTACAAACTTACAAGGCAAACAAACAGTGTCAAAGAAATTTATTTACTCCAACAGCTAGGCCAGTCAACTAGAAAGGACTTTGGGGACACTCCATAGACACCCTCAAAACGATTAACTGTTAGAAGACAACTCTCCCACGACGGAATACAAGAGACAATTTTGCCCTCCACTGGCTAGAACTATCACTGGAAACCATGTCTGCCTCGTTGCTGTCAGAGCTGCCTCTTTCTTACAGCATGAATAGCCCTCTGGAGCAAATGTACCAATCCCATCTGAAGTAGAGTAATTAGTACAGGATATCACAGACAGGGGGAAAACATGTTGAGCAGGTGGGAAACAGCTATACAATGAAACAGCTCTTAGAAATATAAAGATTTCTGTGGAGGGATCAGAAAAAAAATCAAACAGCAACATATTCAGCCTTGAGAATTGCTACAGCAGTGAACAGATATGTGGAAAACCAGAACCTTAAGTCTTATTCCCAGTAAAAGCATTTTGCATTTTACTCTCCAGATAAATGAAAGCTTTCACTTTGAAAAGATATTTATTTGATGCTACTGTTTCTTGTGGGGTGGCGAGATGAAAACCCTGTGGATTATGAAAGTACCTCAAAACAGAGGAAAAAGGGAAGAATGCAGGTAAATAAGAAAAAAAAGGATACCAGAGAAGCACCCCTTAAAGCAATTTTTATTCTTATCTTTATGCAAAGAAGCATTGAAATTACACTGGGGGAATAAGGGAGGAAAGCTGCTATAGTCTAATGTTCAAAATTATTCAAATTTAGATTTATTCAACTTTTATTAACCACAGGCTTAGATGAAAGAAGGTACTTCACAGGATTCCAGAGGCAACAGCAGCACAAAAAAATAGGGTTTTTAAATTCTAAGTGGTTTACCAATTACTGTTTTAACAAACAAACACTAAGCCACTTACCTTTCCATTATTAAAATCTTCCTCCTCATCATCCCCACTTATTTCCCACCTTTCAATAGAAGTTTCTAATACCCCATTTAGAGTTTGGCCATTCAGTAGGGAGTGTGAGGGAGGTGAAAACCTTCAGTGGAAAAGGGAGGAAAGGATCAATCAACTTGCAAGCAGATCAGCTGTCAGGAGAACTCAAAGGACTCCAGTGTGGAAACTGCTGTAGATGACTCCTGTCCTTCCTTCTCTACTGGAGCCATCTGCCCTCAAACTTCATCCTGCCAAAGGTTTCTGGCATCCCCATTGTTCTAGACACAGGACTGACTTTTTGATCGAACTGTAGCTGAGGGGAAAAAGAAACTCCTCTGGTGAGGGAGTTGGAACAAAGTTACTCTCTGGTGTTTGTTTCTTTGTTACTGTTTGTTACTGGTTTTTTTCTGTCCAGCAACTCAGCTGGAATAAACATTAAAGAGAACATNGGGGGAAAAAACAAACCAAAACCCACAAAACACAAAAAAACCCTCACACAAAACCCCCCAAAACTGACATCCATGTTACTCTACTAAACACTTATGTGACAAATACAGATTTAAAAAAATAAAAATCAACACACACCCCACAAGGAACAAGCCACCAAACTGTTTCTTAACTTAATGATACAGTATAGAAGTGAGTTATAGGGTACATGCCTATGAAGTCAGCTTTTCCACAGTGGCAATGGTGTGTATGAAATATTTACAAAAAGTAAGCTGGTGAAAAAGCTCTTTTGCAATCCAGTTGTTTCTTCCATTAGATAAAGCAGGCAATACAGAGAAAAGCAAATTGAAAATGGCATGACTGTCAGTCAAAAGTGAGCAGGGCAGGAGTTACTGTCTTTTAAAAGAGAGATGCAAACCTTTCCATATTCAAAGCCACAAGAAGCCAACCTAATACCCGACAGCAAAAATGTAATAGTTAAATTTATGATATAATCTTAAAAAAGACATAAGTTATTGCACTTGGTGACATAATTAAGACTTAAAGCTTCAGGCAGTGTACTTAAGTCTTTCAAAAACTTCATTCATTCATTCACTTATGACCAGGTGTCTCATGCTAACATAATAACTCAAAGGGGTTTTCAGGAAACTTAACAAAAATCCATTAAGGCAGAAAAGCTAGCACGCAAACTAACCTTCACACAAAGTTTTACTGCATTTAGCCTTAGTCTAATGTACGCCAAAAAGCGTTGTTAAGAATGGGAAGGAATACTGCAGGCAGACAGATCCGGCCTCCTAAGAGCAACAGGAAGCTTATGCTGAAACAAAAAACAAACCCCAAGAACCTCCAGGACGACCCCGGTCCGCCTCGACAGCCGCTCGGTGTCCGGGCTGAGCACTGCCATGGACACGCCGCCGCGAAGCGGAGGGATGGGCACCCGTTACGAAGTCATCCCACCCAGCCCCTTATCACATTCCTCGACACCACGATTTGATAGGGGGCTTAACCGAAGAAAAATCTGCTATCGACAATACCCTATTAGCACGACCCTATCTTTAATCTGCAGGCACGATAAGATGCCCGTACACGCATAAGCCCCGCGCAAACAGTGGCTAATGACCATTAATCCTCCCTATCTCCTCTGCAATCTCTCTTGCTCACATTTATCACCCCGGCGCTTCACTTCACACACGTGGATAAACTTTAACCACCAAGGTGATACAAACCCTGTCTCCAAGCACTCCCCCTTCCCCGAGCTTCACACCCGGGGCCAGTGCGCGGGGTTAACCCCCTTCACGCGTGGGCCCTCGGGCCGGGACGCCCCTATAGCCAGCTGTCAACAAGGGACGGTGCTCCGGTACCTGCGGCCTCTTCCCCAGCATGCTACCCGGAGGGAGCCCCAGCCGAGCGGAAGGCGCAGCCCACCACCCGCGGAAGAACAGGGTCGCTTTCCGCAGCCCCCTCACAGTCAGGGCTCGCCACCGGCCGCGGTGACATCAAACGACCCTCAGGAGCTGCCGCCAGTGGAAGGAGGCGCCACGGCCGCCCAGAGCCCCGGGGCTGCAACCCGGCGCCGCGCGCACACCCCCACACCCGCCTCCGGTCCCCGCGCCCAGCTCCAAGCAGTCCCCGACCGCAGAGGGGCTACGGCCCGCAGCAGCTCCTGACGCTGCGCCCGGAGCAAACGCGACGTGGACACCCGGCGGGTAGAAATCAAGCTTAGTCTCCGAGGAAAGGTGGAGGGAGGGAGGCACAGAGAGGTCGGCTAGCACATCTCCACTTCCCCCCCCACCCCCCCGCCGCCAAACTGGGGTGGGCGGCGGGAGTGCGTCCACGGCCTCGTATCTGGCTCGCCTACGCGTGGCAATTACCTGAGGCAAGACATATGAATCCGAAGAGGTAAAAGTGAGCAAACTCCGCGATCATTGTCCTCGGGTGGCGCCTGGAAGCAGTCTCATGCCAGAAGAGCGGGGGGAGAAACGACGAGCCCCCAGTTGTAATTCCACAGAAGCTTAACGTAAACGAGGTTTCCTAATCCCGCCGGCCTCCCAGGGCGAACCCCCTCCGGGGAGGGCGCTGTCAGGTCCGCTGGGCTCCAGCAGCACGCCAGCTCCGGCCAGTCTTCTTTCTCCCGGTCCGGGCTTTCCTAAGCGGCGCCTTGACACTTCCCAGGACCATCCAAAGCGATAGGAGAAAACAAAAGATCCTCGAGTTCCCCCAGCCGAGATCCGTCGCCTCCCGATCAAAAGTTGCTGCTCCGACCCAAGACTTTGCTTTGGGTGCCCAGGATGAGCCAGTAACGGAACGCAGCCGGGATGGGTACGGACCGGCCACAGCCGCCCTCCGCGAAGGCTAGAGGCGGGCAGGGAAGTGCTCTCCGCTAAGTGCCCCGCCAAGTCACTGGGCAGCCGGCGCGGACGAAGGGCGGGTGGCGACGCGGGGCGAGCAGCGGGCAGAGCGCGGCGGCGGAGCGGAGGCAGCCCCCGCTCCCATGACGGGGAAAGGAGGCGGGCGTGTCGGGGGCCGCAGTAGAAACCGGCCGCAGTCAGGCGGGGCGGCGAGTAGGGGAGACCCGGCGGCAGCCCCTCGCTCTGCCCAGCATCGCCGCCGCCCCCTGCACGCGGGAATTCCAAAATCGACCCCTCCCCAGCGCCGGAGGAGGGCACAAGAGGGGCGAAGGAAGAAAGAAAGAACGGGGAGAGAGAGAGGGCGAACAAAACTTCCCCGGGCCAACGCCCCCAACCACCCACCACACCCTCCCGCCCCCGGTGCAGAGGCCGGAGGAGGAGAAAGAGGAGCGGCTCCTCGCCTTCCCCCACTGCCGGGGCAGGAGTGCACGAGTCAGGCGGGGCCGAGCCCGCCGCGCCTGAACTTTCTGGTGTCACGTCGAGCCGGTCGCAGCCGCCGTGGATTTCCCCTTTTCCCTCTCCGCCTCCTCGCTGCGCTGTTACCGCCACGGCAGGTCTGGTGCCGCCTCAGGACACCTTAAAGGAGCCGCACCTACACAGCCCCCTCATGCCCGGCGCGGCCCAGCTCAGTCCGCCCCGCCCAGCGCGGAGCTGGCACCGCCTCCCGCCCCTTCCCCCAGCCGGCTGTCGCCGAAGGTAACGCGTGGGATGGGTCCCGCCCCTGCTGCCCCCCGGCCGCCGAGCGTGCTGCGGGGCACAGCATAGCCTAGATCCGCTCCGGCTGCGGTCTGAGCCCGGGGCAAAGTG
The DNA here is from genome assembly GCA_013399015.1 of Galbula dea. Taxonomy (NCBI): domain Eukaryota; kingdom Metazoa; phylum Chordata; class Aves; order Piciformes; family Galbulidae; genus Galbula; species Galbula dea. The sequence goes on along the minus strand of VWZX01004365.1, from coordinate 1,229,345 downwards.
AAAAGAGCTTGGTCTGTATCGGGGGTAGCATCAGTCACAGCAACAAGAGTTCAGATTCCGTCCCCCCCCCGAAAACAAGCAAGCAACCAACCATCCCCAAGTCGGGTCTCCAGAGCTCTAGGCCCCAGATGGAAAATCTCATGATACGTGCTGAGGCCTCCTTCGAGGTTACGGAGCGCTTGGCTCACTGTTACCGAGCGATTCCGCACCATTAGGCACTCGCTCACCAACGCGGTGCGCCCAGTAGTGGCCCACATCAGACAGGGCTGCACCCACCTTTCCCCTCATGGTTTACCTTACTGGTTTCCTTTCCTCTGCTGAAATGATCAATGGCACTGGCAGGCGACATTGTGGGCAGGTACAGCGTTGCCCGGCATTCCCAGTGGAGCGAGGAGACTGCGGTCTTGCCGGATGACCCCTTGTGCCTGCAGCCTGAGGATGTGCCAGGAGTAAACCAAATCTCTGGGACAAGCATCATCAATTCCTCACTCCTGGGGCTGAGTGCACAGAAAAATACTGTGCAGAACTACATGAGCAGCTCTAACAGTCAAATCCACGTGGTCGTGTTAGCTTTATCTCCTGTCACAAAGAGGTAGTGGTCTGCCAAGAATGCTTACCACTGCAGGTGAAAAGGGAAGGTGACCGCTGCCCAGTAAGTCAGAGCAGTGCTACCACCCCACAGCAAAGCTCCATTCCTATTCCTAGGTTTGACTGATTACACTACAAGGCCTAAATAAGAAGTAAAAATAAATACTTCATTTCCAAGAAGCATGTTGGAATATTTTAACCCCACTGCAAGGAAAAGGTTTTTTGCAGTGGAATAATAAAATGCCAGAGAAAGAACCTTCTTTTACTTCTTGTCCCAGGATTTATACATGTCCCACATTGTTATCAGCCAAACAGGTTTGCATGCCCACAGACACCACCAACTGAACTGCACTTATGATGGCATATGACTACGTTTGTCCTACTTTGCATCCCTTAGTGTGGTGTAGCAAACTCTAAAAGCCCAAAAGCAGAGGGTCCTGTGGGTTGTGCTGAATCTATCTTCGTTTGCTATTATGTGAGACCTGTAAGGACAAACTTTCAATAATGTAAAGCAAAATTGGTTTACACTGGGAAATGAAGTTCCTGGTTATATATATAACCAGTGTATATACTGCAGCAGCAACTAAACTGGCAAGATTTTCCACTTAAACTGATGAGAATAGTATAAAAGTTAGAACACTCGAAAGTTAGAAAAATAATTTGACATTTTAACACCAATCAGACAATTTTCAGAGAGAAAAAGAAATTAGTGTCCTACTTCAAACACATTTAGAATACAGTGATAACTGTGGAATCAATACTAGTGAATACTTTTGTATGTGACCAGATTTCTTGAAGTTGTACCTAGCCAACAATTTCTGTTCCTTTTTAGTGACCTCATGCCATTGTTCTGCACTTTATGGCAGAATAGTGCATTATCACCTCCAGAATTAAAATACACTGCAATAACAGTGAAGAGGTCCTATATAATCCTTGAACCCTAGTGAGAAGTTTAAGATTTCAATGGATTAGGTTTGAGGTTGTTCTTTTTCAATGAAATAAACAGAAGTCACATGCAGGGCTGAAAATGAGCCTCAAGAGTTCATTTATTTCACATCCCTGTTCTGAAAGAGGGTCAAACATAAGTGGACTCCCATCGGTAAGTATTTTTTAATCCCATTACTCCACTTTTCTAATGACTGGAATTTTACATTCCCTTTACGTAACCTGTTCCAGTCACTATCTATTTATCTATCTATGCATAGACTAAATAGTCTCCAGGAAGAAAACACACCACCACCACCAATAACATTTTGAAGGCATGTTTTTTATTCCCTCTGTAGTATCAATCCTTGACAGACAGACTTATGTTGTACCAAATTAAATATTTTAATTGATTGTTTTTGTTAAAAAAGCAAAACCACAAATCTACTAGTAGGTCACTCTATGGAGAATAAATAGGATTACATATTCTGTGAATGTACATAACCCCATATTTTATAGATACATGTATTTATTTACTTACGAAGTGTCATTTTTATGTATCCCTGTACTCTTTTAATTGTAAAAATGTCATTTTTAATTCATTTCTATGACATATGTACTATGCAGCAACATAAATTAATCCATTTACCTTGTAACTGGCAACAAGTATATATGATGTGGAGAGAAGGTAAACAGAGCATTTAGCTAATTCCCAGAGTGTTTTCTCTACTCAAATCTGTTTCCTGTGTACTAGTGAAATAGTAGGGTTCTAGATTCACACACTGTTTTGCTTAGGTTAGTCAAAAAAAGGTCCAGTAAAATTTTATGCCGTGCTGAAATATAATGTATGCTGGATGCTAATTTTCTAATCTCACATTTCAGATACAGAGATATTCTAAATATATCAGTGTACTAAAGCTCTGAAGCTTGCATCACTTTCCCATATGATCATGAGGTTAGTGTAAGTAAAACAGTTAAAAGCTTTTGTGCCACAGTTACTCCATCTTCTACAGTCATCTATGACTGCTTCTGTAATTATAAAGAAATCTTTATCATTTGGGAAGCACAGATTCATTCTACTTCAGGCACCTATAGTGAAAGTACGCTACAGCGTTAAAGACTTGTTCAATTTGTACTGTCTCAGATACTTCATAACATAATGTTTAGCTGTCAGTGTTTTCAGGAAAAAGTACTAGAAGTGTGTATATACAGTTTTTGTGGGGTGTTGGGGGTTGTTTTGGTTATTTGGTTTTGGGTTTGCTTTTTCTTTGAATTCATTTAGATTGTAACAATATATAACAGCTGCATGGCTGAGTGAATCTCTTCAAATTGTAAGCCTACAGAAATTCATCAGAATATCTTATATGTAACTGACATCATCTTTAATTCTGCAGATGTTCTTACAAAATGTGTGCTACTCAAGCATCATTATTGTCCTTGATACTGAGATATATATATGATGATGATCATCATCATCATCATCATGAGACACACACATATATATATGTCAGAAATTTTTTCTAGGAGAAGAAATATGGCTTTAAGCTCTCCAAATCTGAGAAAAACTTATTCTACGTGTATTAAAATGCAGATGTATTAATTCTGTAATATGTGAAATGTGAATGCCTGAAAAATAATCCGATAAGGTAAATTGTGTGGCATCCAAAAAGAAGGCAAAAATATTGTTAAACTATATTCCACTCTAAATTATATCGATTGACAATTGTGACTCCAAAAAGCACAGAAAAAATTAGCCCACTTCCAGTGACATAAAGTCATAGTTTAAGTAAATTTAAAATACAGTAATGTGTGCATTTGATTTTACAGTAACATACATCTATTGCATTCATCACAGTGGAACATTAGCTCTAATTCCCAGCATTTATCTTCTTGTTTAAATTTCATACAGTACTGAATGCACAACAGTTGAATGACTGAATTTTTAATCTGGTATTTATCTTCTTCTAAATCTCACCCCCCCTTACCATTTTGAAGACTTATACAGACATGCAATTCTGGAGAGAATAGGACTACTACCCACAAAATTACACAGGCTGCCTCTGCTTGAGGCACAGGGCTCTGGTTGGGAAACCTCCAAGAAAAAGAAAAGGTTCTACAGAAACGATAGTTGTGATTCAGCAGATGGCACTCTTCTCTCAAAGTGACTGAAATAAGTGCTGCCTCAGATACAGGGGACAATGTGCTTTTGGAGATTATTTATTTCATGTTACCCAGAAGAACCTGAATTTCTCTAAGTACTAAAGACCCCAGGGTACTTCTCTCTAAAGGCCAAGATATGAACATGATATCTTGGATGTGTTATGGCAGCAACTGCACTCTCTCCATAAACCTTTTTGAACTTCAAATGACTATTACCTTCCTGATCTTAAAACTACTATGTAGCCTTCCAATTTTCCCTGGGAGCTGGTTGGAAGAAATACCTATGTGCATGTGTGTCTACATTATATGATCACATGTGTATATGTCCACACATACACACAGACTTTATCATTGAGCATTCTGAGGCTGGCAGCAAGGGTAACTAAATCAGTAACATTATTCTATATGCAACAATTAAGCTCCCACCAGCATCACAGAGTACTAGTTCAGGTAAGAGTGCAGTATTAATGTCACCAGTTAGACTGCTACTGTATGTGCAATTTATTTAAACTTGAACTGTTTTCACATATTGTTGTCAAGCTGTGCAAGACATCTCTCCCAGGCTCGGGTCTGCTTTCATATGATCAACCATATAGATTCAAGAAAACCACACAAACAGCCAATGCACTTCATATTCACCCATGGCAACTCATGCCATTTCATGTCTCCTGTCCTTTGTGTTTTGGTGTTTTTTTCCCCATTTAATCTCTTAATCACTTTGATGTTATTTACCTACTATCACTTTAAAATTACTGTAACCATCAAGATGTAATACTAATGTAAAAAAGGCAGCCACTTAAATAGTCCACCATGTTTCTACCATTGTTCTATCAGATATAAATACGTTTCAAAACCTGTTTCTTCCCCGACTATTTAGGACATCACAGAAGTGATCTGTTATTATTATTATTTAGTAAACTGTCTTAAAAAAACTATTAAAAATCTTTTTTCCTAAAGGAAGCATTAATAAGATGAAATGAAATGGAAAAATACAAGGAATTACACATCTCTCTTTGTCTAATTGTCTCTAAGTGTCTTATGGGCCTAACCCATGGTAAGAATCCTAAATGAAGTCAATAATGATACATGGCAGCAGAACAGTATATAATTTCAATTTTGTTTTTTGCAGGTTTCTGTAGTGAAAAAATAGACTTTTCTACATTAAACCTAAACAGGCTGTGAAGCTGTTAGAAGAAGGGGAACTGTAAAGTATAGCTGAATTTTAAAAAAAGTGCATGGATAGCAAAAGCTTAAAAACTGACAATTGCCATATAATTCATTGGGATAATTATTATGAGTATACAAAAAATGTTATTCCATGCCTATATGTCAGTTTCTGCCTCTTTCTTGTCTTAGCTGGTTACTGTTTAACACGCTATATTCAATGAAATTGTTTTCATCTGTCTGTTAGGGCCTTAACATAATTTTGCTTTTATTTATGTTATTTTGGGGAGGTAGTTCCTATTTCTGTGATGTTACCCTTAATTATACCACTAGTGAATTCAGACTTCCTGTGTCTTTCAATAAGTACAACATTTAAAATGGTACTTATAGTCACTAGAGAGTAAGGAATGCTAGCAATAAAATGTAAGATGTTATTTGCTATGTTGAATTCATAGATGGAGACCCTAAACAAGCTCAAACCTTATTTTGCTAGTATAAAAACAACATGACAAAAGCTCCTTTCTTCAAAAGATTTATAAAGCATCATTATCAACATAAAGAACTACAAGAAAAATTCACCACTGGCATAAACATGCAAAATTCCATTGAAGTTTATCCTTTAATACTCCTTTATGTTAGGGGTGAATGTGGCTTTTCATTTCTGTTTCAAAGATGCACATCCCCACTGGAAAAAAAAAATCACTGAAGCTATATTCCTTCTGTTCTCCCAGTAAAAAAACGCCAAGGGCATGTATTTTCTGGTTTAGTCTACTCAGCAGAGTAGCTCAAATGCTTTTAAAAAATATTATAATTATAGGAAATATTGCATATAACTTCGTTCTGTGGGTTTGTTCTTGTTAATGGCAAAATGCTAATCTGCTTAATATGTAATTTATATACAAACAACACAGTATTTATTACAAAACAGTGTTATCTCTAATATTACTAAACAAAGAGAGACTTGCCCCTGAAATGTCAGTATTTGCTTTAAATGTTTAACAATTCATTAACATTAACAATGAGCCATTCAGTACTCACTGTCTCCTTAGTCTATACAGAGTATAGGAAGAGTATGAGGGTGTCACCTAGTGGATTGTTTGAACTGCCTGTAAGAGAGCTAACAAGCAAAAACATCCAAAGGGCATTGAATGAACTGAAAAACGTGAAAGAGAAAGGATTCTTTTTTCTTTATTTAATTATTCCAGGAATTGTGAAGTCTTCAACAGAGCGTTATTGTTCTGTAATATCTGCCTTTGGGTTTCCATTCATGTCACAGAATCTACTGGCACTGAAAAGGGCTGTAAGAATGATGCATCCAAAATTTGGAAGAGAAAATTACCTATGTTCCTGGCTCAGAGGAAGGGTTTAATATTACCACAGATGACCAGTTTAAATGAGTTGCACAAAACTTGTTTAAGATTACAAATAAGTGGAAGAAATTGTATACTGTGCCTGTAGGTTCCATCAGTCATATTTTTTAAGAAGGAACTATTCCATGGTTTTCAACAGGCCATCAAAAATGGTTTTTTACATGTATTAGTTTGAGATTGCTGTATGCATTTATAATTCATGAATAGTTAAGGTTAACCTTAGCAATCTGGAGATGAAAAGGATTACATAAACTATCCATCTTATTTCTTTGATTGAGTTACTGCACATATTTAAAGCAGACGCCACTTAAGAACTGAATACCTGCAGTGAATTAACTCAAATGCAAAGCAGATACCCAAGCCAGCTCTCCCAGTACATTTTCAATTGCATGTTGAAATTCAAAATAACCAGCATAGGATTTATAATTGCATGATGAAAGCCTATCTGATCCCATATATTTAACCTCTTTTAATTAAAAAAATGCTTACTAGAGTTTTAATATTACATTCTGCCCTTGAGTGGAGGGAAGGGAAAAAAGTAAGGATGGAATGACAAATGATAGAGGCATCCTGGTTTAGTGCCTAGAGCATACATTTTATTACACCCTCTGAAATTTTTCAGTGTGTGCTTTATGACCAGCATGTGAAGAGGAGAAAGCCTTCGCCCCATGATAGTATGCTTGTTTGCTGGTGTCAGAAGTATGTACTACCTGTCAGCAGACACAGTATGCTACTGGAAGCAGCAGCAAAAATCTTACACTAGCAGTATGCTCTTCTGGTCTTGCTGTTGATACCCTGCTTGAACTGGTAATATGTCAATTTTAATGAACAAGGGGAACTGCCTTCCTCTTTGTATAAGGGCTAGTCCATCCTTAGCCCTTTCTGCATATACAGAATACATACAGAATATCTAAAACTCCTTGAAAAACAGCCTAGGTAAAAAGGTATAAAGTCCCCAGCAATCCTTATGCATATTAAAAGCCCTTAAAACTACACTACAAGAGAATCGTGAAAATGCATATTGCTTCATTTAATTACCAAAAAAGTTTGTATAATGTATTTCAAGTGTCTGAGGAATACCAACCTACCCTTACTCTAACAAATGAAGGAAAAAAGGAAAGAAGGTTAGTTAAACCCTCACCCTCAGAACAGAGAATAGAATTCTCTGGATCAGAAGCATCTTATTCTGCTAGATAATAAAAGTCTTCTGACCATTAGAAGCATTTCTGTCTTCTTTGGGACATGGAGTTATTTTCAGGTTTTCTTTTTACTTCCCTGCCCCCCTGTCCAGAGCTGTTGGTCTGTATCCTAATGGATTCTGATGAGAAATGCCCAGGTGATGCACATGTGAAGTTTAGTAGTAGACACTGATAATGTACAAAATCTGCAGGGCAAGTAAGGATTACTCCTGAGGGAGAGGATGCTCTGGATGAGTCTTGTATACCCATTCATGCAGCAAGTTATTTTATTTTGAAATACTTACTTCCAGCTTTGTGCAGAAAACAGCAGTACCAGGCTCCCATACTGCATACACATCCTATCTCACAGAAGTCAGGCTGCCTTCAGAATTCCAAAACAACACCTCCCCCCTCAAAAAAGAAACCAAAAAAACAGTCAAAACCAACCAAACACACACCNAAAAAAAAAAAAAAAAAAAAAAAAGAAAAAGAGAGAAAAACAAGCTAGAAGGAAGGCCTTAGCCCCAGCTAAGTATTTCATTAAAAAGAAAACTGGTCTTGCATGTGTTCTTCTTAAAATCTCCCAAAGGACAAATCTGTCAGGGTATGTCTACAGAGTTAGAAGCATCCAATAACACAAGTATTCCTCCCACTCTCTGAGACAGCCCGACATGAGCCAGCTCCAGTCCAGAAGCTGAGTAAATATGCTATCATAGTGCCAAGCCTGAGCTAACACAGGTTGTGTCTCAACAGGCCTTATTAGCTCAGGCTCATTACTATAATAACATGGCTATGTGGCTGCTGCACTGCAGCTGGCTCTGTGTGCCTGGCTTGCCATGTGTGAGGAGCAGGCACTTAAGCATCTGTTCCTGACTGTGTAGACATGCTGTCAGCATGTTCCTCCTCTTCGTCCTGAAGATTTTGTCATTTAATTTAAAGCCAGCAGTTGCTCATATCAAAAAACATTTAAGCACAAAAGAAGAACATTTTATAAAGAGTATGTTTGTGAAAGATTGTGGAGTGCTGGCTGCTTCTAGTAGGTCAATGGATCACTTCTGGTACGCCATAATGGCATTTTCCCAAGTAGAAAGCACGATCTTAAGCAAGAATCACATAGGTGTACAACTTCCAATTTCCTCTCCTATCACCTCTTAACAGAGAACACGCAAGAGTAAATTACACACTGAGCACTGGAGGAGATCCAAACCATGCAGCAATCTGCTTTCAAATAAAAAGTGGAAAACTCACCCTTCTGTTTTACATAAACAGACAAGTTTTGTATTTCCTCAGTTGTAACTGAGTAGATACAATTTATCTGCATTTGTCCTCAACTATACTGCTGGACAAGCATCCTCTTTCTAGCTGGAGAGCACAGTGAGGCCTGCATGGACTCACAACCAACCTCAAAATAAGCAACAAGAACAGAAAAATTGTTCCTTAATGCTTAGTGCTTGAAGGCAACAGCACCAGCATGGTAGTTCAAACAGTAATACTAGACTAAAGAAATACTCAGACCAAAGAAAGTCTCAGGTGAAGTTCTTACAGAACACAACAGAGGATGATACTACCCAGGGTCTACCCCTTCCATGTATAGGAAGGTGTAATTTTTGGATAGGTAGGTAGAAAAGCAGCAGCAAGACACAAACATTAGGTGACAAAAAACTAGTTCTGAACCTACACCTACACACACAAAGTATCCAAATAATTTTAATTATTTATTTAATAAATTATGCTTGGTTTTAGCTTTAACTGACATTTTATAATGTCGCATTCTGATGATGGAACTGGGAAACTTTCACTTTTGTGTATTCAAAATTGACAGTCTCACAGCCAGAAGAGATTCAGGGCAGTGTCTTGGCATTGAGAGGGTTTGCAATACTGAAACTTTGTATATTGCCATGAAAATGCAGCACTACCAAAGGACCTCTTCTTAACTGGCAGGTGAAACTATTCACCTGACTAGAAGTTGGAAAGATTTAATTCAAACATTTTCAGTTGGTTCTCATTACAAAGAACTTTAACTGCAAAATTTAAAATTTGCTCCTCAACTTTTAAGAAAATATACATACTTACTTTTTGCAACACACTTTGCTACGCAATACTACTTGTGTTGCAACATTTGATTTGCATTTTGATTTAAAGAAGCAAATGAGGTGTTAAAAACCTGATTATGGGGAAATCCTCGCAGTCAGTTCAATGTGATCATTAAAGAGCCTACATGTCTTTCAGTAAAGTACTTCTCAGACCTCCAATATACTTTGTTCTTATCTGGAGAGCTTCCACGAAGTTTTTAGTTTTCAGTGAACTATGCTATAATGCCCTCTGCTGGTATTAAGCCGGTAAAAGCACTTTAGATTTCCATTTTAGGTGATTTCAAGAGGTATAAAAATGGTTTAAAGACTGAGGGTTCAAAATATTATGAACTTCTACCAGTATCCTAGGTTGGTGAGACTCTGTAGGAGGCTTTTAAGTAAAACCAGACAAATTGATCTTAAAACATAGCAAATTTGAAATAAAATTTTTGCAAAGTTGTCAAGACATTTCAAATTTTCTCAAGAAAGAATATTTGCTAGATTCTCAAAATTCTATCAAAAATTCCAGGGCTAAAGAAAGAAACCATTGAGAGCATCAACTAAGGTTTATTTAATTTCAAGAAGTTAATTCTGCATTAGCAAATTAAGACTGTGAAAATCTCAAAATTGTTATGTTATATTTCAGTATTTCAAGAGTAATTTCAAAACTTTTGGCTTACATTTCACCCAGCCAGCACATAACAACAATCATAGACTGACACCACTGTTCAGGCAAGGAACAGAATATATGCACTAGGACTTCCACGGTGCTCTCGGTCAGTATTTTGAACAGCTTTTAAGAAAATGGGAATGACAATTCAGGCAGTTAAGTATATACACACTGAAGAATCCTGCTTCAATACTTGTATGGAACTAATACATGCAAAGAAGGAAATACTGAAAATCAACTTAAGTTTTTTCCTTCCCAACTTGCTACTGTCTTGCAGAAAGCTTAGTGAGATGTTACCCATTCTTAAGGAGTTAATTAACATTTTCCATGAATAAATATAAAACATGCAAACACCTCTGCAGCAGGATAAATCAAGTAATATGTTTTTTTAAGATGACACATCATTTGAAGTATGAATTTCATACTGGCTTGGTTATAATTGTCTTAATTAGATACAGTTACTGATAAAAATCAAGTCCAGAACATTATTGTTTTTATCTTTCAGTTCTGAGCATAGAGTAAACATCATAAATGTGGCCTGAATTTGGCATCTTGGAAATGTGAATGAGAGTTTCAAAAGTACTTTGCAGAGGGGGATGTTCAACTGCTGTTGAAAGAACTCCCCTCGGTATTCTTGCAAATTCTGCCCTTAAACCTTTATTAAGAATCCCTTAAAAGAGATTTTTGCTTGAAGTCATAAATCTTCCCATCAGATATGCAGGGCAAATCACCAATTAACAGGAGACATGAAGGATTTTCTTGATTACAGTTTGGACATGCATTTCTCTGGAGAGCTGCTTTTGTTCAAAACCAGCCTGTCTTCTCCATGTTTGAGCACACGGTATGTTTCACAATCAAAAACCAGACAGTTTTAGTGGAACAGAAATATGGGTTTGAATAGTCCAAAATGTTTTAGTGAGACAACTGTGATGCAATAGATGACATCATTGTTTTGACATAACATAATTTCAGAGGGCAAAAACATGCTGCTTTTGTATGACACAATGGCATTGGACCCAAATGATAAATGCGTATAGGTGTGGTAATAAACATGTTAAGGGCAAACATTAGCACTCAAGACTATCGTGTAGATTTAGGCTAATTCTTAGAGGATTTTAGGCTCTTGGATCTGCCACCTCCTAAGCTGGCAGTAGCTTGAGGTGACAACCCACTGCTTGAGAGTAGGTATGGGAGGCATGCCTGCCACACTTCAGATATGTATGAAAAGCTGAAGTCCATCTGTTTTCTTCTCCAACTTTTTAACTATTTGTCATATCTCTGATTATCCATGTCACTTAAGCTACAGTGAAGACAACAAGTGGAGACAAATTTTAAATAGCTTAATGTAGTTCTTCTTGAAAGCTGCTTTGCTCTCATGAGGATTGTAGTTGTTTCTGTTTAGATTTAGGGTTTAAACGTAACATATTAACTACAGAAAACAGTTTGATCAGTGATCAGAATTCTTATCAGTGAAATAATGTGATGTCTAGCCTTTGTGAAATTTGCTTTATTGCTTTTCTGGAAGACATTACCCAACGTAGTCTACCAAAGTAACATTGTTGCATTGTCTCTTCTCTCTACTCTTCTCCATTAAACAATGCATTACAGCTAATGTTAGATGCAATTATATGCAACTGTTTCTCACTAAACAGCTTAGTATTGTGTCCACCGGCTAAAACAAGACATCTTAAATAAATAAAATATTCTTTTATTACCCATTGATTTGACAATGGTTTCTCACTTGAATAGTGAAGAGACTAAAGTAAGTACAGAGTGAAAAACCCATCTTACAGAGAGGAGAGGACTTATTTCTAGAACCCTGGTACATACGTATAGCTGTTGCAGTATTTTAACAATGTAATTGAAAGACAGCAATCAGTAATATCCTCGCCTAAATGCTCCCTTGCTTGGCATGACACTTTACATAGAGTGTATGAAAAAAGCTGTCTTGGTAAAGAGTAAACTTAAGCTGATCCAGGTATGGCAGCCATTCCCATGGCATAGCAATCCTCCGTGTCTCACAATCAAGCACACACTAACAGCAACAGGCAGAAAGGAAAACTAAAAGGCCTTGTTTCTTCAATGCTCCCTTGCTGTACAAGTAACAATCCATATGTCTGACTGAGATTCCGTAACTGTAAAGATGGAACCAGGTCCATACACAAAATAATTACAAAATACATATGTTCTATTTACTTACTATTCAAACTTTGTCTTCTGAAGCACTGTCATGTCCAAACAAAAGCACAACAACTCTACCCTATGAGGCTTGAAGTCATTTCTTCTGGAGTAATGTGAAAGCCCTATTTCTGTCATATACTGGAAAAATTAGGAACATTGCATTTGTGGCCATAGAAAAAAAATGACAGATAAATAGCTTTTTGGTGCATTTATGCCAAACTGTGAACAAGTTTAGTAAGACATATGAAACGGATCTCTGCATTTGAAATCAGATACCAGCTTCTGAAACTGGTAATTACAAACCTATTATTATTATTAACAACCTATAATAATGTGGTACTGAAGTGCCAAGGAAAGCAGTGGAATCTTCATTTCTTGACCCCTGAAAATTAAGGTGAGGTACTTCTATACGAGGACAGGCTGAAATCGCTTGGTCTGTTTAGGCTCGAGAAGAGGAGACTCAGGAGAGACCTCATCGCAGTTTGTAACTTCTTCACCAGAGAGGAAGGAGTGGGTGCTGACCTCTTCTCTCTGATGACCAGTGACAGTACCTGGGGGAACAGCATGAAGCTGTGCTGGGGAAAATTCAGGTTGAATGTTAGGAGGAGATTCTTTACCCAGAGAGTGGTGGAGCATTGGAACAGGCTCCCCAGGGAGGCTGTCATGGCACCAACTCTCATGGAGTTTAAGAAGCACTTGGACAATGCACTTAGGCACACAGTGTGAGTTTGGGGTTGTCCTGTGCCTAAATAGGAGTTGGACTCGATGATCCTTATGGGTCCCTTCCAACTCAACATATTCTGTCACTCTGTTTCTGTCATTCTGTTTCTGGAAGCCTTAAGAAAATAAAAGCGTCTTTTATGGAGTTCAGTACAGGGATCAAATGGCTGAAATTTAAATGGCTTTTATAAGATTATACTTGTTAATCAACTTGTCTTTTCTATCTTAAATGCTAAAAATTATGGAAGTGATACTAAACAATATATTATTTAGGAGATAAGCATCAGTATTTAAAGATTTGATATCCTACAACTAATTTAAAAGGTTTTATTTGTGTCTGCAACTATAATGATGCCATAGCTTGTAAAAGATCATTTTCTGTTCTGTTAACAGAAATGAACATAGATCTAAAACACAACAGTCCATACTCACAAAATGGGAATGAGTTACTGCTTTCACACCTCTTCAGTTTGTGGTTTATAGGCTGTAACACAAGTTGATTATGCTCCTATTCCTAATTATAAAAGTTGAGGGAATTTTCATATCTTTCAATGAAGTAGAATCTTCGGTTGATTACAAGTTAAGATTGGAAAATAAATTATTTAATGAAATATGTAACACAGTTGTAAATACAATCCCACACTGCTCAGCAAAGCTGCCAATAAGGTGAAACAAATACAATTGCTCAAATGTTTCCATTAGATAAGTAATTAAAGGTTTTCTAGCATGCAGTTTCACGGAGTAGAAAGAATAAATTACATAAAATAAAGGCAAGACACTAGCACCATAATTTCATGCAGAATTCCAACTCCTGAAAGGTTTGAAGCCTCAGGCACTTTGAATTTACTGTTCTCATTCAGAGAAAAGAGTTGCAGAGCTAAATGAATATTTTAGGTTTCTTTCTGAGTCAAATGATCCATCTGTTTACTAAAACAATTCACTGCAAAGCCAAAGAGGTCATTTCAGGGTAAAACCTCTATCTTAGAAAAGGGTAAACCAAACAGGGTGTCAAGTTGAACTATTTGAAGTATAAAGTGACATCAGATAATACTTGATAGATACTGAGATTGCATGATATTTCTGCTTCAGCATTTTTAAGACTGGGATACAATGAATCATTTTCTTGGAAGGTATAACATTAACAAAGGTTTATATTTGTATGTCATTATCCTAGTTTTATCTGTTGAGTAGTGTGAATAACAAACTTCATATATAAAACCACATATACTCTCCAACTTACTAAACTTAGAGCCACACCATCAGAGAAAAAGGCTTTTGTCAGTAAGTTATGAATTTGTAAGCTAAATGAAGGCAACAGGCATATGTCAGATGATATTTCTCATCTTCTCCCATTTTAGAAAGAGGGATTCCATTTATTTCAAATTGTTAATTTGCAGTAAATTTGGAACGCTTTGATGTGGGACTTGGCAGCAGGGGGAAAAGTAAAATCAGGAAAGAATATGTTCTTGTGGAATCAGCACACTGAATAGGAAAATGTTTCTCTGAAACTAAATTATACTGTATTACATAAATTTAACATTACCAAATTTCAGTCGTGTTAGGTTTACAATACAGCTTCTACTAAAATCAAGGAAGAATTCCCTATAAAAGGATTACATTTGCAAAACTGAAAAATGATAGAGAAATTACCATGATTCTTCAAATACCATCACCACTCCCAAGAATTAGCAGAATATATAGAGAATAAGAGCTGTTCTCAGAGAGGTGATTCCCCCTACCTGTTTTTATTCTGCAGATAGTACGGAGTCTAGTAGAGGAAGATGAATTAAGAAGAAAAAAAATCTCATGACAATATTGTGTATACTCTTCCAATTCAGAACATTGTCTGCTGGGTGAAAGTACAGCACTAGGTCCCAAACACAGCTTATTGTTGTATTTGTAACATCAGATATGACACAGCTGTGTGGGGCCCAGGGCTCAAAAGAGAGCCTGTTCTGTTGAAGCCAGATTTCCTTTACATGAACACAAATATCAGGCATTACCTACATCAGAAAATTCAGAGATAATTTGTTTTGCTCATATGTTTTTCAAAAGTCTTTCTTAATGCCAAAGTGGATATTAGTAGAGCATTTTCTTATATGAACTAATGACTTCTGTGTACCTGATTTGTAACAGTGTTTCACAGAAAGCCAGGTGTCTGAAAGCGAGTTCTGTCCCTATTCCATCTACAGCCAACACAGAAAAATGGGCATTTCCAGAGGCTTTTTAATTGATGTATCTTAACACCTATCTTAGAACTGATGAATCAACTTCTGGAAGTGCCTCTGATTGCATGATTGGTTTAGACTTGGCCTAATGACTTCATGCACATGAAGTTAGGCAAGATAATGCAATCTTTACAATGCAATACTAGAGGTCCACTTGAATGAAGGACCTTTTTCTGCTTGCAAAAGATGTACACACAAATCTATCTTCAATATCTAGCTTTAGATGTATTTAACACAGGTCTTTTCAGTTAGGAGTCTTTGCTGTAGAGAAAGTCTGTGAAGAAGCAGTGATCTTACTAAAAGCTCTGAATCTGAGTGGATTGGCTGAATCATCAGCCATCTGATTGAATCATCTAAAACAAGTAGTTTCCTTGATTATTTTAGCAGAAAATTCTAAATCAGTTGTTTGCATACATGAATTAATTAAAAATTGAAGTGGCTATATGAAAGGGATAGACTAATTACTCTGTAGTTTCCTTTAGCACCCCTACATTTCTCCTACTATTATGCAAGGACAAACAGGAAAACACAATTGTATTTCCCTGACCAGCAGTTTTGCAGCACCAGAGGAAACTGCTCAAGCCATAGTAAAGGACTTCTATTAAGTTTTACACGTACACAATGTGTGTGCTTCTCTCTCTGTCCCTCTGTCATTTACCCATTCTTGTACCTCAGAAAAATTATAATGAACTCTCTGCAATTAAGATCTTGTCCTAATGTCTGTATTAGAGATCTTGACTCCCTCTTAATTTTCCTTTGGACAAAACAGTTAATTAAGCCTTAAGGTGGCTGGCTCCTTGACACTGAATATCATAATAGTCTATCAACAGAAAAAAATCTTTACATGTTTTTCTATAAACTTGCATCACTTCTTGGCTTACAGAAATTATATTGTCAATATGCAAAACTTGCATCAGCAGTCTAATAAATCAAACACAACACATAATTCTATTATTAATTCTTCCAGTAAAGATTTCTAGGGTGACTTTTTATTTTCACAACCCTGGAATTGTAGGAGATCCTTTCTAAGGGGCAATGCTGCTTCTTCTTGTGCCCCATTTCAAAAGATGCATTTTCCTTTGAAATTTTTGAAGATGACAGAGAAATTGTAGCGAACCTATGTAAAATATCAGCATCAAAATGCAGTCTTATTCTACAAACATACTATACATAGACACTTAAGCAGGTGAAGAAAAGAGTGATAAATCTGGTTATTCTTAATGTACACCAGTAGAGCTCCCTGTGGTCAGCCATGTTCTGTACAGTATGTATGAAGTGTGATGATGATGATGACACAAAGTTGCCTCCCACTTTACTCTGTTTTCACATCTCTTTTGAGTTTTAACGCCCAGTCAAGTGTTTAATCCTTACTGCTTGTTTTCAAAGCCAAAGATAAATTCTTCCAAAGCTCTTTAGATAAACAGTGAAAATGCTGTTGTGAAAACAGAAGTGTTGCTCTCTTTCTTCTTTCAAATACATTCTTTTGTACACTTCTTTTATATTACTTTTGAGACTGTTAGACACAGTCTAGAGGTAAAATATAGATATCAGAGATATAATCTCATAAGAAAACAGATGCCATCTTTAAAGTGATTTAAAGAGTACAGGTGCTTTATCTTAATCAAATTCTTTTTTGCTTTGAGTATTAACTGTCAACTGAGGTGCTTAACTCTTCATGTTCTGTTCAGATAAATTACTGCTAATCATGTTTGAGGGCATGTTTAAGAGTTTTTAGACTAGTTATAGAGATGATACCATTTCAAAACTATCATAAATATTATACTCTAACAGCTATAGTGTATCTGGATAACATTTAAGATGATTCATAATCATTGCCACCTACTGTGCTACAGTAACCAACCACAAAAGCATGTTGCTATTAGTCTGTGCAGACCACTCTCAACCTATACAGGAAATACTTCTGAGATGGGTATCAGAGCCTTACTTGCTTCATTGTCACTGTGTATTTGCATATTACAATTGTTAAGAATTTATTGCAACATGCTATATATGCAAATCTATTCCAATTTCTTATCGAAGTAGGCTGTTAGAAGAGGCAGAAGAAACAACAATATCCTTTTAATTTCTCATTGGAAAAAAGACAATTTTTAAACTGGGGGAGGACAACAGCAATCAAATTGATTCAGGTAACAAAATCAAACCTTTTTTGACTCATAACAGGGGTTCAGGCGAGGTACACTTCAAATGAGTTTTAAGCCTGTTATTTTTCAGTACCACCAACAATATTAATTGCAGAATAGAAAGTTAATAAAGTTGAGACTACTAAAAACCTCTGCAAGTGGCAAAGAACACAATGCAAAATAGAAGGTGTGACTTGGCTGATGTTGCAAAGTATGGCCATATAAAGCAGTTACTGAGAAAGGAGTAGGTGCAAGCAAAAGGAATCAGAAAACTTGGCCATGTGATGATACTATGCTACCAGAAGGAGCTAAAGGGAAAAGTGAGGATGGAGAAACAGGGAAGTAATACTAAAGACAGTCTGGACAGAATAAATCGAAGGAAAACAGGGAACCGGCAGATGCAGAAGCTGAGAAAAAGTGACAGAAATGCTCTAATGAGAAGTGGACAACACTAGGATAGCTTCAGCAAGTCTAGTCGCATAGCAATAACTCTGGAAAACCCAGTGACATTTGGGAACTGAAACAAGGTCTCATATCTAGTCTGGATGCTATCAAGGTAAATGAAAATCTTTAGCAAGAGCACCACTTGAGTTCTTATTCCAGTGTTATGACAGTTACTCAGTGTTCATCAAAAGACTGCACTGTTGAGAGGACTGCATTATGCATTAAAAGTCTGGATAGAACAAAAAAATTGTCCTCTAAGCATACAGAAGTTCCTATCCCTTTATGAAGAATACTCCACTCCTTACTTTCTTTGACAGGAGTCAAAATGTTCAGCGTTTGACAGGGACTGGGCCTTAAGAATTGTCTCCAATCATCACTGTCTTTGCATTTTCCTCTCTGCTGGCTATCTTGTAAAATGTGATTTCCCAAACCCACTGTCAACCACCACTCTTTTTCAATCAAATTCTTCCTAGAGACTCAGAAGTGTCACATCAACCAATCTAGCACCTCATTATAAAACAGGAGGTGAAACATTGGGAAAGAAAGCAAACAAGAGAGAAAAATGTAAATAGCATCACTTCTTGGTTACCAGGTGCATCTTATCTTATCTCTCTCTGTCTCCCAGGCTGTACATTCCTTGGAAGTAAGGACTATCTTAACAAGTGCTTTGTAGACTGCTTATCACAGCATCATGCATGTGTTCCAGCACCTTGACAAATACATCATGGAACTACTTTTCGGCTATTGTATTTTAGTTTATGCAATACTATTTTGGGATCAATATATGTCACATGATTTGTGGTTTGCAATACAAAAATAGCAAAATTGCCCAGAGAGGTTGTGGAGGCCCCATCCCTGGCAGTGTTTAAGGCCAGGCTGGATGTAGCCCTGGGCGACCTGGTCTAATGATTGGCATCCCTGCCCATGGCAGGGGGGTTGGAACTAAATGATCTTTAAGGTCCCTTCCAACCTGAGCCATTCTATGATTCTATGATATTTGGATTTCATAGTCACCTTTATAGGATAAAGCCCCAGAAATTAGTGCCAAACCTAATTTCTAATGGGACTGCAACATCAGTAAAATGAGTATTTAATTTGCTCACCCTCAGTTTCTTTATGCTGAGATTTGCTGCTGTTTTGTTGAATTTCAGCATGCTGGTCAGATTACATGAAATCTGGAAAACTGAACTCTCTTTATACCAAAATGAAAAACAGATTTCTTAAAACTGTCCTGAAGTCAGGATTGCCATAGATCCCTACATTCTGACTCTATTCACCTATAAGCTGACATCTGACGTTCAAAGCATGTGTACTTTTATACATATGTCCGTCTGGTTTCTGTTTTGCTGTATTCCTGCATAATCTTTTCACTATAAGTGTGCTGATTTCAGTTGAATCAATGTAATTTAATCCCAGATTCATAGCATACTGGCCATTTTTAACCTAGCCCTGTCAAAGATTTTCCCTTGAGACAAAGCATGAGTGAGCTCTTTCTTTGCAGTGCCTATAGTGTAAGTCTGCATGTTTCCCTCCACCTAACAAGAGGTGACACTAAAGGAGGAATCAGACACTTTTGTCTCTTCTGGTATGCTGATCTATTATATTTTGTCTTCATACTCCAAAATTACAGTGGTAATACTTCTCATTTACTTCATTCCTTTCTGCAGTTTCCAAATCTGCTTTTCTAACAATTTTAATAAAGCAGGTAGGTTGTACAAGTAGAAAGATTTTTGTGTAGTGGTTTAATACATTGTGTTGGAGAGCAGAAAAAGGATTGTTTCACAGCTGGGATTACACCTGAGAGATCACAGTTTACCTTCTTAAACTCCAATCAAATTTTACATCATCATCTATACATATAAAGTTGAATTGCAATTTGCATACAAGCCTAACAATTTATTTACAAAACTACATTTCATTCCTTCAGGTAAACCAAGGCATGTTCACATGAGGACCACATTACAACAGGTTGTATGGCTTATATCCCAACAACGAACAATATTTCACATTTGAGCTAACAAGACACAGCAGAGCTCTTCAACAACTCTTGGTCTCTTACTTCTGTAAATGCACTGCAGTTGTCATGGTCTTAGTAGTAGCTAAGAACAGAGGTGAAAACAAAGTTTCAGTTAGCTAACAAGCAATGCCACTCTTCTCACTCTACTTCCGTGTAAAAGAAATGGATGTGCTATTGCATTACTTCTCTCCACTTCCATGGGGAACAGAGTAGCACTCACTCATTATTTTTACCACCATTTTGTGGCATGTCTTGGAAAGAAAATATACACCCTTTTCTTACTTCTAGAACATGTCAATACACTTCCAAGTAAAGTGATAAAAAGCAGAAGGGAGTTTGGGGCTATGTACATTTTGCTTCCTAAACCTCATGTTTCAGAGTATTGGTTCTTCTAAAGCTACTTTAAATGAAAAGTGCTACTGCTAAGCAAAACTGCTAAGTCCTACTGCTCACCAAAAATAGAAGGTCTGCAATTATCGATTACTTAAAAAGAACTGCTTTGGCATCAGCTGCATGCTACTGAAAAGAGTGCAAATGCAACAAATGCCTTAATTGTTAGAGTTCAGTTTGAGTTATTTTCTTAGATGCTGCATATGAAAGATTTAAGCAGCTGTAAGGAGGAAGCAGAGATTACTTCTCATCTGGTGTGGGGGAATCCAGACAGGAATTTAGTGTGGTGTGAAGGAGGCTCTCCAGTCAGGTTTACTCCAGTAATTGCCATGGGGAAGTAAGGACTCACTAGAATGTACATTTGGTTGTACATCCCCAGTGCAGAAGAGGTAAAGCAAAGGTAATGCTTATTTAACGAGGATCCATGCCTATGAATAATATTTTGAGCCTCTGACTAAATTCCAAGTCTCAAAGTACATGACAGAAATATATCCATTTACTACAAGATGAAACATTACCTAACCTATAATCACTGGAAGGCTTAGTTTCTAAAACTCTCTATTCACTATTGAAATAAAGACTTTTTTTCATATTAAAATGAAAGAAGAGTAAAGACATCATGCTGAGAAAATTATGCAAATTAAACAGGGTCCTTATAAACTGATTAGTTTCAAGATCAGAGGTGACATAGTTTCTAACTAATACCGGTTTAAGCTTTTACTTATGAGCCTATATCTATTCTCACAGGAACATGTACAAAAGATGACAGACTACAGAAGAGAACCACACTAATTTTCCATACCACTAATATGTTATACTGATAAACAATAACTTCTGAAAAACAGTTTATTTATAAATTATAGAATTCCTATTATTGTCCTGTAGTCATGAATCTTCACCGGATTTCCATACTAAAAATTTTCTAAGACCATGGACATAATGGCTAGATGCCTGGGGAGTCTTATAACAGACCCTTTGATTCAGAATGTACTACAGCAAGCATTCATTTGGTGGTTTTCCTTGTGCCCACAATAACACCACCTGCCTTAAAATGGCTTCTTTGAGTCAGCTCTCCCCCAGAGCAGACAGTCAGCTAGTGCTCTCCAGTGCATTGCATACTCTTAATAGGTATGTACTATTTTTTCCCAAATACCACAGCATCTATTCATTTGGGTATCTATGGCAAGCTGGACTGAGGCCAGAGAGTAGTCCCCCTGCTCTGACTGCTTCTGTCAGAATCACCTTCCATAAACATGCTGCTTCTGTCAGAATTACTAGAGGTGCATGGAAACTGTCCTCATGGCTTCGTAAGGAACTTTGCACTCTATATTTTCTTCCTATTCAGGAACCAAATAAAAAGAATATGCAAGGACTGAAGTATTTGTGACAAGACGACGGGAAATGGTTCCAAGCTGCAAGAGGGGAAATTTAGGTTGGAGATTCGGAGGAATTTCTTTACCAGGAGAGTGGTTAGGCACTGGAACAGGTTGCCCAAAGAGGTTGTGGATGCCCCAACCTTGCCAGTGTTCAAGGCCAGGCTGGATGTGGTCCTGGGCGACCTGGTCTAATGATTGGCGTCCCTGCCCATGGCAGGGGGGTTAGAACTAAATGATCTTTAAGGTCCCTTCCAACCTGAGCCATTCTATGATTCTATGATTCTGTTTGGTTGCTGAAGAGGACATTCTCTAATTTTGTCTTCACTGCTAGAGTACATAATAAGTTCTATGAGAAGCATTTTAAAGGGGAAAAATTTAAATGTCTCAATCCTTATCAAAACACTTTATTTTTTACTTTATTTTTTAAACTGAATTTTTCATTCATCTGAAATGTTTTGATTTTGATAAATCACCATTCCAGAGGAAAAATTGTTTCACTAAACATTAACTCCCATTTCACAGATTAACTTTCCTGAAGTAAATTACATTTTAGTTTTTCATCAGCTGTCTCTACTGGGAGGCTGTGCCAGCATTTCAGTCTTCTGATGCATAGATGCCTTTTTCTAATTTATAAGTATATTTATAGCCACTTTATGCCTTCTTTTCAATGTGCCAACATCATCTTTAGGTTTGATCATTACCTTCTTCTTCCCTGATTAATATCTCCTGATGAATGCTTTTGGGAGCAACCAAGCATTTTTCTCCCTCATCTTTGTTTCTGCATCATTGTTTACCAGTTGTCATTTAGTGATTGATGTGTACACTCAGGTGTGTTTCCTTTACCATTTCACAATCATGAATTCCAAATTTGTGGTAGATAATCTAAGTACCCTAGTTTATGACCTTGTTCTTCATGTACCAAGCCCCATTTCAGTTTTGCTGGTCCTTATGGTCAATACAGCTTTCCCAAAATGATGTTCTGATATTCTTCATTTATGATATCTCCAAATCTTACTGTACATCCACCCATGATGGTTAGGAAAACTACTAATCTAGGGCAGAGCAAAGACAAAAATTTCAAAGCTTCCACTGTAACTTCAGTTTCAGTATTTCTATTGTTCTCCTTTCAGCATCACCCTTTGAGTTGCTTATTCAATTTACTGGTCCTATGTTAGTTTCAATCATCTGCAATGCATTTTGATTTTTGCATATATAGAACAGAAAAAATATGTACCCAAGTCCAGGTATATTGACGATCTGCTTTTCTCTCATCTCAAGGAACCAGTTACTAAAGAAAAATACAAGATCTCATAATTTGCCTTGATAGTCATCAAGTACAGAAAAGTCTTATTCCACTTTCATTTTTTTCTTTCCCTTTCTCATTCATAAGTGTGAATCTCACTTAACACCACTGCCACCACAGTCTTTTTTACAGTAAAACTCATGTTCTGCTTGTCAATACACAGTCTTTTTCCATCCACCATGCTCTAAAGACAAACCATGCAGAACTAGTTTTTCTCCTATTTAGACCTAACACTATCAGCACACAGTTATGACTGTCAGAGAAGTGTGGGTAACTGAAGAGCAGGACATCTCACACCTTAGGTTTTTAACATTGACTTTATTTCCCCACCAAACCTTTATACATTGTCCCTGGCCTTCTACCATCATCTCCCTTCTACTGTATTTTCTACCTCCCTCAGAAAACCCCCAACCAATGTCCACTCCCTCCTGCTCCATCAGCACTTCTACTGCACACCTCTCCTCACAGGAATTGTGCTCCACTCCTTCTGCATTTCTCTACCTTGGTTCCTCTTTCTGTACCCTCAGCTACCAGGGGAGCTCCTCAAATTGCACGAGGGGCAAACAGGAAAGCAGCTGTGGGAAGGGTGAAGCTCATGCCATTTTCCAGAACTTACTCTGTTTCTAAACATGCTTTTGTGTGGAATAAGCCTCTTCCATTTTCCAGGCATCAATGCTAACATATGGGATGTCTTGAAAAAAAAGTCTGGTAAGTCTGTTTGGAATATACAACAAGCTGAAAATGAAATATAAGATTCAGCTGAAGTATTCTTTCCAAATTTGGTATTTCCTGGAAGGCTGCTTCTCTCATACCAGCTCCTCTCTAAGTCTTTGGTTAAAAACAGCATATCAGAAGGAATGGGACTACCAACAGATTAGATCTTTTTATTATTCTTTATTCAAACTAACTAAAAATTTTGAAGAATTTCAGCAGAGAAGCAAATGGAAATAAACAGAGTATATAATGAATCTTTCTCATGGCTGCTATAAGTGAAACAGCAGCATTTTAATCCTGCACTGATTTTTGTTTTCCCCAAGGTTTTTTTTTTAATATCCCCCCAAATTTCTAGAAGTATTCCAAGGCACCATGTGGTCTTGCAATGGTAGTTTCTGTAGCACAGAACAGTTCGAGCTTCTGAAAACGCTTGATCCTTTGGGAAACAAATAATCCATGTTTGCTTTGCCTGCCTGAATTTGTATTCTCCAACAAAACTCCAAAGTACATCCCCACCCCTCCCAAAACACTGCCACTGGTGCCTGCTTCAGGACTGACAGAATAGGCCAGTGATTTGGGGGGCACCACGTCCTTTAAAAAAGTTCCCACACTCAGACGGCTGTCAATGGTGGTGCCAGTGAACCGTTACGCAAAGTCCCCCAAACACTTTGTAAACTAGGATCCGGGAGGACAATAGTAAAGTTCAGTACTGGAAAGAGATAGTGTACTGAATGCACAATGCCAAGCTTTGTCTGTGGGGGCTTCTGTCGAGGGAGAGGGCTACTTAATCTCCCCAC
Source organism: Galbula dea (assembly GCA_013399015.1). Classification (NCBI taxonomy): domain Eukaryota; kingdom Metazoa; phylum Chordata; class Aves; order Piciformes; family Galbulidae; genus Galbula; species Galbula dea. The sequence goes on along the minus strand of VWZX01004365.1, from coordinate 1,204,908 downwards.
TTGCCCTGGGGACTTTAGCTGTTTTAATGTGTCCTTTTTGAGAGCCTGTGAACTGTAGAATATAGGCTGGTAACAACTTTCTTTAGGAACTGCCTCAGTAGAACCAAAAGCTGCCAACATAGAATACCAGCACAGTGGTGCTAATGAGCACAAAGACGACCTTTAGCTGTTTTTACAGCTACCATGGCTAGGGTTTCATGTCATTCCTTAGTGAAGGAACTAATTCTTCAGCTTGTTTTATATAAAGCCTAGCTTCCATCACGTTGCAGAGGATGGCCTCATCATGCATTTTTCTTCCCCCCCCCCCCGTTTTTTTTAAATGATAACAAAGCCTGATGCATCTTTAATGGACTGTGGGGCTTTCAGACCATTTTCTCCCTTCTTAATATATGGTGTAGAAACACAGTGCATGTGAGCTGATGATTCAAAAAAGTATTAAAACTATTATTGATTTGTCTAAGCATGAGTAGCAAAAGCAAATTAAAATGGTTGACATATATTGCAACATTCAGGGATAAATACTCAACATCAGTGAAATTCCTGAAGTGACAGTAGAATAAAATGACAAATTTGCTTCAGGAATGTTCTAGTTATTGTATTTTTAGGAAATGTTAATGTTTCATTTTATGCAATTTGGGCTCTGGACCCAAATTCTTATGAAAGAACCTGTGATATAACTGAGGAAACCAAAACTGTAAAAATTATGCTATATGTTAAAATGGATGCATGGTGCAAGTACAAAGACATAAACCCTAAAACAATACAACAATGTTAGAGATACCTTTTAGAGGAATGAATGACTTGAAGTAATTAAAGGAGTCCTACATATAAACATATTAATTCAAGGGCTTTCTATTGTCTAACTAAAAATGTTTTCTTTATAAACTACATACCACATTATGTATACATGGACATAAAAAGTATAAATCCTTTTCAGCATAAGCTTTGTGAATGTCTGTCTCTGCATTAATCTAATGACTGCACTTGTCAACGCACTTACAACAGGCTATATGAACATTTATATTTGACTTATCTCCTCTCTAGGTATCTAGATACCATATAAAATCTGCATGTACATACGTATATTCATATTAGTATCTGAATATCCTTTTGTGTCCTTTTTATTCCTCTTCATTCTCCTTTTCCTTTCTACTTCACTCTGATTTATTGCATTAAAAATTAAAGATACAGTGCAACTAAGGTTGAAGTGCTAATGAGATACTCAGGGCAAAGGACATGATCAAAAGCTGCAGTTAGTTGCTTTTTACTGCAGTAGCATAGGACAAGGGAGCACAGTTGTTCTTTGTATGTATATTAGTACTTCATATCAAATAATAAATGGACCATAAGTAATGGACTCTTGCATATACAAGCACACAATGCAGCTGCATTTTTCGAAGCACACTAGCATGCTGTTGTCTCTTTGTGAATGAATGTACTTTATAGTCTCATGAGAAATCACAGACATTTACTTATATAACCAAATCAAAACCAGGCTGATCAGATTGAATCCATGAGAAATGCACATGGTAGTTAATCAGGAAGCACTACATTAATTTTACTTTTAGTACTTTGGGGCTTTCTCTATCTAGAATAATTTCTGCACCACTAACTTCTTATGTGGAAAGATTTGCTGTGAAGCAAACAACTTGCTTTAACATACACTGATGCCTCCCGAGATTAACCAGCAAGGTGAGAACTCATGCTGAGACACTAGCTTTACACCTGTATGTCATAAGCCAAATTCATGACCTATTTTAGTTAATTGTTGCACACTTTGCACACAATGGCACAAGATGGTCAGGGAAGCCAAATAAATAACATGGTTTAAGAACAAAAAATAAATCAGGAATAAACAGCATAAAACCAGGAATAAATAAATAATAATTTCATTCTGAATTATACCAGAATCATGTGATACAGATTTAGGTATTTAGCAAAAAGATAAAGTATGCATGGCATTTTGCAGGCACAGACTTTTGCTTAGCAACAAACATTTGCTGGTAACCAAAAGTTCATACAAAACCAGTAACTTGGTCCTGCTTTAGGAAATCAGATAAACAATTTTGCTCAATAATTTCTAGGGAATTTATCCAAGATCTACAGAGTCAATATTCAAAGATTTCTTTATGCAGCTAGGCTAACAGATACGATTTTCCCTAGAAAAATTCACACTTAGCCAATTACTCTCATTTACTTTTTCGTAATGGTATTTTGAACCAAACCTGTTCTTATGGACTGTAACTGACTTTTAAGGATGACTTCAAAATATATAGCTAAGATAACAATGGTGTTAGTAATGCCAAAATTTAATTAGCCACAACCTCAAACAAAAAAAGAACAAAACAAAGCAGAACAGAACAAAACAAAGATTTGTAATACATTAGTTTTTGAAGACCAAAGGAAACACATGAACATATCTAATGCAATAAACTACTACCAAAACCAATAAAATTCATTCTACAATCTTGCAGGCAAGTGTAGATTATCCAATCCAAGCAAAAGCTGTAGAATGAGCCTGCAGAACAGGTGGGAAACATGTTTTATCTACCATGTGGGATAAAAAGTCTTGAAGAACTACGAACCCAGTTGAATTTGCTTTGAAGTGCTCCTATGGCACCAGGTTGGGATATATCTATCTGGAGCAAATAAATACCAAAAGATGTGATAGGTGTAAAAATCATTAAGTGGCACAACGTTTCTAAAGGCAGGTTTTATGTTACTTGCAGGCCTCGGTGTTTTGGAGCAGAAGTAAATATTTGGTGAAAGGATGAATGTGCCTGGAGCAAGGTCGTATTTGTCATCTGCCAGAACAGAAAGTTGGTGTATAGTTACAGGACATAATTTTTGGTTACTCTGTGGAGTAGAGACCACTTTGGACAGGGAAGGCTAAAGGAAAAAATCCATATGTCTGGCTTTAACAGAGAAAACTAATCTTCACATGAGCAGTTTAATTTCTGACCTAAAAAGTAGTTGGCCACAAGAGACTGGTTTTGGATTCTCACAAATCAAGCAAAAAAGTGAAGATGCAGAGAAAAGGAAATTAATTATATGAAAGCTACATCCACATTTCTTTCTCTGAAGCTGAAGTCCAAACAGAACAGCTTCCGTGGCTTTGCTGAGTGTGGAACCAATGGCTATGGCTCACTGTGGATACAGGGAGCCCCTAGGTGACCGTAGATTGCAGATCATTGCGTGAAGGCAAATATAGTTACATTCACACATCTGTGTTTTATTAGGTCAAAACTGGTTGCCAAAATAAGTATTATCATTTTCACGAATAAATAAATAGTATTCTTAGGACTAGTCAAATACAAAATGTTACTGCCACAGACAACCCTGCTTCTATAGAATAAAAGGTAAGGTCTTATACTTTAGGCATGCTATTTTTGTGTACAGAGCATGAGTTATTTGATAATGGAGTAATGCAGTTTCCAGAAATTGTCTTGTATAGCTGCAGCTAAATCTTACTAATTCATCCTAATAAGCAACAGTGCCATTTGTGAGTTATATCTTGACTATATGAGGAAATCAATGCACTGTGAACTAGCATGTGAATTAAAAGTATACTTGCTACTCAAGACCAACTCCTTGTATGGATATGCTAAGATCTAGATTCATCCACCTAATTTTGGGCATATAACTGAAAAATCCAAATTAGGAGTGTAAGCATCCTGCAGTTTTTCTATCACCAGTGAAGAATCTATCTGAGATTTCACTTATGCTCTAGAAGAATCTCTCTTTAGATAAGTAAATAGGTTGCCTCAAATTAAATACCAAAAGTGAGGTGAGATGTATCCTGGTGTAAGGGCGCTCTATATACCTATTGCTGTCTTGGGAATTGTTCCCGTTATCTCCAGATCAGCAATGAACAAGGGTTTGGTACTGTGACAGCTTATGTTGTGCTGGCTTTTTATATAGAAAGAAAAGTTCTATTTCAGGGTTGTCAAATCAATGCTTCTTTTACAAGCTTTAAAAGTTCACAGTTTTCTAGTGGAAAGGAAAGAGTATAAATAAAGAAAATATAATCCTTCAGGCCCTTTCCCTCTCTCACTCCCACCCAAAGGACATTAGTATGTTCTGTCTGCTCTCTTTCAGCTTTAACATTTCCTGCTACACTCAGTGAAATTTAAACAAAATCACTTTTGCAAACAGTTAAATGGAAAAGCATGGAGTTTTTGTCATTTCCCTCCTTGTGTAGCACTAATTAACAAAGCCTTTTTGTGAAAGCAAAAAGCTTTCCTTTTTTAGAACTGGCATGCTCCTCCTTACTGATTCCCAACTGTGGTGGCACAATCCAGTATTTTTGAACAATGATGAGAACAGAAATAGATGGAATTCAATAGAAGCATGAATAATAGCAACCAGAAATGGAGTGGTGACATAATCTGCCTTTCAAACTGCCTTGAGATATAGTCAAGAAAACACCACATTGTAACTTGTATGTTGTGATTGCCTCTGATAGGTATCACCAAATAATTTTCAGGACAGATTTATCCACTCCAGTTAGCCATTTAAGCATTGTAAAATGAAAACTATGCTTATATACTTATATCATATATAACTTCAGCTCCCACATCCTAATGATTATCAGCTGGTTATTTTTCCTCTTGTGCTTGAAAAAGTGGAGGTTCTACAGCATTTCCCATGTGGTCGTTTCTGAAAACACACTCGGGAAGGATATGCCATGTGAACAACATATTGAACAAACATGTTTAAGGAGTCAAAAGAGATGTAATGCTCTGTGAACATAAAGATGCATGAATATGCAGAGAAATACAGGGGAGCAACTTGAATGTGGTGCAAGGATTGTAAGATTTTAAAATTGAAGGAGGTGGATGAATTCATATTCAACAGAGTAAGCCCTAATTCCAGCTGACTCTTTATTTTGTTTCCAACACCAAGCTATGAGCATGCTTTGTCAGTACTATATTAGGGTACCAGAAAGACTAACATATTTTTTAAAGTCGTGTTTTTGCAGATTTTTTTAAAATAAAAAAAATATAATGCATTAACAGTAAACCAATCTAATATTCTGAGGATGCAAAGTATCCAAATACTGACTGGATTTACAGTCCTCAGAGGGATATGACCCATTACAATTTGCTTACTATTATAATTTTGGGGGGATCAAGAGATGCATGACTGTCAAAGCTGTGCCACAATTTATCACAGTCTTCTGTTTTCATTTGTTTGTGACTTTTCTGAAAAAGTCTTTTTTTGGGCTAAGACCTCTATAATTGGTCTCAACATAGTGGAACCCCTCCTTAGTCATCCCTCTTCCCTTCCCATCCCCCTGCCTTCAATCTGTCCAGCATTTTTGTTTTAGTGGAAAAAATAGCACTTATTAGAGACTTTTTTTTTTTTTTTTGGCTTCACCATGATTCAAAATCTGTCTAAAAAGAAACTAAGAAAATTTTTATTTGGCACAGCAAACAGCACAAGCTGCCCAGTTAAAAGGTGCAGTTGAAGTGGTGCTATTGAAGGATACTGGCAAAATGCCCTAGAAGGCATTTTAGTTATCTTTGCCACAGGCAGGTAAAATCCTTCCAGTTCCTTCCTGCTCACTGACATAACGCCATGCCCACAACTCTCTAGAACATTTCCAGTTGCAATTGCCCAAAAGTAACTACTAAAAGCACACAAAAGTCAATACAGCAGCAAGAAGAAATAGAGCACAGAGGAAGAAAAGTGGTTTTGTGGCTACTGCAATGGGTTGCAAGCTCTTAAAGTGAAGTCCTCTCTCCCTTCTTCCAGATAGACCTGTGCATGATTTTCCTTTATATACAGCAATGCAGTTGACCTGTTCTACATCTCTTTCCCCTCTTCCCATAACTTCTGATCTTTCTACTCCCTTTTCTTCAACCCCTTTGTGAGATTTGCTACTTCAAGTTTAGTCTTTTTCACTTGCAAAGCCATTCCATTTGTTTATGTCCTACTGCTAGTGTATGTTCACTAGGGGTTACATGCAGCTAGTAGTAACACACCCTTCAACAACTGTGAGGCTCCACTGTATTAACAAAAAAGGTAACTGTGAAAGAGAGCTCAAACCCCTGCCAAGCAACAGCTAGAGTCCAACCATACAGTTCTTGCACAGGACTGTGTACCAGACGGCTGTCTGTCAGAAGTCTATGTCCAAATCAATCTGTAACTATTTTTTTGTTGACTTGTAAGCATTCCCTAACCTTTGCCTGCAATAACTGGAAACTCTTTGGAATGGTCCCTCAATATATGGTTTAGGATAAGACATGGCTTTTAGTTGGGATACATAGATATGATTTCATTGCCTGTACCTAATCACTGTAATGTTTGATGTGGGTTCAAACATTCAGACTTGCTCCTCTTTTTCCTTCTCTTGAGTTTTGAAAAGCCATTTGAGCAAAGATGGGCCCTGGAGTCTCTTTGCACGCCAGGTTCACATCAGTGGAACATCCCTGATTTCAGTCACATTCCTGCTCAGCTAGACGAGGTCAAGGGGAGAAATAATCACAACCAACCAGTGCTCTGTTGTTTGCACTTGATTAAATACACTGACACTATCATTAATCAAAGTTATGTTTTAATGGTATATTCACAGTGAAATATATGATTAATGCTATTGATATCAGAAGAACAACCTTCTGCTATCCTGCAGCTACTTTGTCTTCTTTAAAATGACTGGCAATTTGGATTTGAGGGTATACATGAGTGAATGAATGCACATGTGCATTTATTCCTGGTTTTATGCATTTACCCACAGTATCCATATTGTAGATTTGCTTCTCTATGTATAAGGCTGCCACATGTAATATGTGCACAAGTAATTTTGTTATTTACATATGTGAATCACTAACGCATGCTTTTAGAGCAGCTCATCATACCACTCAGTGCCACCCAAGGAAAGCCTGGGGCAGCTGAGTAATAGCACTCTGCAGCAGGAACTGGAAGACATTCCACACTAGAGAGCTCCACTTGTCTGAAGGCACAAAACATGGGTGTGAGGGAAAGAGCATATTTTGCATGACATTGATTTATGAGGTGCAATGTACTCCTTCTGCATACCAAACACAGACTGCAGGCTGGTGTGGAGATTAGGGGAGGTGAGGCCATACTTTATTTCCTATCCTCTTGAGAGTCTGCTCACCCCATAAGGACAAGGGATAAAGAAGTCTCTGTAGACACCTGTTTCTCCATTTTTTCTTTTCTTCTGCACTGGTGTGAAGAATCTAGCCAGCATATTAATTCAACTTCTTTAAAAAATTAAAATTGCAATCCATAATGAATAGGTTTAGCAAGCAAACAAATTACATTCCTAGCCATACTCTAATGTGCCCATGGGTCTCAAGGCTTTGTAATTCCAGTCTCTGTGTATGCTACATACACTGCTTTTCCCGAAGGGAACTCACAGAATTTGTCTAGATTACTGAAAACAGATGTTTGTAGCACATGCATCCTGTTATAGCTATGTTGCATAAAAATTGTGGAAATTCGTTTCATCGCATGCAGAGTTACTGGTCTCCACTAGAGGGAGATCAGTAAAAAGCAGAAAAAAGTGTATCCAGAAAGCATGATAGCAGCAACATCCTCTTTTTTCCTAACTGGCAGTTTTAGGTATGTTGCAGCTTGGGCATTCTTAAGTAACAAGAATCCACTTACACATGCTTTTGCTGTGTAATGTCAGGTTCTGGCTTTTATGATTTTTGCTCTTTGTTACCATTCAGTTATAACCATGTTGTTGGTAGTCTGCCTGTTAGGAGCAGAATGTCTCCCTAGACTCTGTGTATTTACATGCTTTCCTAATGTCTGTGCAAGCATAACTTCCATTCTTAAAAACACTGGTAGAGACCTCACTATAATGACTCTATTGGTTCATGGTGTTACAATAACCCTGGTTATTCTATGCCCATGAACTGGAAACTGAGAGTGAAACACTAAATCTAGAATATAGGGATATTTAGCCAACCTAAATAAAACGAGGACAAACACAGTATCTATATCACACAACGAATATCTATATGCAAAAGCACAGGTTTCAAACACAGGATTCCAAGAGACTTCATAATGCACATGTAGCATAGATTTTCTCCCGCTATGTGGATGCTTCTTTTACAAGTTCCCCAAACAGGTCAGCACAAAAGCAATTTACTCAGTGACAGTTTGTAAATGACTCCTAGTTCCTTCTGTTTCATAGATTTTACAAACGTTATTGCAGGAGTTAAAAAAGTTAATTTTCCATAATAATATGCCTGGTACATCTGAACAGTTTAGGAAATAGACTGAATCTTGCCCAGCTTGCACTCAAAGTGGCTATAGTTTTTAAGATAAGATTCTACAAGTGGAAATAGGAAGAATTCTTTCTTGGGCATTTTCAAGCTAGTCCCTTACCCCACCAACAGGAAATAATATCTGACATTCCAAAAATATAAGATTTTCTGAATTCTTATCAAAACCAGCCTATCTAGGCCAGGATCTGGCCTCTGGGATTGATCTGTAACAGAGATTAAAAAAATAAAACAGCAACTTTGTATCAGACTTTTTTTTTTTTAATTTTAAATACACTATTTCCTCTTTTTCAATGTAACAGAAGAAAATACAGGAAGGTGATCTAGCTTGGGAACCACAGTCTAACATTTCCATGCAACTGCTGCTTCTAGATCTAGTATCTAAAGGTATTTGTGTAGTTTTACATTCCATCTTAAAATAAGCAAATTTTATATAGTGTTATGCTTGTGTAATCTTTATTTCATCCAGTGTGAGTTGTTTTACCAGAACTGAAATGGCAGAGTATTTTTCATTTTCTAAATGCTAATGTCTTAATGATACAATTTTTATCCCATAGGCCAACTGACCCCCATATTTTCTTTTCCTTTAATAAAGGTGTAGTAATTTTGATCTCTTAACTACATGCAACACTTCATATGAAGTTGTGAAAGTTCTAGACCACTAATAATACGATCTGTCTCTTCTTCCCACAACAGCAACAAGAAAAAAGAACACCTGTACGACTTTCAAGCCACAACACTGAATCATTTGGCAAGAGATGAAACAGAGCAGCATTGTTTTCACTTGATATTCATTTATGTGCTGCCAAAACATACGACTTTAAAACAGTGTCATACTGATTACCACTTCCAAAGAAGATTGCATTTCTACAAGTGATGAGCTCTGCTTCATTGCCTCTGTCAAAAATGAACACTTGCATTGTTAATACTCTCTCATAGATTCTGAAACATATAAAAGGGCTTACAAAGTTTGACAATAATATGCCTAATATTATTGAAGTGGTAGTTTTTGTTAGTATAATATCTAGCAAGGGCAACCTAAATAGCACTTAGGGAGGTGATGATGATGTAATTTTCTAGTTTTCTAAAAGTCTGTGGGTCTGAGACAACTATAACTAACATCAATGGGTAAGTTATCATGTGCATTTTCAGCCAAGCATTTTCACACCAAAACATGTGCTAGAGAAATTCTTGCAAATGCAAACTTTGCCCAGTTGTTTTGAAATAGAAATGAGTTGGCCATTTGAATTATTTTTTTTCATAAAACATTTCTTCTTCTGAAAAGATTTCATCAGTGGAAGTGACCTTTAGTAAGCAGCACTGACCTTCCAGTTGTTGAAAAATGGGAAAAAAATAATAAAAAGAAAACAAGTTTTTACATATGCCTTTTATACATATCTCTGTCTTCCTGCAACCTGCCATTACACTTAAATTCCAACTAATGCCTCAGGATTCCTAATCCTGAAGATACACAAAATGAAAACTAACAATGGATTACAGCCATTTCTGAGAAGAATGTTGCAAATTTAACTTGAAGTTCTTGTGATTACTTTGATTAGTCTACAGTTCCGTAGATCTTAATTGCTATCCACTGCTTACGAACACAGCTTTAGTCACACTGAATAATTTGTTAATATCTTCCTCTTTCTTGGATAACAGGTACATTTCTCAGAATTCTTCTTCATTTGGCATTATAGACTCACAACATATCACTGACTTAAAATAAAAAATTGGGGTGATGAAATACTCTGCTTACTAAAATTAATTACAAACTTCAAGGAATTATAAAATTATTTGGGTTGGAAGAGACTTTAAAGATCATCTAGTTCCTACTCCCTGCCATGGGCAAGGACACCTTTCACCAGACCAGGGTGCTCAAAGTCCTATCCAAACTGGCTTTGAACACTTCCAGAGATGTGGCATCCACAATTTCTCTGGTTAACCTGTTCTGGTGCCCCACCACTCTCACATCAAAAGACTTCTTCCTAATAGCTAATCTAAATCTACCCTCTTCAGTTTAAAACCATTACCCTTTGTCATATCACTACACTCCCTGATAAAAGAGTTCCTCCTTATCTTGCACGTAGGCCCCCTTTAAGAACTGGAGGCCACCTTTAAGGTCCCCCAGGAGCCTTCTCTTCTCTAGGCTGAACAATCTCAATTCTCTCCACCTGTACTCACAGGGCAGTTGCTTCAACCCTCTGATCATTTTCAGGGACCTCCTTTGAGCAACTTAGAATTTTATTCAGCATATCTGCACTGGATATACAGATTATCTAGTAGGCTCTTTTATCTCTCTATTATACTATTGCAATTCTAAAATTCTTGTTTTCTACATTTATGTAAATGAATTTCCATAAATGAAAGCAGAGCATATCCATTCAGAAAATAATCTAGTTTTGGACAAATCTAACACCCAAAGTTTAACAAATGTTTTTCAGAAATTTAGGGTTATGCATTAAATTCTACAGCAAGCTCACTTACACTAAAACACTCAGAACATTATAACCAGAACTATTAATCCAACACATTTAATGAATATTTTTGGGGAAGACACTTTGTATGTACTGTTGTAAGTCAAGATTAGGATCACAGTCACAGTATGGGCATCCAGATCTAATTTTCCTAAAACACAGCACACATCTAGATGTATTAATCAGAAACATTAAATGTCAGAGCCTGGCCTAAGGATTTTTCTTCTGGGACCTACCCAAATGTGGATGCAGACTCTCCTCTTGTTCTGTTTTGGCCATTCTGTTTTCACAGAGTTTCAGACTATGATAAAAGAAAACTCAAAGGAATAGATGACCTCATGAGATTTCCACTCCTTAGGGTAGAAGCTTATTAAGAGCAGTTTATGATATTTCCCAGCTGCCAAAGCCATAAGGAAAGCCCTGCAGTAACTAATTTAATATAATATAAACAAGTACCTCCAGACTCCATTGACTTGGCCCACATCAAGTTTTCATTTAAAGATCTTCCAAAGAAACCAAAATCTGACTTTATTTTCTACAAATCTATGCATTCAATGATTCTACAAAATAGATGCTTTACAGAAAGCATTTCACATTTCTTTCCAGAATGCCTCTGTTTTAATTAGCTGAATGTGATAATGGAACTGAGTCAGTTTTCAAGTTTCTAGCTTTTAAACCAAATATTTTAGTTCACAAGGATGGGAGCTGCTCTGTGGGATATTTCTGTGGCAGGTGGCAGCCTGCTTTCTTTCAACACACACCATGCATGCATTCATTAAAAAAAAAAAAAAAAAGAGAAAGCATCCAATAGTGACTAAATTCCAATTTGGAATGATTAGCTGATGCGTGGCCTTGTGTGCATAGAAACTCTCACCTATTGGCACTTGCAATTTTAGTATCATGTAATTAAATTGATTGCTTTGTCAAGTCTGTTTTAAACTATGTCTTTGAGGTAAAAGGCCAATGCATTAATCCACTGTGGTAGTTATTATTTAAATACTAATCAAGAGGTCAATTAATGTTTTCATTGCTTTTGTAAATGAGTAATGGAGTACTGCTCAGAGCTCTTGGGAGAGTCTACTGCTAAATAGGAATCTGATTTCATTCCTTCTTTTCATATGGCCCTAAATGTATTTATTATGCAGCTCTTACCTTCTATGTAATAAGTGGAGTGTTTCACTTGAACTCTAATCCCTATTACTGCACATCCAAAAGCCGAAGCTTCTCAAGTATGCTAGGATTCTCTTTCCACTCTTCGAGTCCTTATTTATTTTGCAGTAAAAGGGTGTGATGAATATATAGCTGATGTAATTGTAAGAATGAAATTCTCTCCATGTTCAAGACATGAACTAGGAAGTTTTTATCTGATTCATATCATCTACAACATCGAACAGAAGAGGAATGAAGTTGGCAAGGGATGATTAGCCGCTTTGCTAAAACTGATTCGTGTGTACGGGAAAATCAGATTTTGATATATACATTCCTGAGTTTACTAAACATCTATATAAGCTCTATTTCCCCCACTCAATTAGGAATAATGTTATTTAATGCATTTTGTGTTAAAGCCAGCCTTCCTGTTCCTTTTTCCTATGGGAGTCAGACTCAAACTGCTCCTTCATCACATAATGAAACTCCAGACCGCTATAAAATGATCATGGTGTAATGTACTTTTCCTCATGGTTATCTGTTTCATTTTAAACTCTGAAATTCTCCTTGCCCCAAAAGCGTACTGGCTATCTCAGCTAGGAATAGAGATGCCAGATGTCAGCACAGGAGAGGATTGGTTCAAGATCTTTAGGCTAGCACAGTCTTGCTCACTGTCTCTCTGGCATCTGTTACTTTTCACTCTATTTCCTTTGATCTATTGTGCAAAGTAGAAATAGACAGGGAGAAAGACACTTGTATCACTTTCTATGAAGATTATATATAACTGTTTTCTTTACTGCCTCTAGTTATACAAACAAGGAAGAGCTATAGACATAGCCTGGAACTTCTCACACTGTTCAAATGCATTCTTCAAGCTAGGTCTCTGGTATTATATGGAATAAATGGGAAGTAAGAGAGGATATTTTTATCCAAATGTATAACAATAAGCAAGGGTAAGCAAAATATGTTTCGCTGTGACACCCTAGTGACCAAAACTAGTTTTTAAAATGCCACAGAATACAGTTTAGAAGCCATCACTACTATAGTGATAAATAACACAGTTTAGGAAGACTTTTAAGAATTCTAGACCCTCAGAAAAAAAGCTTTACTTCAAGAGCGGTGAGAGTAGGACTCAAGAATGACCATTATAAAAGAAATGGAGAAAACCATGAACACTGTAGAACAGGGAACATGACTGAGCTCTGTACTTACACTGAAACAAGACAGAAAATTTCCTTCATGTAGTTGTGTAAAATAAGGCCTTAAGTTGCAGCCGTCTGCCTCTTCTTTGACCTTGCTCATCTAGTCTCTTCTCTGATGTATGAAGTGAGATGCGAGGCGTTGAAATGCAAATAGGGCTACAAATTAGTATCAGGTATGTGCATGTGAAGCTGGGACTTTCAAAGAGGCTCTAAAATATGGCATTACTGCTACTCATCAAGTCAGGCATGCACTCAAGGCAATCACATAGGTTGTCTATCACTTAGCAGAGATATTTAATTGACAATTCTCCACATCTGTTTGAAGGAAGGTGCTCAATAATAGGATTTTCTGTCTTCATATCAGGGATGCAGCTTCTTCACTGAGCAACTTTTTTTTTATCAGACTTTTATCTGGAAATAAAGCTTTGAAGTCTAGGGTCCTGTTGTCAGGGCTTATTTCCTTTATTGACTCTTGCTCCCTCTCAGACTAAGGCAATATAAAAATTGAAACTGGCAATTTTTCATTACTTACATATTTTTTTCATAGTTTTTGAACTTCATATTCAAAGGGTTCTCCTCACATGAAAAGGAAATAACATGTTTAGTTTATATTACAACAACATCCAAAAGCTTACTTTGAGCTGACTACAACATGATGCTCTTAGGCAATTACTGCTCCAGAGGCCTTACTATATTATATTATTTCTAACAGTTCTATTTCTGAGTATGCTGAGCACTTAGTCAAGATGCAATCTGATGAATGAGTTCAGAATACAACTACTGCTAATTACCAGCTGTTATGAACTGAAAAGATGCATGTGGTACCAACGCTTCAATGCCAACAGGGAGAAGGACTTCCTACAGGATAACAGGTTATTCACAGGGTTGCAGTGGTTCCTGAAGCAAGTCTATTGTTGTTGGCACCCACAGTGTAGGGACAAAGATCTTATCATCTGTGTGCAGGCACTAAGCCATCCTGACAGATGGCTTCTGTTATGGGTAGAGCAATATGTTAGGGCAATGATGCCCACCTAGGACAAGCAAAGTGTTTGCCATTATTGACACAGTTCTGAATTCAGTGCATTTTAAAAACCTTCTCATACAGAAATTTTCAGTATTCCTGGACTTTGCAAAGAGCTTGAGAAGCCAGAAGGGTAACACTAATGGCAATCCCATCACCACCTTTCATCCTTCAGCTGGAAGAATCCAGTGGTATAAGCCAAAAACTTTTTGGTAGGTCTGCCAAGGTCTGTAAATATGTCAACAAGGAGAGGAAACTGTGATAGTCCCTATGCTTGAATAAAAACCACATGTGGACAATTGAATCTCCAGTGCTTTCAAGTGAGAGGGCTTTCTGTGTAACTGCTGCTGTACTTTTGCAAAGTAGTTTTATATACTGGAGATATTTAGCTAGGTGTATTTACTTTCCAGTAAGAAATAGTACTTCACTGAAAGCACTTCTAAAATGACAGCAAACCAACTGTTTTATCAATAGACATTTTGTCTATTTATCTGCTTCAGAGAAGAGAGTAACATAATGCTCCAGGAAAAAAAATATTTTTAAGTCTCTAAAATTGGGAATAGGAAAGTTATTTTCCTTAGAACTATGACAATTTTAGCTTTCTTTCAAATTACTCAGTAATTGTGCAGTGTCATCTTCTATGAATAATGCATAACTACTATAGCACATGGCATGAGGACAAATGGTTTCCTGAACAGCAAGATCAATGAAGCCTAGTTTCCTAAGGATTTGTTCTTGCCTCCTAGCCTTCACATTGCCATAATTTGGTGCTCTTTCTTCTCATAAACTCTACATGTCTGCAGTGTAATGCACTATCATCAGATCTCCCACAGTCTTCCTTGCACACCATAGTATCTCAGCTCTCTTCTGTGTTTTGTATTTACCATTTTGGAGATACTGGCTGGCCAAGAGTCAGCTCATGCTTATAGGCAGTCTGCATACATATCTGTTAATTTGTCAGGCAGTCCAAACAGAATGGGACCTGCCTTTTAGTTAACATTCAAATGCTAAAAGCAGGGCTACAGTCACAGATATATTGTTCACACAGAATTGCAGAGAAGTAATAACTGCTTTTGCCTTCAAATCTAAAATATTCATATTATTTTTATGTATTCATTCACCTTTGAAGCAAGTACTGCATTCACTTTTTTTTAACCCCTTTGCTACTTAGCATGTTAACATTTCATTGACTCCAAAGTGTCTGATTATTATGGTTTATGTTCTGTCCAGAAACACCACCTGACCCTATTCCTTTGCTTTTCAACAGAGGTTTACTAGTAAAGGCTGAAGTGCATAACAATGTAAAGGAGGCCTCATGATTTCCAGTATATCATGTTTCTGAGCATTTATTCTGTTTTTATTACTTAACTGTGCTAACTAAAAATTTCTAAAAGTAATGTACCTTTAATAAATATCATTCTTTCATTTTTATTATATTTACTCCAATATGCAGTATTTGCAACCATCATTTAAAATAGGGTTTTCCTTCAGGAGTATGAGTATGAGAGTGTGAGGAGTATGAGAGACTCTTTCCTATTCAGTTGGAATTATATAGATAATAAATTCAAGTAAAAATGGAAACATTGAATTAAATTGTGAAACCCAACCTTCTTATGAACCCTTGCAGTTCATTGCTTGTGGAGCTCAGTGTTGTTTACCTGGAATTCAAGAGACATTATTCTAGAGACAGAATGAAAAGCTCCTTACTGTATACCTTGCTGTGGAACATGATATTGTATAAAACTTATAACAACATTAGATTGCTGGTAGCTTCTTGGAGTCAGGAAGAATAGAAGATGTTTTTTTTGACATCTGTTTCACTTGAGAAACTTATTTTGAGTTTGTATTGATTCATATTTTTTATATAATGAAATAATCTAGTCTGAGTTATTTGGGAAAACTCATATGTCTTACCATTTTATGTGATTATTTATGAAAAGCATGTGTCATATTTTTAATATAAATACACATTCTCCATCCACTATAACAGTTTCAATGATGAAACAAAATGTAAATCCATTCATTCTGAGATATGAAGAAACAATTTTTCATCATTGATTTCTGTTTATGTTTACAGTTTATCAATGCAAATGTATTTCTGTAATGCAGTCATCTGTGAAATTCAACATGCTTTAATCCACAACTTCATTTCTTTAGTGTTTTGGACCAATTATGTGTGTACCTGTCTTGTAAAAAGGAGGATGTATGAAAATTAACTACTCTAAGACTTTATTCACCTTACATAGAGATTATTTATCTAGGTATTTACAATTTGCCTTCCATATTTTTATTCTAACAAAACCCTGTATTTTAGGAGGGAGAAACCCTATTTAATTTAAGACAAAAATATTACAGTTGAATATACCTGCTGAACAGATTACTGGGCATTCATTCCTCTCTACGCTTAGAAGTTGTTAGGGGTGTAGACAACTGGTACTTGCAGAGTAGATGAGATGTTCACTGCTTGAATCAGACAACCAGTTAGTCTTCTATTTGCACATCTATCTCAGTAGCATTCTACCTGATATAAATACAATTAGACCTATTTCCACTAGTTTCCCTATAAGATATATACGAGGAAGAGGAGATTCTGCGATCCTGCAATTTAGCAGGGGATGGATCCACAGCTAGATGAAATTCAAGGCATGGATCCACATAAATCTTTATAAGGCTTAATCCTTGCTTTGAGCAGTACTGAGTAAAGGACTGGTAATCAAAAGCAATACCCTCTGAACTGCTGGCCACCATGAACTGACCCACTACTTCATAAACAGTTGTGAATGCAAGTCGTAAATTTATAGGTTAGAATAATCAATACAGATAGGACCACGGCATTTAGCAACGTGCATACAACATTTTACTATGGAATAATTCAAGACAGCACTTGGCAAAGATCAACAGGACAAATCTAACTAAATTTACCATGACAAAAGAGGTCTTTAATGAGATTTGCATCCTGTCTAATTAACTTTTGCCAAAGTAATACTTCATCTACTGGCATTTCATACAAATCTTAAAGATTTTCCAAAGATTTAAAAAATTATATCCCCATATTGAGTCTTCTAGTTTTTCAACTCCTTGAAAAAGAAAAGATTTCTTGAGAAATCCTTGTATTCTTATTTTTAAGTGGAAGCTAATAACACAATCCCTTCAATACTCCAGTCACTTGAATACAATGAAAATCTCTAGGGAAATAATTTAAGGAAATTAATGATATAGAGCTACCACATAAAATTCAGAATATTCTCAATGGGTTTTTTAAAAGAGCTTTTTGATATGTATCAGGTAGTACAGTAAGATCTCTTTAGTGAATTAGAATTTTCCATCATATCACACTGAGAGTCACACAATGTGGAACAAAAAAGTATTATGCTTGATTTGGTAGTCAGGAGGAATTTCTATCTATAAATCAGAAACTGTCTGAATACAACATGTATTCCATGTACCTTTGGGGAACATAAAGCTGTGAAATGTAGTTAGAGTGTAGCAGTACAGTTAATTTCTACTATTTTAGCATTATATTCCCTGGCTTTCATTACATGATCATTCTTTAAAGAAAATTTAATTGTTCCAAATCCCTTCTGATTCTTGCCTGTATGTGAAAGGGCACATTGCAAATAAAAACAATTTCAGAATGACACAATGTCTGTACAGGAGGCTACTACTTACTGCTTTTATTGTGTAGCATTCTTTTTTGCTTCTTATTTGATTATTGTGCATTTAACTGTTTAGTTTCCCTGTTTCTTCTTTCTTATGCCAGAGGAGGTTGAATTAAGTACAGTTAAAATTGGTACTTGTTTTGTACATTAAATTAGAAAGAAGGAAATCATTCTCAACCTATGTAAGTATTGAAGGCAAGCTGGCCTGATTTTCTGCATCCTAGGTTTTGTTGATAAAGCTTTCAGTGCTAAAGCACTGAAGGATCAGCACCAGTGAGACTATTTTAAAGAACATTTATGTGATAGGCCCGTTTATGGTGTTTAAAATGAAGATCAATAAATGTAATATATTAGCATTTAATTTACTAAATGAAAATAGTTTAATATATTTAAAGCTGCTTCAGGTACTTTTTATATGTTGATAAATAGTCAATAGTCATTTCACGTAACAACCTTGATAAGGAAATGTATAAAATGTTATTATTTTAACATCATAGATAATACACTTTACTGAGTCTTTACTCAGTTTATACTCTGAATGCTCTTAATCAAAGAATTCATTGGTTCGAAAAAGAAAATCAAGGATATTATTGTTTTAATTTAGCAGCTAATATTAATATGAAAGATTAATAGACTCCCATTTTAAAGAAAAAGCATCAGCTGTGGAGGTTTTTTTCGTTAGTGTCCCAGGAAAGTAGTGTTTGCTGTGCTAATGGAAGCATATTTTAGGTAAGTCTATTAATCTAATATCCTTGCCAAAATAAAGAAGAAAACTTGTAAAGAAAATAGAATAGAGGAACAGGTCTACAAGTAGATATATGATAAAAACTTCAGAGTAAGATTTCATTTCCCAAAAGAAGGTAATCTTTTCTACTTCTCTGAAAAACTATTTAAATGAAGTCTCATTAGTCCCAGTGGCTGATGCTCAAGGTGTGCTGCTAAGTTTGCTAACCTTTTGATTAAATCCCCAGGGGTCTCTGACCTAGTTCTTCTGTGCTGACCAACTAAAATATATTCTGATGCATATTGTTGTTAAGGTAGTCCCAGAACCAGCATAATTAGTGAGCCTTAAGCTATTTAGAGCTTGAAAAGGCAAGAAACCATTCATATGGAAACTCACATGCCTGTTGTCTCTTCAGACCATCAAGGAAACCCTGGGAGCCTTTCATATACATTTAAAGTAGTAAGCAGCCTTTAAACAGGGCTATTTTCCTATTTAATTCTCTAGAGGTTTTGCCTAAAATATATTGAAGTTTATCAACAGCAGAAATTGTGAAGACAAGAGTAGGAGCAGAGTTAGATGTTATTAATAATAGTGCAAAGGAAGGGGATGAGAAGTTGTAATTGTCAGTAATAATCTAAATTGTCAGTTGTAATTGTCACTACTTTTCCAAAGGTAGTTGTTACTTAACTCTGCCAGGAATAGAAGGTGCTTTCAAACTATTAAAATATTTGAGTTTTGGTAGGCTTTCTGTATACTTTAAAGAAGTAAAGAAGTAAATAAAGTACCCGAGGGCTTTGCTTTCAGCAGCATGCACTGAACCTCACAAATCTTGCAGGTCAAGCTTTGTCTTAACCATCAATCTGATTTACAGAATTACGGGCTGTTTTGGGTTGGAAGAGACCTTAAAGATCATTTCACTCAAACCACCCTGCCATGGGCATGGACACCTTCCACTAGATCAGGTTGCTCAAAGCTCCATCCAACCTTGAACACTTCCAGCGATGGGGCATCCACCAACTCTCTGGACAATCTATTTATTATAGGGTAGCGTGTTCCTAACACTGACCTAAAAGCCCAGGAAGCAGGTAGTGACTCAGTGGCAGCTCGTGTCTGGGAGCTCTTGCTTCAGCTGAGACCAGCTACCCCTTTCATCTGCTGCATAATATTTTCCACACGTCCTCTTCTCCTCTCTGTCGTATATGCTACCAGCAGAGCTGCTTCTGAATCTGAGTTTGATGAGTTCAGCCAGGAAAAGTGTAGGAAAGAAAAGAGAGGAAGGAGGGATGAGGCCTGGAGAGGACCTTGGGCAAAATCCAGAAGTAGGTGCTGTACTGCCCAATAACAGGTAAATCAAGAGAGTAACTCTGCAGAATGCCAGCCCTCCCCCATTGCCCTATATTGGACAAAGACCCTTGACTGAGAGCAAAAGTACATGTCCAGGGCTTATGCACATATCTGCAGCGTTTCTGCGCCTCTGCTCCAAAATACACAATCCTTCAGCTTAGAGCCTCTAGTGGGATGCATGTGTGCTAGCAGGTGCTTGAGGAGAAGGAAACCACCCCAGTGCTTTATCAGCTGATCACTCCTTCCCACCTCTTGTGTTCTTCATGCACGGGGGCATCTACAGAACTTTTCTGTGACTGCAGTGGTACACATGGTAAGGGTGCACAGGAAAACATGAAAATTGATGATGTCCCCCTGTGCATCAGGACAAACGTTGAGGCTAGGCAGTAATCTAGCCTATTAGATAAAGAGATTCTTTAACTAAGAAATCTGCAGTGCTATTTTTAAAGAAACACATATCAGTAGCTGCAAATCAGAAGACTGCATATAACATCTGTCAGGTGAGAACTCTCACCAGCTTATAACCAACTCTCCATTTGGACTTCTGCTTGAATACAGAAAAGTACAGGAAACAATCAAACTGTTCCAGTCCTTCTCATTCCCAACCCCAGCCTCTCATTTTCCTTATATCCATAATATTTTCTGCCTTGCCTGCTTGTAGTGCTTAGTACTTGTGGCACTAAGAAGCCAAGCTCACTGACTCAGCAGGAAATACTGACTAAATTGTTTCTAAGGAGCCCTTTTCCAGGGAAAAGACAGGCTACTCACTTAGGGTCTCATAACTCTCCACTATTACTGCATTACAGTAATAATAATACAGAAGAGACTAGTAGCCAGTGGATATTTGCAGTGCCTCACCCACTGACTTCTATGTAACACTTGTCCAAGAAAATTCCACTTATATGGAATATTCCACTGTATTACAAACTCCAGGTTATTTCACAAGAAAGGCTTATTACAATCCAAATCTCAGACCTATGTACTCTGTGTGCATATGTTGGAATCAGGTGGTTTCAGAAGAATCCAGAATAAATTATATACTATTGATCTCATATAGTAAAAGGATAAACAAAACCCACTGATTCTGAGATACCACAAAGCAAATTCAAAAGAGGTTTTCATCTATTTATTTTAAAAGAGTCTTGCAAAAGACTTCAAATTTAACCATACTGATATATGACAGATATAAAGTTCACTTTTCCTATTATTTGAGTGCTCTAACATAGTCCTGAAAGTGTGTTCTTTACCCCTGCCAGAAAAGACAAACAAATAAGCAAGCAAGCAAAAAAAAAAGTATAATAAAGAAATGCTCCCTACTTTGCAGGACTAGAGTTTCCACTATTTTGGTAGACAAAAAGATGGAAACTACATTTCAAAAGCTGCTAGAAGACTTAGGATTCTATGTTGTTCTAGTTGGACCCATGCCCTTAACTCAGTTTTCAGTTATTTTTTGAAATCTTCCCATGAATAGCATTTATTGGATTCATTGCTTGCTGAAGTAAATGGACTCTAGTTGGATGGGCATGGATCAGCATTACCACAAACAGATGTGTTATGGCTAGAAGGAAATTAATATAGGCAGCAAAAGTTTGTAGTGAATCATAATTTCTCACTATATTCAGTTCAAGCTGTGCTACCCTGCCAGTACCACTGCAGAGCCTAGCACAGGGACACAGTTTTAAGAAGGATAACTTAAGCATTTCAAACTGCACCAATTCGATGCACTAAATACAGCCATCTCGCTCTGATCAGGCTGCCAAAATAACTGTATCATGATGCTTTTTCTTTATCTCAGTTCAGCTTCTGGACAGCAGAATTTAACAGCATTTGCAGCTACAAGAAGGCCTTATCCTTAATACAAGAACATTTTCCAGCCAAATAAGTAGAAAACTTATAAAGATATCATCTGAGTATTACAAATAATCAATTATTCAGATTTTAAAACTAGCTGCATCCACTCTCAGAGAACCTTTATAGACCTATTAAGAAAGAGATCTCAACAACTATATTCTTTCTAGGTATTATATTTGCAGTCATACAATTAAAAAAAATGAAAATCAGAGTGCAAGTAAACAATCTAACTGAAAATGAAGTAAATGACACTTTGCTATGTAAAATTCTAAATCTACTGAAAAGCAATTCAATTTTCCTTGGACGATAATTACTCCTAACAGAAAGAGCAAAATCTTATATTTGGCTTTGCACTAATCCAGAAACAAGACACAAACTCACTCTGCTCAAAATTAGACAGAAATAAATAATGAAGACAGGTTTTCAGTGTTTTTGGAGTGGGTAAGTTATGAGGTTTTTAGTGGCATGGTAACTAAGTTTAGACAATCTGTAACCCTTCTTTTCCTCATGGATACTAAAGAATGAAGCAAGTACCTCACAAGAACCATCTGACCATCTCATGGGAATAAAAGGAAGAGTCTAAGAAGAGGCAGAAAATCAAGTCAAAAAGCTAGTGCATATCTGGAAAAGACTATATAGTAACATTGACAGTTTTGAAAAAAAAAAACAGGGTTCTTCCTGTATTTAGGAGTGTACTATAATTTAGGATTTTCTGCAATAGAGAAAGCAGCAGTAGGTTGTAGTAGTAATTTTTCACTATCTTTTAGGAAGTATCATAGAGAAAACCTATAAATAATGTATTGTCCAGTATATTGTAAATTGTACCACAGAAATAAGTCTCCTTTCTTATAGAAGAGTCACTTAAAATCAATACAGTTCCTTCTAAAAAGCTTTCTACAATGTTTCAACACTTTTAGGTGACAGTTCAACTTGTTATGGTTTATGGATAAGCAATGTACAAGAATCACACACAACACACACACACAAAGCACCAACATAAATGTCTGGGATTACTTCCAGAAGGTTCTGATAAAAATAACTCTGAATCTTCTGAGATAAGTTCATTTTTATTTTCTTATTCAGTGTTGCTCCATGAAGCTGGGATGCTGGCACAAAAGTTGCAATGACAAACGGTACTAAAAGGAGATATCAGTTTTTATGGGAAAAACTAAATTGATGATTCTTTGTTTCTTTAGACTCCCACGTGTTGGGTTCAACAGTCTCCTACAATTATTTCTGTATCTAAGCAGGGACATTATAGTCTGGATGGGTGAACCACCAGATGACTGAAAACCTGATTTATCATCTCAGAAGGTAATGGTTAGTGGGCTGCAGCCTACCTGGAGGACAGTAACTAGAAGAGGGACTGACGGGTCTGTCCTGGGACCTGTCCTGCTTAAGGTCTTAAGTGACTTGGAGGAGGTGAGGGAGGGCTGCTTCTCACATTTGCAAGCAAAAGAAAAATAGGGAAATCAGTCCACACACCCAACAGCAAGGCTGCCACTTGGAGGGATCTAGACTGGCCAAGAGGAACCTAATGAAATTTGTCAAGGACAATTGCAAAGTCCTGCTGTAGTAAATAAGGAAGGAAGAACACCCTGCATCCATACAGGCTGGGGGATTAGCTCTGCTGGGAAGGCCCTGGGACTCTGTGCCAGCAGCCTGCCCTGGCAGCAGAGATAGCAAGCAGCTTCCTAGGTTGTACCAGTACACAGGTGGCAGATCAAGGAAAGGGATTGTCTCCTACTCAACACTCATCTTGAGTACTGCATCCAGTTTTGGGCCTACCAGTACAAAAGAGACATTGATAAACTGGAACCAGTTCAACAAAGGGTCACCAGGATAGTCAGGGATGGAGCACTTGCTTGAGAGGCTGATAGACTGGGGCTTGTTTGGCCTAGGGAAGAAGTAGTTACAGAGGAACAAAACAGCCACCTGCCCAGACTGACAAGGGAGGTCACTCAGGAGATGGAGACATGCTTTTCACACTGGGCTATGGCAAAGTCAGGCATAAGTCAAACCAAAACAGGTTCAGACTGAATATAAGGAGAATTTTTTTTCCCTATAAGGAGAGGAAGGCAGTGGAACAGGTTACCCAGAGAGGCTATGCCAGCAACATCCTCACAATTTTTCAAGACCTGACTGGATCAAGCCCTGAGCAGCATGGTCTGACTCATAGCTGACCCTGCTTGCACAGGAGGCTGGACTAGAGGCCTTCAGTTGTTGCTTTCAACCTGATTTATCCTGTAAATCCATGATCCCATATACATATTATTATGAAAAATGACCAACAAAGCTAATACCCAAATTGTAAGAAATCACCTTTCGATGTTTTTCTTTTCCTATAATGCTCAAGAAAATTCACTGTTATATGCAATAAGTAAATGTTGTCATCTGAACAGTGCATCTCACTGCTATGCATTTAATGAGACCATGTGCATTACTATATCCATACTTCTTTAAATAAAAAACATTCCTGGCTAAATGAAAAGACTAACTTGTACAATACACTCTGATGAGTATGGGGTGTGTTCTGCTCTTTCCTTTTTCATCCTGTGATAAAACTCATACTCTTTTGACCTACTGGCAGAAATTTGCACTTCTGAACATCTTCACAAATTGCTTTGCATACTTAATTCACTGAATTGACAGCAGCGTCTGACAGTAATTTGCTCTTTCTTTACTCTTGCTAGGAGGCCCTCAGCAGAAAGCCTCTTATCAACTCTAGGGTTCCTGTCTGTGACAGTCCAAATGCAAAAGAGAAATATAATATGCTGTGAAGACCTTTTGTTTTGATTTTCCTTTCTCGCTATTAATTAAAAACACACAAACTCAAGATTAAAATGTTGATCCTGGGGAATCTAGCAGGCATAGCCTACTGTAGTCTAATCACAAATGGAAATCTTTGGAAAGGAGCTTTCAAACTCCTGTCTGAAAACTGTTCTAGAATCAACTGCTGTAAACCAACCTAAATTTCAACCATAAATTAATGAGGGCACATTTTATGCCTGCCTATTCTTTTGCCAACTAGTAATGTACGAGAAAAAACACAGAATCACTGGTTGTAAGACCACACGTTTTGAGCACTGTTTGAAGATAGGTTAACTACGAATAACTGGATTTCTTCAAGTTATATAGTCAATGTGCTCTACAGCTGATTTTTTCTTCTGTGTTCTCTAAGAACATAAGGCTGGTGACAAATGCCAATTACATATTCCTTTCATTAAGGTCTCTGTCAAAATAAGCTGATTATTTTAAAAGCCCTTTCCTGCATCTTCTCAAGCTCCAATTCATGTTCCTGAAATACAGTTGTTTAGAACAATCCCTAGGATCACAGCTATATAGGGACAGATACAGCTAATAATGTCATTATTAAACAAATTCTTCACACAGTGTTTTGGTAAGTTATTTTTTTTTTAGGGAGAGAGAGGGGTGTGGAGGAGTGCCATTTAGAATTTTTCTGATGACTACCAGAAAACTCACTAACTGGTTGAAAAACATGGGACGCTGACACTGCTTTCTGCTTTAAACTAAGCTCTGCCTTGAAGTATGTAACACAGTAACTGGAAGAGAAGACTTTCTATAAACTTCTTCATAAAAACTGGCAGTACAAGATTTATGCAAGCAGGATTGCCTATGCTTCAATATTGCTATTGTATGTTTCAATGAAATTATTATTGTCTGATCATAGCAATCACTGACAGGAAATTCTATTGATTGGTGTTATACTAACTTCTATATTTAATACATTTTAAAAAAATAATAAAAATTCTCTGTATCTGTGTCAGAGGAATGCTTACAAAGAGAAGCAAAAAACTGAAGCAGCCTTTCTGGTGGTTTAGATTGACACGGGGAACAGAGAGATGGCTGACAGACAAGAGCAGGGGAATTTTTTTCTGTCTCTCTCTTTTTTTTTCCCTTAAATAAGCATAACAGTATCCATCTGTTCAGGGATTTAGAGTGCAGACTGTACTCTAAGAAACAACTTTGTAAAGTTGGTAGCATGGGGCTCTGTGGTCATTCTCCCACTGACTGAAGAGCACACTTGCCCAGTTGGCAAGTTTTAAAAAAGACTATGAAAAAAGCCTGAACTGCTAGCTTTGCATGTATGCTGAGATGTAGAAGTCAAGCAGAAGTCTATGGCCTATTACCTAACAATAAGGATCCTGCAACTGTGATTAAATTAATATTACTGCTATCTAATCTAGTAATTCGTTCAGCTCTGTCAGATGTCTATTGGTTCTGCAGTGCAACCAAGTGTTTGTTTTTCTCTTCAGGCTGCTGGACGTGGTGAACTCAGTGCAATATGAGATCTCGATAGCTTACTTGGAAGACTTGTAAGGAAATAAGATCTTTGTTCCTGTTCAGAAATCGCTACCTATCAGCTTCAGATCTGAAATTACAGCCTCTTCCCAACTCAAAATATCCAAACTCTACAACCTACATGCTTACTCACTACTTTTTGCATCCAGCTAGCCAAACTCTGCATTTGTTTCCTGTTGGTTTTTTCCCTAATATCACTCTCTACAAATAATCTTTAAACTGAAGATGATAATTTAGAAAGAATGTCAAATGAAACAGAAACTCTTTCTTTTCAATATTCTTCTTTGTCATCCTGCTGCACATCATAGCTTTTTCTCCTCTCATTTCTTCCTTTCAGTGCATTTACTACCTCTACTAATCTGTTAGAGAAAAAGTGGCTGAAAAATACTCCATTTCTCATAGGGTATTACTGTAAATTTCCACCTTTGATGTCAAAGAAGTCTTAGTTGTGTTTTCTTGAATGTGTTTTTAGAACTGCCACTTTTCAAACAAGCACTCTATAATACAGTGCTCTATAATCTGTTATCCTATACAGGATAACCTGCCTAAAATTACTGGAATAGAAGAAAAATTGTCTCAGAAATGGCCACACAATGAAGAGAGACTTCCCCTTCATTTCTTGAAACGCTCACCAGTGGCAATCTATTTTATCTGACATAGGACAAGTTGTGATCCACTACAAACAATTCTCCTGATCACATAACAACATAGCAATAAAAAAAGTAGTGTGAGAAAAAGGGATGGGATCCCTCCTCCTACAAAGGAATACCACCACAATGATTCCATGATTTGAAACAGGCAGGAAAGAATTGAAGGCTAACTTTAGGTCACAAGTGGAAACTATAGGATTTCTTTGCATACTGGAAGAGTCTTTTGAAAACTATGAGCAAAAAAGTTTACTTGGAGAGATTCCTTTAAAAAACCATGAATCTATTTAATGAGGAGTGGTGATCCTTGTCTGCAAATGTTTGACTATATACTGTTAGTTTAACAAGACATCATTCTGGTCTCTGCAACACAAGTGATACTCTGTGATCTGTTAAATGATCCCCAATATTTATGTCACAGCTGATTTAACAGGAAATGTGCTACTTCCTGGAATATAATACATGTGCACACTTCAATAGCACAGCACAATGAAATCTTAGAGATTACTCTGCAGCCATTGATTATGTGGAAAATGACTGAGGCTCACACTTGATGCTTACTGCCCTTGAACAATTTTTGGGAGGAAAAAAGAAGCCCATAAGCTAAGAGCGAATGGTTACTTTGCTAATCAGGCTGGCAAATCACATATGAAATCCGATGTGGAAATAATACTCTTTTCTTGAAAATCTGCTCTAATAGGTAAATATTAAACAAAAAAGTATGTTTAGTAGTTTAAATCAAGCCAGTTTTATCCTATGATTTTCTTCAGTTTCTTCACTCCCTGCACCAGGGTCATGGCTCTCAAACTTCTTCAGGCACTAGGGGATAGTCTTCTCTCCATTTGGGTCTACAGTTAATAATTAATAATCATTATTTTAAAAATAAACCCTTGTTATCTATTAAAAAATACAACAATCTATTGTATACCACATTACTATATCAAATATAGAGATAAAAAGCCTAGAATTTGGTCCTGTAGCACACTAAGAATCATGAAAAGTCAAATGCAAGTGTCAGGGGTTAGACCTGGGCCAGCTACTAAATGACTGACAGATGCTTTTGATTAACCTCTCTCCCTTCCCAAAGGTGAAGAGAAAGGGAATAAGGGCGACAAACTTATGAACTGGAAAAGAAAACTGAACCAGCTTTAATCAAAATAATAACAATAAAGTGAAATATGTAAAAATATTTACAAAACACATATCAAACACAACTTCCCTGATGGCAATTATGTGACCGTCACCACTGATGCTCTGGGCAGGCACTGGGGAAGTCCAAGACTAGACTCAGTGGCAGACAGGTACCACATTCAGGAGCTGGATCCTGGAACTGGATTCGAGAACACACGGGTCAGGAATGAAGGCTACATGGATAGAGTCCTTCTTGGACACTGGCCACGGAATAAGAGACCTTGAGCCTCATGATACTTCAGCGTTATACTGACTATGACATATATGGAACGGAATAGCTTGTTGATTTAGGGTCACCTGTCCTGTCTGCTCCTCCCTGCAGAGAAGCAGCCTCTTACTCTGCATTCTGCAGCCTTTTACTCTGCATTTCCAATGTAGCACACAAGATTTAGCAGCCACCTTGGCCTGCATATCTATCCTTGGTATTAACTATAAATATCAAGCTTTATCACTACTAGAAGCAGACAGTGTCTTTGAAAACATGCTGTTAACTTCAGAAAGCACAGTTACTCAGAAGAGACTGAGCTAAAAGGTAAAACCATTGAACAGAATAAGTTCTGCATTAAGCAACTTGTCTCTACCTTCTGCCTTCTGAAATGGATGCGTTTCCTCTTTGGTATGAGGTTGCTTCTCAAGGCCAGTGCTCACATCCACAGCACAGACAACAGAACCTCCTGATTTGAAAGTGGACTTCAGGTGAACACACTGAAACACCCTCTAGGAGTCATGTACCTCCACTTAAGAACAGTATGAAACAGCTGCATATATTTGTCCTGGAAAACATGTCCAGAAAGAAAAATAGATAGGAAAAAATTACAATCTTTACACCTGAGACTTCCCATGGTAGCAAAAAAAGCACCAAAGGCACAAAAACACCAAAGGAACAAACCTAACCATCTTTTTAGTTTTCATTTTTGTTCAGCTTGCATTTGCTTCTAACTTGATCCTGCCTTTTGTGCTTGCTTGGAAAGTGCCCATCAAAATATGGCCTATAGTTAAGGTCTGAAGCCTCTGGTGAACCCCTAGAGCAGAGATTGATTTTGTCAGTCCTCCCAAATTACTCCATTAGTCTCTCAGAAGATTAAATAGCTGCAAGACTCTGCACACTCCCTGTCCTGATTTGAGCTAGAACTTTTAAGTACCTGCACTTCTTGAAATTAACAGCATGTTTTTCAGACAGTGTCTGCTACTAGAAGTGATAATTTGATGTTTATAGTTACTACCAAGGAATGGTACCTATGAAGGCTCTTCCTTACGCTTGCTCCTATGGAGACCAAGGTCACTGCTAAATTGTGCACCATGTTAGGTGTGCAGAAAGTAAGAGGTCACACCTGCAGGGAGGAGTGGACAGTTCAGATGACCCTAAACTGACCAACGAGGTATTCCATTCTATATATGTCACACTGCTTATAAAGCTGAGGGATCTCAAGCATCAAGCTCTCTTCTTCAATGTCTGGCATATGAGGAGGACTCTGTTCTGTCTCCTGGATCCCAGTTCATGTGTTTCTAAATCCAGTTCCAGAATCCAACTCCCATCTGCCTCTGAGTCGAGTCTGGGACTTCCCCAGTGCCAGCCCATCAGTGGTGACAGTGGCGTAACTGCCATCAGAGGGATTGGGTTCAATACCGGTTTTGTATATATTTGTATGCATTTAATTTGTTATTATTTTCATTAAAGACTAGTTTTCTTTTCAATACGTAAGTTTCTCTCCCTTATTCTCTTTCTCTTTCCCTTTGGAAAGGGAGAGAGGCTAAAAGAGAACATCTGTCATTTGCCTAGTGGCTGGCCCAGCTCTAATCCTTGACAGGCCTTTCCTTGGACACGGTGCCTAAATGCACATAGGTATCTTGATATGGCTGAAGGATCCTCTTGGTTGGAGAGACACAGAAGGGTCTGTGCTCTGCTTGGGAAGTTGCCCCATATTGCCATGCTCAGAGGGGAGCTACTTTCTTGAACACTGCATATATGACTTAAATACTGCACTTCAAGGGGAGACAAAGCCTTTGCTGTGGAGCAGCATTGCCTGCAGACTTTGAACCCTCTGCATGCCATCACCTACTTGGTGATCTTTCCATGGCAGGGTCCCTTGTCAAGCCTCCAGCCTCTCTCGGAAACATGCCAGTGGGAAAAGGTGATGGTGTCTCCCCCTGAATTCTTACCCTCACTACTCTTGTGGTTAAGGGGGCTTGCGGAGGGTGCATGCAGGGCCCGCTCTCCCAACTGCCTGGGCAGGTGTGAGGGTGTCAGGTGTGGGAATCTGCCAGCCACCAGTCCCAGGCCAGGTAGCAGCAAGAGGGCTGGAAAGGAACTGACTGCTCCTCTCAAGGTAAAACTAAGCAACCTTACTAGAGCCTGTCTCACGGTCTCAGGTAAATTAGTAGCTGTTTTAACACAAGAGCCAGGGATTACCATTCCAAGGCCCCATTTTCTGAAAGCAAAAATCTAACTTAAAGTAAGTTAAAAAAGGAATTCTTTAAGCCATACTGATTTTCATATTGTCAATATGATGATCCCATATGCACCAAGGAGTGCAGATGTGCCAAGTTCAGAGAGCGTGGGGGTAATTTAGAAAAAAATAGAAGGAATATTCAGAAGGTAGAAAAGTCTAAATAATTCACATGCAGCAGGATTCATACTATGTTTTTCTAGGACGGCATCAATCTACTTGGCTGAGGGGAAATTTGTATTGGTTTGCTTTTTCACCTTTTAAAAAAAAAAAATTTTAAATTGAAATAAAATAACGTGTCAGGCTTTTAAACCACTTGCAAGGATGATCATGAGGGGTAGGTGATGAAAGCTGTAATCAGCGTGATGTATAATAGACCTTAAATTTTATGAATGGACAAGAAATTTCTTCCTCTCTCTTATACCTGCCTATCCTCTTCTTGTATCCTGTAAGACTATCTTAGTTATCTGATTCACACACTTTTGTTAATAACTTGACTCTATGCAATATTGCAGTGTGAGCAACAGTAGCACTATTAGCCCACCAATAAAGTAGTTAAAGAACATCTTCGAGTTCAATGTGCAACTCATTCCCCCTCCTTCCCTTTCCAAAAGTTCCTAACACAAGAAGAACTAACACTTACCTTGACGAACTAAAAGTTATTTAGATCTGGACCACCAGTAGCTCATGGAAACCCTAGACTCAGGAACTCTGAAGCTGAGCCTGAGCTGTGGTTAGTAGTGTGACTCCTGGAGCTGAGTATCATTTCAGCGTCCAGAGGAGTTACAGAATTGGGACCCTCAGACATCACTGCTGCAACACAGCATATGGTGCTGCTTATCTGCCACTTTTCTTATACGGCCTAGAGACACATTTCTTGGGTTTATGCAAGGCAGAAGTCAACAAAACAGATTCTCTTCTAATCACATTTTAGTTTCATTTGTGTTTTGTTTGCTTTTTTTTCCCCACTGCTGCAACATATTTTACTTTTGTTTATAACAGGAACAAAGAAAAAAAACCCCTACACAACAAAAAACCTCGGTAATAAAAAACAAACAACCCAAACTAAACATATTGAAAAATACCTGCCCTTGGTCGTTGGAAAAATTTCTTTGAGATGATACATTGCCTCATGCAGTAGGTTCAGAGGAATATACACAGTTCAAAGGAAAATAATGGGTGCATTGTTTCAACAATAACAAATCAGCATAAACATTTAAACAACTGAAAAGTGCTAACACACACAAGAGACAGTCATCTTGGTTAGTTAAAATGCACAACAGTATTTCCCAGCAATGCTGAACTTCTAGGGTGATGGTGAAAGACAGGTTGCTGGCAAAGATGATTAAGAAACCATGTACAGGTGGTAATGGCAGATGTAGGTGAACAGTGTTAGAAGTGGCAGTCAGGAATATTTTGGAAAGATGCACTCTACCTGTGTAGCCCAGTGAATTGTCGCCATTATCAGAGGTGGGCAGTGGTGTCCCGCTGTCGCTCCCCCTCTCTAGGTCGTCGGAGTCTGTCGGAAACAACACCAGAGCTGCTGATGGCGTCACAGGAGTAACAGGAGTTGCCATTTCGATCACAACACGTCCAGACACAATTAAATTCACACATGACAGCAAAAGCCACAGTGCCAGTGCACGGCACTCTTCATCCTTCCCCCGCCTATGTGGTGCTGCCCAGTTCAAAGTGGCTGGGAGCATTGCCCGGGGTCCCCAAAACGCTGCCTGCTGCCCCTCTCTGCCCACTCCAAGCCTCACTCTGCTGCTGGCCGGGCACGGTGGCCACCCTGCCAAGCAGCCAGCGCTGGCTGTGGTGAGCATATGGGGACGGAAAGGCAGGGGAGCTGAATGCTAGCATTGCTAATTTTCCACCTTATTGTTAATCAAAGCTATTGACTGTGATCACTCCCCATCATCGCTTCATCTCCTGGCAATTACAGACTCAGGGGACTTCACCTCTTTGTAGGGAGGAGGCGAGGGGGACGACTGTGTCTTGGCAAGCACAGTAGGGGGGCTGCTATACCTTTCCTTGAAGATGGGGCAGGGGAAATGGGTAAAGCCCCTCTGTGAAAAGGCAACAGTTTAGCAGCGTAAGGAGCAAGATACGTTTCCCGAGTTGAAAGATGCTTTCAAGGAAATACTCAATTTTAATGTCACACACACACGAGAAAAAGAAAAAAAAAAAAAATAAAAAAAGAGAAAGCAAGAGAAAGCAGCTGGTCAGCTAAACACATAAATGAACACGTGTTTTAAGATAAATTGCTGCTCAAAACACCACAAAGCACCGTGACGATCACTCATAATAATAAACTAAATAATTCAAAGCAAAAAAATAAAATAAATATCCCAGTGGCTCTGAAAACAAAACAGCACAACCCAAAGGAATTTCATGTCAATATCACTAGATCCTTTTACTCTCATCTATAAAGCTTAATATAAAACTATTTTAATTGACTTTTGATAGCACACTCTCCAACAGATAAGACCTAAAAGGAAACATTCATACTTTGTTTAAAAAAAAACACTGTAAGAAGCAAATCTCTTTTCAATATCACTACCACAACAATAGGCTGCTTATTTCTTTCTCCTGTTGACAGGTGTAAGATAGTTTATTAATTATTGCAAAGATCCTGAATAGGAAAGATATTTTTTGCCCTCACACACATAGACATATTCTGGACTTCTATAATAAGTGAAAGTAACTGTTTCTTTTCAATAAAATGCACATGCTGATAAAAATCATTCTGAAGTTTCACAAAACAAAACTTCAGTGGAAAAAAATACTTCTTTTAAAAAGCCAATTAAAGAATTGATGGCATGCCTTTTAAAATATTGTTGTGCAAATAAAGAAAATAATAGACCAAACACCAAAAAAACCAACCAAACACCAAGACAGTCTTTCATCTTGGGAGATGAAAAAATGAAATATGTTCATTTATTGGTCCATTCATCTTTACTGGTTCACTAATGGCCAATGTCACGTACATCTTTAAAACCTGCTCTGAAAAAGGATGGAGAGTGACTGGATCAACATCCTGCTTCTCCAGATTGCTCATTTATTTGCATTCAAGGGTTGATTGGGTCAGAGTTTTAAATTACAGCAGTAAAGGACAAAAGGACAGGACTTTTTATTAAGTTAAGAGGCAGAGGCTGTGCCTACTTTTTTAGGGCAAATGTTTATAATCAACTACAGAAAATTCAGTCTGAGATTTCAAGCAATGAACCTAACTCAGCGTAATTTGAAAGACTGATTGCCTTCTAGGAGATTTAACCACACACTATTAAAAACTGTGAAGAAAGAAGATGATGCACTGAAAGCTACTAGTGTGTTCTACGTGTCAGTGTAAGGTCTGCTCTCATGTTCAAAATACAATTGCATAACGTTTTCATCTTCTTTTACCCAAGATACTCCCTCTGACATGACATTCCCAGCAATGGGCCATCCTCTTGACACCTCACAAAACAACCACAGCAAATGCCCTTTAGCAAGGCTCACTCAGGAATTTAAATAGGAGCTGTCTCCTATTTAATAGAGCTGCAGTGCATTCAATAGAGCCAACAGGACATGAGAGCTGCAGCTTGAAAAACTAAGCTACAACTACTTGCAGCCACTTAGGCACGAAAATCTTGTTTTCAATCCCTCTACTGATGGAAACGAGGGGATGAGTCTTTTTTTAACACTACTAGTATTTACATGACATCTGTTAGTGACACTGCTCTTGCTATTTACAATCCAAAACCACACAGACACTATACACTCTCTCATTCTTTGAGAAATTTTTTCTATTCCACCTAGATGTTCACAAATCTATGGGGCCAGATGGGATCCACCTAACAATACTGAGGGAGCCGTGGGAAGAACTCCCCAGGCACTCTCCATCATTTATTAGAATTTTCAAACCAGCAGTTCTGGTTAATACAGGAGGTCCCAGCTGACTGAAATTTAGCAAATGTGATGCCCATCTACCAGAAGGGTTGGAAGGAGGATTGAGGGAACTACAGGCCTGTCAGCCTGACTTCAGTGCCAGGGAAGATTATGGAGCAGATTATCCTGAGCATGATCACATAGCATATGCGGGACAACCAGAGGATCAGGCCCAGCCAGTATGGGTTCATGAAAGGCAGGTCCTGCTCAACCAACATAATCTCCTTCTATGACATTGTGACCCACCTAGTTAATGAGGGACAGGCTGTGTATGTAGTCTACCTGGACTTTAGTAAAACCTTTGACACTGTCTCCCACAGCATTCTCCTGGAGAAGCTGGCAGTTCATGGCTTAGACAGGTGTACTTTTTGCAGGGTGAAAAGCTGGTTGGATGGCCAGCCCAAAGAGTTGTGGTGAATGGAATTATAACCAGTTGATGACCAGTCACAAGTGGTGTTCCCTAGGGCTCAGCATTGGGGCCAGTCTGGTTTATTGTCTTTACTGATGATCTGGATGAGGGGATTGAGTGTATCCTCAGTAAACTTGCAGATGACATCAAGCTGGGTAAGAGTGTTTATCTGCTTGAGGATAGGGAGGCTCTGCAGAGGGATCTGGATAGGCTGGATCAATGTGCTGAGGCCAATTGTATGAGCTTCAAAAAGGCCAATTGCCAAGTCCTGCAATTGGGTCACAACAACCCAACACGACGCTCTAGACTTCGAGGCAGAGTGTCTGGAAAGCTGCCCAGCGGAAGAGGACCTTAGGGTGCTGTCTGACAGCCAGCTGAATGTGAGCCAGCAGTGTGCCCAGGAGGACAAGAAGGCAAACAGCATCCTGTCTTGTATGAGAAATAGTGTGGCCAGCAGGACTAGGGAAGTGAATGTCTACCTGTACTTGGAAGTGGCAAGGCCACACCTCCAATACTGTGTTCAGTTTGGGGCCCCTCACTAAAAGAAGGATGCTGAGTTGCTGGAGCATGCCCAGAGAAGGGCAACAAAGCTGGTGAAGGGTCTAGAGCACAAGTCTTATGAGGAGTGGCTGAGCGAACTGGGGTTATTCAGTCTGGAGAAGAGAAGGCTCAAGAGAGACCTTATCTCTTTCTACAATTACAGGAATGGAGGTTGTAGCAAGGTGGAAATCAGTTTCTTTTCCCAGGTAACAAGAGACAGAATGAGAGCAAATGATCTCAAGTTGTGCTGGGGAGGTTTAGATTGGGATTAGGAAAAATGCACTTAAAGAGTGGTTAGCACTGGAACAGGCTCCCCAGGTGTTGAAAAAACATGTACATGTGGCACTTTGTGCATGGTATGTTGGGTCAGTAGTTGAACTTGATGATCTTAGAGGTCTTTTCCAACATTAATGATTCTATAATTTTAGTCAATGATTCTTTGAAATGCTACTTTTCCATCTGATACCAAACGTGATATTCAACTAATGTTAAATTACCATCTCTGGCTGGAAATGGCTTTCACTAATAATGATCACTGAAGCTCAGTTCTTGCTGTGGGTGAACTCTGCCTGTTTCACTGAATGACAAGTCTGCACCCAAGTCCTGCATTCTGGGATGTGGGCCTCTGCAGTGGGCTTAATTTAATTTCATCTCCGTCATGAGATCCAGCTTCGCCTTTGTTTGGAGTCCATATTAAAACTTGACAGAAATAAGTGCTATTCACTTAAATGGCATATTTCACCATGAGACTGCTCTGAAGGCACTCTCTCGAATGTGTGGTAAAGGGCCTGAATGTTAAGATGTGATGTATTTCTTATGACTACTGTGCTGTAGGATCAGGCAAATTTCCACTTGGCTTTGCTGAATGTAATGAATAATTTCACATCATTACACTTTTAAACACACTACTGTGCCAAAAAAAAGCGAAGGGAATGAAATCTATAACCTGGAACAATTCACTTGATGTATGAAAAATTTACAGTTCAGCCCGAGTCAAAGTGGAGGCTGAACTCAGTGCCACATCCCTCACAGAAATGCCATATTCAGTCTATAAAACGTTTCGTGGAACTGAGAGAGGCATGTCCCTCAAAACAACCCTCCAGTAAGGTTGAACATCTTGGCTGAATTTTTGTAACAGACAGGAGGAATTTAAACCAAAATCTCTGATATGCTAGCTGGTTAGAAAAGGCCATTTTCAGTGAAACAGAATGTACACTTTAAAAAACCCCTAAGCAGTAATTGGTTCATTCATTAAGG
Source organism: Galbula dea (assembly GCA_013399015.1). Taxonomy (NCBI): domain Eukaryota; kingdom Metazoa; phylum Chordata; class Aves; order Piciformes; family Galbulidae; genus Galbula; species Galbula dea. The sequence goes on along the minus strand of VWZX01004365.1, from coordinate 1,168,482 downwards.
AAAAAAGCCAAAACAACAAACAAACAAAACCCCAACAAAATAAACCCCAACATTAAAGTTTAGTTTCTCTAAATTTCATTATCATTATCAGCTTGAGTGTACAAAACTGGGAGGAAACAGCACGAACAGCATTTTGCAAATGAACATTAATAAAAGATTAGAGTGAAGCAAATGAATATAAACTACTATCAATATTAGAATTGTGTACTACAAATTGGATCAATTCCTATTGATTCCTTTCTAGTGATCTGGAGTAACTGAGGAAGAGACATAAGAAAAAAATCCAACTCTGACCCCATTAAACCACAACCTAAGATGAGGAACTAAATTGGTAGCCTGTTTCGGGGTTTTTTTCCCAGTATTTTGATTTATTTTATGTTTTCACTGGAGTTACAGTAGAAATACACTATACTACATCTTGAAGGATATTTGATTTAATTCTATTTCTTCATTTGGTTATTCATAATGTCAAGACATTTAATGATATCAGAGAACAGGAAAGTAAGGATAATACCTAACAGCAAACTACAGTTAATATACCTCTGAGAACTAACTTTTGTAGAAGGAAGTACTATTTAAAATTGTATGTTCATTAAGAAAAATATAGACAAGCTTACAAGAATGTAGACTTTTAGATCTACAACAAAAGGAAAAATTCAAGCTATGTGCAGAATTTGCAATAATTAAGCCATCCTTAGACTATCACAGCTTGGTAACCACTTACAGGTCTCTATCAGAAGCCTATGTAGTATATGACTGGTCAATCTGGAGAATATCCTTACCACTGTTTCATATTAGCAGAAAGGAAATATTCTATTTTTTTTTCATAAGACTTCATAAAGTAACTTTCTAGAAACATCCACTTTCAGCCAGCTAACTTGTTTAAGTTGGATAATTTTAGGGAGTCGTGAACATTTTCATCAGCTAAGAGTTTCCACAAGCAATTAAGTAGGTTTTGGTTTCTTGTTGTTGGTTTGGGTTTTTTTTAAAAGTTTACACTGCTCAGCTACCTCATCTTAAAAAGTTAGGAAAGGTGTAAGGTAAGGGAAGAAGGCAAGAATTTGTTCACACATAATGCCTTTAATCTGAGGATCTGGAACAAGCAAATTACAAATAAATCTGTAAGTATGCTTTTAATAATAGCCTAAGTATGTTGTAGCAACTCAATATGCAATTCTAAAGATAAAATGTACAATTACACACAGGTACAGAAATGTTCTGATGAGAATACTTTGTGGTGTAAAAAAAGCCTGTAGAAAGACATTTTATTAAACAGAAAAGAATAATACAGCTTTTATTTAATGGTTTGTTGTTGTTGTTGTCTTCCAAGAACAGTGCCTATGACTAAAACTCCCACATAACCTTCAGTAGTAGATGCTATTTAAACACCTTGCCTTCATTTTCATGATTCATTCAATAACAGCCTTTAACGTACTGAAGACTTCTAGTTCCACAAAAGCAGTAAACAACCTCTTTGCATCTTTATGCTGCTGGTAAACAAGCTCTTTGCATGTTATTTATTTTGGAAGTAGGTAGTAAACACAGATGTTAACATCTTCAACAGAGATCCAGCAAACATATTTACAGAGTAGCATAACTATGATTTGTTGGTTTGGGTTTTTTAAATCTGCAGCACGTGCTTTCAAATTCTAAAGCTGTGAGATTAGTCATGCAAGAAACCATATAAATACATAGCAATATTTCTGACTGAACACTTGGACTCTCAAAAACTGGTATTTAGCAGAGAGTATGTAAAACTTTGATGCTCCAAAACCTGTTTATTGTCTTCTCTCCATTTCCCCCACACCTTGACTTCTCCTAGCTCTTCCTTGCACTTCTTGATCTGTCCCTTGCAGCTCTCTCCTGTTCTGCATCTGTTCCTATTTCTTTCGCTGGCAGATAAACCTGAAGGCAACAGCCATTCAGGCTAATTAAATGATGCTGGAAGTGAGTTAACAGGTGGTGGCCCCAGCTGCTTTAGTTGCAGGGGTAGATAAGACACCCATCACTAGCTGTTAATCAGGCACTATGATTAATTAGCCCATGAAGCCATTTGCTAAGGAAGGACAACCAGATTTATAACAGAATTTCCTTCTCTAAGGCACAAGCAAAATTTATCTAGAAAATACAGAAATAACTTATTCTGAAGTGCTAATCTTGACTATGTTCAATATAGCACATCCAGAAGACCAACTGATTTGTTATAGGTTTCTTCATATCAATATTTTGTTTGTTTGTTTTTACTGCAAGCTCTGAATTCACTCTTACTTTAGGAAATTTCCTCTCCCTTAGAGGCTCTCTTACTTTGTTTTCTTCCAGGTAAACCTATATGTTTTCTAGGAGAGTTCTTGTTAATGTGGGAACTACTATCAAGGCATTTAAATAACAGCAACTAGCACCAAGTACAGCTGAAGAACTGGATAAGCAAGCTTCCCATGCAACCCTTCAAGTCCACTGGACTTGCAATTATCCCCTAACCATCCTAATCAACTGTATGAGACTACAGCTAGTCCTCCAGGCATTAACCACTGGGGCTGCTGCTTCTCTGACTTCAGCCTTGTAAGGTTGTTCTGAGGCTGATTTATGCAGCTGCTTTACGAGTAGCTATGCCTAAAAACAGAGCAAAGAATCAAGTTCATTTTCTCTTTACTGTAGAAGTGGAATATAGCAAGGAACCCACCATGCTTAATTATCCTTTATTTTATTCAGCTGAGTGAACTTAAGAAAGGTGATGAATTTCCCTCATCAAAAACTACTACAGACAAACAACTAAAATGTAGGAATTAATTCAACACACCAACTCCTACAGCCTTGCAGTCACATGGTTTGAAATTAAAATTACCATAAAAATGAACATTGAAGGGGTTGTACACAATTCAAGAGCTGATACAGCCCTTTCTCATTTCCTTGCTTTTCTATATCTGCAAAGTCATCTTGTGAGTTGTCAAAGATGTATCTGCAATTCAAGAGCTGTGTCATTTACATTTTACTAGTGTATCTGCAGAGCTCAGCATGAAGAATAATATCAAATCAATGTATGTCAATGCTTGTCTATAGAAAGACTGGACATACTTGCACTAATACACTATCCAGCAAGTGAATACTCTGGCTCCCTAAATAAGCCTATTAAAACTGCTATATAAACAAGAAAGCCTCTCTGATACTGCAGGAACATCAAGTCCTTTTTCTTAGAAGACACTCCTAGCTACATTTCTAGCTGTCCTGGTTTGGGTTTCACCCATCCTTTTAGAAGGACATGATTCTGAACTGTTTTGCTGTTGCCCACACATTTCTCTCTTTCTCAACAGTGACTTCAGCCACATTGTGACAACTGATACCCTTAGCGTATGTATTTCTCAGCGGAAATGCGTCCAGTCGCTCTTCTATGCTTCCATTCCTTTTGCCTTCCACAATCCCAGCCCTTTCACTATGACAGAGAAGCCAGAAGAGAAGACAGGCTCTGAAAGTCCTCTTCCTTTCATACTTAAAGCCATCAATGTTCTATCTGTCTTCTGCACAAGCCACAAACCTGATCATGCTATTTCCTATGGATTGATTCAAGGATTAAACAAATTAGGTTTTAACCTGTTCATAGTTTACAATTAAAGTCTTTGTGGCCTAACAGTAATTTAGTAAGCAGTGTACAGGGATGTTTCTGAAGTGAAATGGAAAGGTGAACTTCAAGGTAAACAAATATTCACACTGACTTGAAAAAGGCATGGAGTTAAAACAACACACCATGTCAACCAGTACAGCTCAGTGCAGTAATAAATTTACAGCAAGCTACAAGCATCATCAAATCACAAATACATACCTATGCAAAGTAGTTGTAAATCAAGTCTGTCCAGAATTCCCTTTCCTATTCACCTTCCAAAACAGTGAATTATCTGCAGATAATGATACTTGCTTGCAACACAGCTTTTTAAAAAAAAAATGAAAAAATAAATCTAATGTGTTTTCATTTATTCATACTAAGTAGATTAAAGTATTCCAAGGAAGTTTTTGTCTTTTGTTATTAGATCATAATTCTTCTTTCTGTAAAGCTCTTCCTAAGAGCTACTGCTTTTGTGAAGTGCAATTAAATGCATTCTAAAGAGGTTTTTAAGTTTGTCCCTTGGAGAGAAGCTGTACAACAGGTGTTCCTCCTTTCTTTGTTTACCTGAGCTGACTACTCATTGCTTAAAATGATATCCTTAAAAAAACAAATGATGGAACATGTAAGCATTTGCCTGGAAAATTTGATATTAGGTTAAGTCCTTTCTTGTTAAAGCAGCAAAATGCTGCCATTGACTGTATGCAGGGTTCTGTTAGCACAGCTGTGAATACTTCAGGGAAATGGGAGAAAAAGCCACAAATAAAGAATTAGCAATTATTATCTAGCTCATAGTGAAACATATACATATGTCTCAATCAGCTTAACAATTATCAGTCTGAAGTGAGAAAGATTCATAAAATAGTGGTAAGTTAATTTAACAGTTTCTAGTGGTTCTTTAGCATCTTCCAGCTGGGAATCTCATTTCTCAGTATGATTAATGTCAACCTCAGAAGAAAGCACAAGGTCAAAAATTACTCCAAGTTTATGAACTCAAACTCCAGACAAACTAGAACGACAATGAAATGAAATAGCCGAGGAGAACAATCAATAACTCTTCTATCTTGTCAGAATTCAGCTCTGCAAAATTAATACCAGATAAGAAATCATACAACACAGCAAGGGGTACTAGGGTTTACAAGGATCTACAGATTTCTTTCTATACCGTCAATTTGTAATATTATGTACATTGTACACAATTGTACATAGCTAGAGGCAGTAATTTGAAAACAAAATAGGACCTTCACTAGATCCATGGGAACCCCTGCAACAACCAAAGCTGTAACCAGAAGTGCAAAGCCCAATGCAATAAACTGTGAACACTGAAAAATTATGTGTTTTAAACTACACAAGTATAATTTAAAAGAGTCAGCGCAAATAACAAAAGGGGCCACATCAAAATTTTGATGGCAAAGACTGACCAAATCACATAGCTACAGTCAAAAACCAACCACACCTTTGAGATAAACTCCCCAATAAGACATAAACTTATCAGAAACTTCAGTTTGTGTGTTGACAGATACAGAAAAACATCTAAATAGAAAATGTAAGGAAACAGTTATGCCACCCTTAAAAAAGCAAAACCAGAAAACCCATAGTGCTAGAGATCAGGAAATCAGGCTTCTCATAGTAAGAAACTCATTTATCATCACAGCAAAGAACTGAAAATGGAAGCAGAGATGACTAAGAATACATTGAGTCAGATTTACTTGTAGAATGTTTCCCCAAATATATAATTGCTGACTAGGTCACAGATTTAATATCTCTGAAGTACACCAGTGTAAGAGTGACAGCTCAAAAAAAGAATTTTTGAGCAAGCTCTGATTGTTTGTTTGTGCTAACTTCATTGAATGTGTTGGTGCAGCTGCTTTGGGGCTGGAAATAAAAAAAAAATACTTCTGAAGCAACATTATACATATCATATGTTTCTAGTGTGATTGGTTCCATATTGTGGCAACCCTCAAGTGCCTCTAGCAGAGTTCCTCAGCAAATTTTAACGTGTCAACCTAGATAAAAGTCAGAAGTAGATGCTTTTTCACTATGGGCTAGGATGACTGCTATCAAACACAGAAACTCCAACAGGGAAGACAATGCCCTGGCTTCGATCTGGGCACTGCATGCTCCTGCAGGCTGCCCATAAGAGCATGTGGCCTGAGCCCTGAGCTGTCAGCAGCTCTCTCCACTCCTGTACACCCTGATGCCCTCAGGCTTTCTCTCTGTTCATGGCTGAGACCTCAGCCCAGGGGTGCCCCAGCTAAGTGGCAGTGGGGCCAGCAGCTCCCAGCCCTTGCTGGGTGGAGCACAGCAGATGTGTCAACAGACTAGTCAAATATCCTTCAGCAGCATTTTTACTACCTAGTCAAAGAGAAAGCTTATAATCAGGTTAGGTCTCAAGGTGAAAACTTTAGCTTGCTGCAGTAAACCTTTAAAACTAAATACATGAAACAGAATATAAGTATACCACGTAACAGTTTGTATCAGTACATGAAGCCACTGATAAACATAGTGTGTTGAACCAGATCTGTACACATAACCTATCAGATACAATCAACTGGTGACTCACAATTCAGTGATACATCATTACTACTACTGATTGTAAAAGATTGTATGCTATGTCTAAAAGTTTGTTAATTTGGAACTTCATTGTGTTATGAGATTAAGTATTTCAAGGTATGGCCAAGATTATTTCTAAACTAAACTTCTACCATACATGAAAAAACCTAGTATTTTTAGACTTCAAATTTATTTTATTGATTTCAGTGGAAATATATATATGAAAGATTATGGAAAAAGGAGACAAGAGAACAAAACCAAACCACAAGAACCTAGAGAAACACACATACTTAGCATATTAAAGGCAATTAATCATCTTTCATTTTAGGAGGCCAGACTACAGAAAATTCATGGAAAAACACTGTAATTTTAGAATGTGTTAGATATGAGGAAAAAAAAAAACAAGAAAGAGACTAACACATTGGATCAAATAACATATCCAGCAGGAGACTGATCTGACACTGAGCACTACTTAGAAAGTAAAAAAGCCCACAAAGTAGAATGGCATTGTTTTGTTACACCAATCGAATATTTCATAAAGAAAAAAAAACCCACAAAAGATAATAAGGAAATTTAAACTTTAAACCAAAAGAAATAGCACTGAGTTTACCACATCATCCCCATTACTCAAGTTTTACAGTTTATCTAACTCCTGTGAAACTTGTAGAGGTGGTGTTCTACTCATGCTTAAAAATGCTCCCCAGGTAAACTCCTATTTAAGCTTTTCTAATCAGCTTGAAAGTTGGATATGATTATGTTTGACTAGATTCAGGCTGAGTGTGTCTCAGGGTCTTGCCCTACCAGTCATTTCAATCAGAGTCCTAGACAAAACCTTCCCTAGTTTCCTTGCTACCTCCTGCCATAGATATCTTTCTCAAGAAAACAGAAAGACAAAATTTAGTGTATATAGCAAAATCTTGTCTTACTAAGCAGTCATAATAGAACATCTCATGCTTAATGGTTCAGACAGAGCTATGAGACTACTTCCATCATAATTTAAGATTTTGGTTAAGCTTAGCAAGAGAATTCAGGAAACACCAGAGAGGATACCCAACAGATGTAAACACTGCGACAACAGAAACCCTATTCTGTAGAAAATCAGACTAAAGTAAAACATTTCCAAGCCCTTCCCCATCCCATTCAGTTGAATGTATTAACATATAAGTCATAATCTGAATTAGTAACATAAATATGAAGTATGTATTTCATAAATTTAAATCACTGACTGCAATTCCACAACTTGAAAAATTATGATTCTTACAACTGAAAATAAAAGGCCATTTATAAGAAGAAAAAAATTAACTTGATGAAAAATGCTATAGGCACACAGAGATTTTTCTGATGATATAGTATCAAAGAAAATTTAGCTGAATTTAAACTGACTCCTCATTTATCATATCCTGTGAATAAGTCAGTTAATGACTATATTGATTCTCTTTTCTGTTTACTCATGTCATCATCCAACCAAGGTGAAAGTAAACATAAGATACTAATTTTAGAGAAAAATATTTCAATGATAAATGTTTGCAATTGCAGTTAAGAATTATTATTATGTAATAAATTTGCTCTACTGAAATTATAGGACATATGCACATAATTGCAGTGGGAAATATCACATAATATGCATTAGGTGATCCCTGGAAGTACTGTATTGCTAGTAATTAAAATGGACATCAACAGAATTGTATCAGCTGATGATCTGAAACATAACAGGTTCCCCAGGGAGGCTGTCATGCCACCAACTCTCATGGAGTTTAAGAAGCAATTGAACATTGCACTTAGGAACATGGTGTGACTTTGGGCTTGTCCTGTGCCTGAATAGGATCCTTGTGGGTCCCTTCCAGCTCGGGATATTCTGTGATTCTGTGACTTAAGAGCCACCTTTACACTAAGCTCAGGAATACTGGATTGCTTGGGAGTCTCTGATCATTCAGAGAACAATATGAAATAGGTACTTGAGACCACAGTTTCTTTATCCTACCAGTATCTGAAGATGAGAAGAGGGGGGGAGATACTCCATTTCTATGCATGCCTGATTTCACAGACATCTTACAGAGTTTGTTTTTCTGCTCTCACTGAAATGTAAAGAGCAGAGCATGACTCCCCACCTATGTTTTCTTGAAGAAATGTTGATCAATGAGAGAAATGGAAATAGTGCCTCTTTTGCAGGGATAAAGGATGCTCTGTACTTTGTACAGTTGGCTTCAATCTATGATATAAGATATAAGATATAAGCAGACTGAACTAGTATATGACCAAAACAAAGCACAACATATCTAATACTACCCTATCAAGACAGTATGTCTTTTAAAAATATGGGAAGCAGTATTTTTATTTTTTTCTCTGTATTTTCCAGCAGTATCTTTCAGGGTTTTTTTAAACTCCTTTTCACAAAATGAAACTATTGTTCTATCTTTCATCTACAGCTAGTTTTCATTTTGCAACTAAACAGCTCAACTAATGATCAATCCTTTTTTCCTAGATCAATTTAATCAGTTTACTATTATTTGGGTATTCAGAAAGTATAATCTTTGCAAGGATCTTGGTATTTTCCTCATTTAAAAACCTCTTTCCGGGTAGCAAACCTTTTTCCAATCAAGACTAAAGTCTCCTGGATTTTTTTCACTGTTTCAGGTTGTTCAGTGTTTCAGGAATAGTTAGCAGAAAACAAAACAAAGTTGAAGATGCATTTTTATTAAAACTTTGCATAGGCTTTTGCTAGGTGCTGAAAGGTCACTGTGCTAAGGGAAGCTGCAAGATGGTAAGTTTATCTTAATGATTTTATTTAACTATTTTTTTTGAGAAAAGAAAAAGAGAGAGAGAAGAGAAAGCATACACTTGGTGCAGTCTGTGGCTCCTTTAAGGAAACAATTGGGTTCTTTTGTATTTTTATTATTAGCAAAACTGAAAACAGATATCTGATGAAAATAGAACCAGATCTCCCATTGCAAGGACACTCAGTAAAATCTGGCTGGTGTCTCATGCAGTGCTCAGTCACAGGGAAGACCTGGGCTTGAGAAGACACCCCAATGGCTGCAGCTGGGTCTGTAGTCCCGTGGAGGTCAAGGAGGTGCAGAGGCACCTCCAGGAGAGTGTCCTCAGGGCCGACAGAGCCAGGTTACAGCTGCTGCTGCTGGAAAGGGAGGAGATGAAATTATAGGGGAGCAGGGGGCAGCAGGGAGGGGAGAAAAGCAGAATGTCTGAAGGGATGAAAACACCACAGTTTCACTTTCATCCCTCTAATATTCTCAGTAATCACTTTAGGGGGATGAAAGTCATCGCTTTAAAGTCCGATGTCCCTGATGATCTCTGTGTTCTGGAGCTTGTAGTCTGCTGTCTGATAGTACTAGGTTGACTAGTTTCAAAGTTCTACCCTAGGTAGTCTGAGAGACTAAGCGAAACAAAAATGTTACAAAGCCCAAATGGTGACAACTCTCATCTTCATGAACATTACTGGACCAATAAATAACTAGAAGCATCTCCAATTCATAGGAGAGGATTAGTAAGAATAAAATACATTTTCCACTTCAGCTGAATGTGTTTAAATGATATAATAGTTATCTGTAATACTCTGAATAAGACTCATATTTAATGTCTACTTTTCCAAAATACATTTAAATATTACCTTCAACCTTTAAAAAATCTAGGTTTGTGTTTGCATGGCTAATATGCAGTCACACATAAAATACAGACACTAACTGATACCTTATATTTTTCTCTTCATCCTTTGTAGTCCTTTTCCCAACAAAGGAAAAGTATAAGTCCTACTACTATTCGTAAGTATGCACATGAAAGAAAATTGATTGTCGAGGCAAAGTTTTGTATGTGGTGCAGAAAATAAGGTAATGTTGACAAAGATTTGTTTTATTCGAAGGAAGTAGATTGTGACTCATTGCTTGGGAAGATGACAAAGGAAAAGTTATTTTAGAGAATGTTTTGGCCCCTGGAATCAAAACAGCTTAAAGAGAAGGAAATCTTAAGGAGAGAGAGACATTTTGAAAGAAAGACTGCTAGCCTGGAAACCATCCTAGCTGGTAAATTTTGAAATCAAGTATCTTAATCTGTCACTTTCTTGCTGGGTTACCACAATCAGATCAATAGTATTCAGATCCAGACAGGTACTAAGACGCTAGACAGCTCTGTGGATCTACGCCTAAGTCTCTCTTCATCCACTTTATAAAACAGTAACAAAGGATTCCTTAATTATGAAATATGCATGTCCATATCAAAGTGAAATGTGTCTCAATACCATTGTTATTACTATGAATTACACTAGCAAAATGTTTCATTAATAATCTCAGGGGTTTAGACAAGTTATGAGGCATAAATTTATATTTCTTAACCACTTAACCTTCTTAACCACTAAAAGTGTAAGAATTGTGTAAGTACAATTCTTACTAATCCTATACTTTAAAGAGAACATTGTATTTAAGTTGTAATTACATTTTTGGAAATGTCAGCTGCTGCACTCTGTAAAAGAAATAGTTTTATTAAGCTTAAGTTCTCCACTATTCCTGAAAGCTGGCACTTTGATGAGAGTGTGCACATATTCAGTATAACGATCATTATTTTTAAACACCATTCATGTTTTAAAGGCAATAGCAGGGATTTTATTCAACATGAAGTGAAATACTAATGTGTTAGGTATTAAAAATGTTCTTTCTGCAAGTCTCTAAAATGGTAAAGTGACAACTTAGTTTTACAAACTCAACTAAGTATGAGACTCCTAAGCTACAAAAAGTAACTATGCCTACCAAATCTGAACACCACATCTTAACAGCTTCTGGGATCCTGTGTAAGTGAAGAAGACACAATAGCTTGCTCCTTTGTAAATTAAGGAATTAGTAACAATTTAAATATATCAAGTCTAATTTGGAAAGAATAATTAATTATGTGTTCTAAATATTTTTGCTTCATGAAGCTGTGTTAGTTGCAGCACTGCCAGGTTATTCTCAAGACAAAGAAATGCACATAAAAAAAAAGAAGTCTTGGCATCTACAAATGCCATTTAGTGTCTTCATATGTCATTGTTGTACAACAAAATTATCTCCTAATTTATTTTTCCCACGTTATTTACAATACATTGACATTTTTGCCAATTCTTTTTCTTCCAGATCTGGGAGGAGGAGAGTTAAATTATTTTTGAGTCCAGAAGCAGAGAAAAATAATTAGCTTAAAAAAGTCAGGCTATAGTCTGAAAAAGCTTTTCCAGGCATCAAAATTGCACATTATTAAGTCCTAGTGCTGTGGGACTTTCCATAGCTTGAGGCTAATGCTCTCCCCAAGCGAAGCTGAGGATCCACCCTTTCTCATGTTTTGATGTTCCTGTTTCTAACCTTCATGGTTTGTTAGCCAGATGACCTTCAACTTTTGATCCTAGAAAGACTATTAGCTGTGACTCCAGAAGATTTGCCTCAACAGCACAACTGTAGGCAAGTATTCCTAGGTGCGTTAGAAATACAACTTGCAACATCGTTTTGCAATTAATCAGTGGGATACCACAATATGCCCAGAATACATATATATATGTGTGTGTACATATAAACATATTATATATATGTGCACATCAATAAAAATTGGCATTTAGTGGAGGTAAGTCAAGACACATACATACTACTGCTGTGATCCTCTTTTATGCATGTATTCCACATTTATCCTAATCCAAAATAGGATTCATGCAGTTACTTTGGTTCAAGCAAAACCTTAGTGATATGACTGGGGAGTGTTCTTTAAACAAAGCCATAGAAATCAATGAGACAAATTATTAGCAAAACCAACTACGTGTTTCAGCAGCATTTCTTGAATTGGGGTAGTACCAGCTCTTTAAAGTACAAACAGACCTTTCAAAACTTGGGTCAGGTTTGATTACATGTCAGACAAACAATTCAACACCTGACATAATAGGGGTATTATTGTAATATCAATAACAAATAACATCCCAAAGCTTGGAGCTGTTTAGCAGAATGGTCTTTTCACTGTAATTCATAGCTCTTCTCTTCAAGATTCTCTGTTGCATTCCTCATCAGGGTCCTCTAAAAGATTTCTTTCAGGGTAAAAGGAAGCTTTCTATTGTGAAAATGTATCACTAGTTAAATTCTGCTGTGTTTGATGTAGTTATAAAATGAAGGAATATCTAATGTAGTATTGTTGTATCTAGACACAATATTTGAAAACAAACCTTAAATCATTGGGGTTTTTTTTGTATTTAAAACATCATTAAAATGAAAGTGTATGCCTAAGACAGGAAGAATAAGGGCTATGACAACAGAAGGCCCAAAGAAGATGCCAAAATAACATGTTCCTTGAGGCTTGCAAGACAAAGCAGTATTGTTTTACTGAGTTTATGGAATTTGAAATGTATATATTTCACACATAACAGAACATGATTCAAAACAGCTGACCTTTCCTTACAAAGAGTTAAGAAATCACTTTACTGACAATCACAACTTAAAATAACTCCACTGACATAACTGTAATATGAACCAAATGCCCCACCTTGCAAAGACTTTTGTACTTTCCATTATGTGGTGTGGGATGTCCCACTGACCTCATAGATTTGAAGGTTAAGCAGGGAACTATGTCTTCTCCTCTTTATAGTTTAGTTGACTTGTGGTCCAGCAAATAAAGAACTAACAACTGCCAAGCTTAAAACTAAGCATTTTTATTTGTGGGGCCAATACTTGTGTGGACTCAAAGGTAGGGAATGATAGATGACAAGAGCAGAGTCACAAGAGTGGAAGAGGGAATAAAAAAGTTCGGTTGAGAAATGAGCTCCAGCTGCTGACTCATAGAAACATTGCTCAATAAAGTTCATGAGGATGTTGCATATGGATTCAAGTACCTGTGTGTGACTGCTGAGTAGTCCATGGATTAAGAGCCATAGACACAGTTAACATCCCTCCTGGGCTTTTAAATTGTAATGACTGTCAAGTCTGAAAGCTTATAATCTTTTTTTCTCTAACAAAGTTGGTTGCATAATACGCACTTAAAAGTCTCTAGGGAGTTCTCATATCTATTTTGACTGTCCTGTAAGCTTTGGTCATAAAGGGGGGAAACACATTTTCCAAAATATTTGTGTAAACCTAAGTAGCTGAAAAATAAATATTGAAAAATACATAACAAATACCTTCATCAGTACTGAGGGAAACATACAAACTCTAAACAAGCATAAAATCTGCCTCCAGCTTTCTGCTCCTCTCGTTCTGCATCTGCAATATTGTATCCAGTTCTGGGCCCCTCAGTTTAAGAAGGATAGGGAACTGCTTGAAAGTCAAGTGCAGAGCCACAAAAATGATGAAGGGGGTCGAACATCTTCCTTTTGAGAAAAGGCCGAGGGAGATGGGTCTCTGTAGCTTGGAGAAGAGGAGACTAAGGGGTGATCTCATCTATCCTTTTAAATATGTGAAGGATGAGTGTCAGGAGGACAGGGTCAGGCTCTTCTCAGTGAAGGCCGGTGACAAGACAAGGGGCAATGGCTGTAAGCTGAAGCATAGGAGGTTCCGTGTGAATACGAGACAAAATGTTTTCCCAGTTAAGGTGCCAGAGCACTGGCACAGACTGCCCAGAGAGGTTGGGGAGTCTCCTTCTATGAAGATATTCAAAACCCGTCTGGACACGCTTCTGTGTGACTTAGTCTAAGGTATCCTGCTGTGGCAGGGGAGTTGGACTAGACGATCTTTTGAGGTCCCTTCCACCTCCTAACAACTTGTGATTCTGTGTGATTCTGTGATTTCACTGTTTTCACGTAAGACAGCAACACAGGCAAAATCCTTCTTGAAATTTCTCCACCACTAAAAACAGAGATGCATCACTGGCAACATCACAGTTTAAAGCACAAAGATGGTCAGTGCCCTCCTTTGTTATACAGTCTCCAAACACTAAGTAGTATGATCGATGTAGGATGCATAATATGTTCCAACTTCAGCAGCATTGAACAGATATTTACGTTTATCCCTTAAACAGCAGTTAGGCATATACTTTGCTTAAGCATGTTTAAGCTACACTCATTACAATAGGACTTAAGCATGTGGTTAGTCGCAGTTATATGCCTTGCCAAATGAGGATAAAAGTGCTATGAATTGAATATTGGTTCTACATTTGAATTTCCCAGTGTCTTTTTAAGACAGATTTTGAAAGTGGTTTGTAAATATGTTCATTTATTATTGCATATTCACTAATAGACTTGTGCTGGGGAGTCCTATAATAGTACAGTGCAAACTCCTCAGATTATACCAAAGAATCAAAATACCTATTATATGCAATGTCTTTCCTGTAAAATGATATGCCAACTTCCATAATCATTTGCTATTCTCTCTTTAGAAAAATTTGATATCTTTTAAATCACCTAATTACAATAACAAATTTTAAGTCCTTTAAAGTAATAAGGAAGGAAACTGGCACAGAATCATAATAAAGAAAAGCCAGCTGAGAAGCCTGCTAGAAAATAATACTATGTATAATTGGTGTTTAATTATGCAGAATTAACAAATGGCAGCAGCACTGGTTGTATTACTTGACCAAGGCTCTTTGCCAAGTCAACAAGCTGGTTTTAATGTAGGAAGTAACCCGTTCAGTTATCTGGCGCCTTTGAGCATGGCTCTGACTGCTGTGTTCTCCATCTGTGTTGCCAAAAACATTTAGGAGAAGAAAGAAATCTGTTGATTTGCTAAAGCAAGATAAATTTCAGTCATTGATATGGGTGAACGCATCAATAAGATCATAAAAAAGTTTTCTAAACATTTTATTCATCTGGTGCCAATGATTTAGTAACACCATGAGAGCTCAAAATACTAATTAGTATGAATTTGCAGGGTTGATATATTATACAATAGAATATTGAACATGTTTATTTGAATATATTACCTCTACTAACCCCTTCCCTCTCCATACACACATACTTGAATGTACTTAAAGACATGTTTAAATATTTATGATGTTTGCAGCCTCATTACATAATTTTCTCCTATGGTAAGCAATTAATTTGCATTTTGAAATGAACCCAACTATGATGATACATACGAGAAGTTCCTGGAGAGCATTTCTGCTGATGTACCCACACTCACAACTGATCCCTATAACAGACCTGAGTGCTGGCCTCACCAGTAACTCCTCAAATTCACAGAATCACATGAATGGTAGGGGTTGGAAGGGACCTGGAAAGATCATCTAGTCCCAACCCTCCTGCTAAAGCAGGTTCACCTCAAGTGGGTCACACAGGACCACGTCCAGGTGGGCTTTGAATATCTCCAAAGAAGGAGATTCCACAATCTCTCTGGGCAGCCTGTTCCAGTGCTCTGTCACCCTCATGTTCAGATGGAATTCAAATTGAAAAAATCATTTTTAATTAAATGCAGATAACAAAATCCTTTGGGGGAAGATGGCAATAACCAAAAACAATCTTGGAGAACCCCAAAAGCATGTAGCAGTCTGCTCCTGCTGAATATTTCTTTCACAGAATCACAGAATCATTACGGTTGGAAAGGACCCTCAAGATCATCTAGTCCAACCGATAGCCCTACACTACTCTTACCCCTAAATCATCCCCTCAAGAAACACATCTATCCTCTTATTAAAAACCTCCAGGGATGGTGACTCCACCACCTCCCTGGGCAGCTTATTCCATGTGTAGGTTTCTTTGAAGGTTGCCACCATAACTGTAACAGTAACAGATGTACTGTCAAATGACAAACTTCAATGAGAAGCACATTGAATCATCTATTACATTTATGTTGAAAAATTACGCTGTTTGCAGGAAGGCAGAAAACATATTGAAAACCATGGAGAAAGAAGCAGAACTTGAATTTTGACAGAAGAGAGAAAGTGTATTGAACACCAATAAATGGGAAAGTTTCTGTCAACCAAACTCCTCTACAGATTTGCACAGATTCAAGCTAATCTGAGTAGCTGGAGCTGGTAATTTTAAGATCCTGACTGGTCTTCTCTTTGGTCAGACAAGGATTTAAATTACTGCTAGATACAGTGAGCTAGTCTCATCTGAAATCCTGGGAGAAAGGTTAATTTTACCTAATTTTTCTCAGGAAGACTCATTGTCACAGGAATCTAGTTCCAGTTGAAGAGAAACTAGTAACAGAAAGACTGTTTTTTTCCCCCTGTTTCTCAGGACAATAGGGTGCATGCAAACCAAGGACACCAATCTGTGGAGCACCAAGTAAGAGGCAGAACTTAACAGGGGCCTCTTTTACATCTTTAAAAATAATAAGCTTTAGAATTCAATGCTCATTTTAACCCTCACCTTTACGAGCAAAGAATAGCCAATTCTCCTTCCTTTTTTGCCATACTTTTTCAATGACTTTCAGCATCATAAAAAACAATTCTTAAATTTGCAGCATGATATGTTTGGAAATAGAAAGTTAAATAAAAATACCCCTCTATGTGTGCATGTATATCAGTACATGATTTCACAAAGTTGAGCTATTTCCAATGCAAACACAAGTAAATTTAGACATCCTTATAGATTCGATATTTTATAGGCTCAGCAAAACTTGATCAAAATCCACTTATACTTGTCGGTTGTGTGGTTTAACCTTTAGGGTAGATTAATTAGATTAACAGACCACATATTGTAGATTCCAGTACTTCCTCAATGGCTATTAAGTTACACAGAAAGAATTACATTTTAGAGTCCTGCTTCCTTAAATCAAATTCCAGCCCTGTCACCTTTCTTTCATTTATTAGACTGCAAAGCTCTTGTTCCTTTTGTAATAAAATCTGAACCTCTGCTAAATTCCATCCTCAGAACTTGAAGTTATTAATGATTGCTGTGCTTAGGATCAGATAACTACATAATTTGAGTCTACACTGGGAGAATACAGTTCATGACAGGTATCTTACCAAAGGAGTGAAAAGGTGTCACATAATTTGTGAAGATGAAGGGAGTAGTGGGGTATTCTTACATGTAAGATACTGGCTACAAGCCCTGTGCTATGCAGACCACAGCAGTGGAACTGCAGAGCTGCCTCTGGCACGGCAGAAGGGAGTACCCAAGATGTGAGGTAAGTACTGCTTGAAGGAGGCCAGTTTAGATATCTATTAGCTATCAGGCCATCAGTACAGAAAATGCTAACATCCAGAACACCTCCTGGTTAAGGAATGGAATTGGGTAAATAGGGCTCAAGAAATACCTCTGCAGTTTTCCATGGGTTTTTCTTTCTCAAAATGTTGTCCAGACAGTGAGAAAAGGCTTTGTACACATGCTATGTATTCCCAGACATCAAGGAGTCTGGGCATGCCCATAAACATGAGCAGAATATCCAGTATTTCCCAGAAAGCACCAGAGAAACTGCATACAAACACAACGCAACTAGTAAGCTGAAGAAAAGAGACAAGGTTTTGGTCTTCCTCATACTCGCATCTACCTACAAACTGCTCTCAGGACATTACAAACAGCACAACAACTAAGAAACCTAGGTAAATACAACAAGCTTAAAAAACTAAGATGATCTTAGTTCAGATGTTTGTCTGAAAAACCTCTGCAGCTAGGAGGAATATAATAACAAGCAGTGCCAAGGGAAGGTCCATCCTCTGCACTTCTGTGATGCAACTAGCGAGAAAAAAGATGGAATCTAAAATCTGTGACACAAGAATATGACTATGGACATGTCACATACTGCACACTGTTGATGCACACTCTCTCACATAAAAGGCATGTTCCTGCTGCCAAAATTGCTAAGAAAGACTGAAAGAGTTAGGATAGAAAACTCAGTGACTGTATTTTTTTAAGCTGTCCAGACACATGGACTAACTTTGAAGCAGTGCCATACAATCCAGCACTAAACATTCTAGTGTGTGCCTAACCTCAGTCCCCATTAGTGCTGCAGGTATTACAAACAGCATTCAGGACTCTCCCATTAGGACATCAGAAAAGCATGTCATCATCAAGATGCCACAGTATTGTTGTTCTTTCTCTGTGGCTCATTTCTAGCCTCTGATATTAGTTCTACACTACATGTGTAGCTTTCTGACTGCATTTACTGCTGATGGAGCTCCTTCTGCACCTCTCATATAGCTGGAAGTATGTGCTGGCAAGTTCCATTACAGTTAGTACCCCTGCTTGTGTAGCTAGTGCAACCCATGGCTCCTAACGACAGGCCAATTGTCTTTGAGGGTAGCCACAGAGCCACAGTTATATTTCTTCAAAACTGTGTAATGAAGTCTACATGGCCTCAGTAAACAGTAAAGCAGTCTTGGAGAAAAAACTTAATGAATAAAGACAAAAGAATCCTCCACCTTTACTTATAATTTACTAAAAGCTGCCTACCTGTACACATGTTTAAGACAGAAATCTCATTTCAATCTGAGCAGGCAGACAGAGCCTCTAAGCAGCCTGAAACAAAGAAATGTTGGAACAATGGATGNAAGAATCACAGAATCACAGAGTCATTACAGTTGGAAAGCTTCAATAGAGCTGATACAGGAATCCAAAGCTGCCCTAACTGCTCAGAACTTCTTCAGGATACAAACTGATCCTCATGTCTGCCACAAAGTGTGACAAGCTATGAAGACTTCCTCTTATAACCACGGCAGTGCATAAAAACATCGTTTATATAGTGTTATGTTATTGTACTGGACATTTATGCCCTGCCAGTGCTGACATCTGTGCTTTGCACAGCAGAAAGAGTGCACATATTCTATGCTATCTATTCTTGCCATCCTAATTTGGATGCCATCTACACTGCTAAGGAGCCCTTCATGGTGCAAAGCTCCTCCACAGTGATTTAAAGCACCCAAACTACAACAATGGCTGGGGGAGTCTGTCCTCATTCATTAAGTATCCATCAACTAGAGATAAGCAGATAAAACAGTTGGTAAGATACTGCACTGTAAATAATGCTAGATGGTTCAGCCCCCAAAATGGTTATTGTTCTAAATAAGAAAAGAAGGAAAACAGACTTAGGCTTAATTTGCTATATGCCACAAGTTGGAAGCAGAGGAGGAAACAGTACCCAAGGTCTGTTCTCCATTCACTAGACTTTATTTGCATAGCCAAGGACCTTTGTATGACCATGCTTAGAAGTTAAGCAAAAAATCTCCTGCTAAAGAAAATTCTACCATGAATATAAGAAAAATAGAAAAACATTCTTCTCCATTCTTTGACTCCAAGGAGAAGAAAATTCTTTAATGCCTTCATCTTCTCACTTAACATGTAAATCTGCATTCTGAACTTTCTTTTTCTCCCATTAGATTACCACACTGAATCTTGGGGGAAAAAGCACACACTGAAAGATACATTCTTGGAATGAAAAAAGGAAAAAGGAAAAATTCTTAGTGTCACAGATGGCTGCAAGGATGAAACGAAGCTTGTGTCTGCTGAGGGAATCAGACTTCAGTGTGAAATCTGAATAGAAAGGAACATAGCAGAAGGCAACATTTCAAAAAGAGTTCAGCACCAACTGGCATTGTGAGGGTTAATTTACTGCCAGGAACTGCTGGGCTTTTCATTCTGGGTAGACACACAATAGACAGATCCCAAAAGTACCCATCATAATCACAGATGCTGGGGATTAATGCTAAAATGAAAGCTTCATGAATATTAAAAATATCAAAACTGCTAATGATGTAGCAGAGTTTGGAATAACAACCAATCTAAAATCTAAGAGTGTGCCATGCAGACATAGTGAGACACTGTCTTTTTAAAACTGATTAAACCTACTCAATTTGTAACAGAAAGAGGCTTATGCATATTAGGAGCTGAATTGACTGCCAAACTTTACAAATTGCACAGGCTAATTACCATAATTAAGCTTTAGATTGAAGAAGAAAATTCCATTTATCTCAGAATGACTCAGTGGAACTTCAACAAAGAAGGCGAAGTACCTCAGATGGTTTGGCCTTTTTTCCCCCCTTTTTCATTTTTTTTCCCCTCTCTAAGTGGTGTTTCAAAAGCTGTTGTGAATAAAATAATCAGGGTGACAGCATAGAAATACTTTGCTTGAAAATCAGGAAAAATGCATAGTTTGGGGATCTGATTTTGGAATTTGTGGTAAACCCTCCCCTATAAACTAGCACGGGAAAATATGTTCTGGTTTTCAACTATAAAGCCTGAATCTGGGGGTCATGCAAAGCCACGTGTCTTTTATAACATAAAGCCATACATAATTCTTGCAACTATGACTATGCTTCATCAGTTTGCTTGAGAGGACACTGGGTGGGTTTCGATATGCTAGAGTCTCCTGCTGCTATATGTGTCTGCAGTTTGCCCTCTCATGCCAATAGAGAGAAGTTATCTCGAAGGACGAGATAACAGCTACCACATTTTAAGATAAAGATTACATGTTATACTATGAGTTTGAGTTGAATCCAAGGACTTCAACAAATGGGATCTGGATCTTTTCCTTAGGGAATGCTTAGGCTGTGAACAATGAAAGCACAGGTGTGAAAACGTTATTATGAGATACAGAAAAAAAAGTCTTACTGTATTTCCTTTCCTATCCCAATTTAGGAAGAAAACATATTATTAAGGTCTTCCTTAAGCCTACCTAGGCTTTTAAGTCACATATGTATGAGACTGTATGTACACAGGGACACTGAGATGCTGCTGAAGCATTAATCTTCTCACATATAATGTGACTCTGACTTTTGGCCCATCAATTACTTTAGTTTTGTTTGCATTTATCTAACTTTTGGTTCTATGATGAAGACTATATAGTTTCAGATCTCTTCAGAGACTGCCTTGAACAAAATGGTCCCAAAAAATATATGTACACATTCATTTCTACAAAATAAGCACTAAATGCATTAAAAAATCCAAAACAAATTAAAAAGCCCTGCATTTAATTCACAGTACAATGCAGGACAGTTATAACAGATCTGCTATTATGGGCATACTGTAAATACTTGTAAAAATAAATACAAATAAAAAGTCTAGGTAAGCATATGAAAGGCAGGCAAAAAAAAAAAATCTTCATGCTTAGCTTAAACATGATTTTATTCAGCTACTTTAGAAGAATTATGGGGCCATCAGAACAAAACTCTGCAAAGAGAAACTAGGAACAATTTCAAAACGCTGACAACCAGAAGTAGAGATGTGACACAAAAGAAGAGGGAGAGCGCATCTGTATTAAAGATTCACTAACATTATAAAAGAACATATTCATATGTAAGTGTGTAAGCCAGAATAAATTACCACCTATTTCTAGTCCAGTATTTGTGTCCATCAGGCCTGATTCAATTTTTTTATTGTGATATTACCCATCTCATTTTTACCAATCACATATATCTGCTTCAATGAAACTCTCATCTCATACCACAAGCAAGACCCAGTACAAATGCATTTCTGCCTTCAGAATTAACAGAAATTATATTAAACCACCAGATCATGGGTACTTTTACAAAAATCTTCCATCTAAGTGTGTCGTATCTTTCCTTCTTTTATATAACTACTAATAAAACCAATTCTAAGATAGTAATCAGCTGAAATTCCCCACTATGCAAACTAACTATTGTGGCAGAAACAGTACTCTGAACTCCAAATAATCAGAAGGCATTCACTTCACATGCTCAAAATTGAGCCTATGTTACTTTGTGTGGAGGCAGAAGAAAGAAATGTAAGTTGTAGAGATCCTCTCATCATGAGGAATTCCTGCGACTGGGATATGTAAGTGATTACGCTGAAAATATATGTCAGTGAGCAACTCTGTCTGTTACTAATTTTGTATATGGAAATGTATTGGTCTCCTTGCATAAGCTGGAAATAAGTCTATCAGACATAGTAGAGAGTAGAGACGCAAGTAGTAAAGGAAGAAGACAAACCCAGATTTATACCACTTTTTCACATGCTCATCATTAAAAAAGGCAAATAGGCACATTCATTATTAACAAATATAATATGGAAAATTGTCCTTTCTCTTTTTACTTTGTTTGAAGAATCTTTCCCTGTTCTTGTATGAAGCTATTCTGGAAACACAGAGCTACGACTGGATAAAATAGCAATAGAATAAGCTGCACTATAGACCATCCTAATATGATTATGTCAGATTCTTTTTATACCAGTCTGCTATCAGATGCTCCATTTTCACTTTCTCTTTTTTCTCAACAGTCCTGTACCAAACAGAAAGGTCAAACTACAGATCTGTCATTTATTACATGCAAAGCCAAATGTTTTCAAAATATTCAAAATTATAAGCATTGTGTATTATTAAAACTACATTACTAAAACAATTTAATCTAAATAGTTCTTGTTCTAGTCAATGTTTTTTTAGAGACCGCAAAGTAAAAACAAAAAAACCCCAAACAAACAAACAAAAAAACCCCACAAAGCAGCTGGAGTCCTAAACCACTGATTTCACCAGTTTAGCAAAACATTAACAAAATTTAGAAACTGGAATATTATTAGTCAAGTACAGTTTTTATTTCAGTTCATAATATGTTATTTCTAAAGTCACTCAGGATTTTCCAAATTCTTCTTTACATGGTTTCCTGTTCTGTGACAGTGGGCTAAAATCTTCAAGCCTTACTCTGATATATAGTGTTATGAATACAGACACTGAAGAACTAACCCCAGACCCTTCACAGAGCTAAAGAACCCAAAAAATGCCTTCCTTAAAAACTCTTTATTTTTGTGCCAGCCTAGAGGGAACATGGTAATTTTATAAGCTGATGAGGCTCTGGAAGTCTTCTGAGAAGCCTGCTGTAGAATTATACTCTTGGATGTTAATCTGTCAGCACAGTAGAGCACATACATACAGGTTTTAAAAAACTTATTTTTAAAGTATTTCCAGATATAGAATAGAAAAGAAGGCACTTGAGTCACCTTGCACCTTTAATACGAAAATGTGTAGGCATGATCTGAAAGACATCTATAATGATCTTCAGAGGGAGAAATTTGGGAAGTACGCAGAGGCTGACCTGCAGAGTCTGGAAAAGAACATTTCTTTATACTGGACTATAAATATGTTGAAATTTCATTTATTTTGAATCTTGAAATATGAACAAAATAGTGGCAGGATACAAATAGAGATGAAAGGAATATCTTGCCTATCACCTATAGGTTACCAGTTCACATTCTGTCAGACATACAGTGACAGAAAGTCAACACAAAGGCAATAGCCGTTTCATGAACTACAAGTGAATCAGGTAAGTAGACCAAGAGCAGATCCTGGTAAAGTGTAATTCCTGATGAGGAACAGCTAGTAGCTGTAGTACACTAGCTGAGCTGAACTCCTCTTGTATAAGGACTCACATGCAGAAGGTATGCATTCAAAAGCACAGGCTGCACACCAGTTGGCTGTAGATTTGGAAGATCCATTTGCCCTGAATGTTGTTAATGTGGCATGAGTACATACACCAAATCAGTATCTCTAGGCACCATATTCCAGAACTCTGCAGAAACATCTCTGCAAATTGCTTTGGCTGCCCAGGGAAAAGCATTCTCTTAATAAAAATCTGCACTTCAATAAATAGTGCTCCCGAAAGCTCTTTCTTGCAAAGCAGCAAATGAAAATGATCATTTCAAAAAGGCTATGTTGGCATTAGATAACTGAGCATTGTTATATTACTTAATATGAATACAACATAAAGAGAACACTACGAGAGATTTTTATTAGATGGTACTAACAGGTTTTTAAAAAACTCATATTTCAGTGAGTGGTAAGTTACAAGTTAAACTCCCAGGAACCCTAAAGTGCAACTTTTTGGTGCTAGCGTGGCCAGAGCCACAGGGAATATATCCAGGAAGCAAATTCACCACTGCAGTAAATCAAGCTACTTTCTAAATATAATTTCCCACACTGGCCAGAGTTTTTGAGAAAATAGAAAAGTCAGCTCTTTACCACCTACACTGTAGACAATGCAAAGGATTCTACTAATACCATCTGGCAGCACAGTTAAAAGTTTAATTATTTAAGTCATCAGAATTTAAAGGACATGTTTCTGAAACAGATTTAAGTGGCTCTAAAATTAACTAAAATTAAAATTACTAGGTTGCGGAATAAAAAGCAATCTAGAAAATACCAGAGCGATATTACCAATGTTTCTATTCATACTTCACACATCACCGCCCTCTTCATTAATATTTTCAATTTTAATTTCTCTCAGATTTTTAGAAAATGCTATTTCAGAACCTCAATGATGCGACTAATACAACTTTCCAATAACTTTATTTAAGGCAACAACTTTCATCCTTTGCATTTTTAAAAGAAAATTAGATAGCTATACAATGAAAATCCTTACATTATCAACCCATTTTCAGTAGATCTACCTCTTCTTCCTAAGGTACCTACCTCTTCTACAATCTCTAATTTTCATTACTTTGAAGGCAAACCTAGAAATAAACCTCTGCTGTACTTTCGTCACAGACAACTTCTTCCATTGCGTTTACTCACACATCTTTCTGTACTACGAAGAAAGGGTAAGTAGCTTTATCTTGGTCATAGTACAGGAATAATTCTTTCAAGCAGCTGAGGAGAATTTGCAACACTTTTAAAATAATAATGCAAAATACCTATGGAAACACTCCAAAAAAACCTAAAATCAAACACCGTCCCTGTCCATTAATACTTTGTTTTGTGGAAAAGGATGACCTAATTTGTTATATTCTGTGAATTCAATGTGCAAATACATTGCAAAATGTCTTTCCAAGCCATGCAGAATTGTGGACATATGTATCAAGGCTGGCTACCATTCTCCAATATTGGACAATAATATTAAACACCTGCTTTTACAGACTACTGGATGAATATGGCTGCTTTTGACAGACAAGTATTGGAACTAAACCATCAAATTACAAACCAGTTAATCTAGGGAAGGATAGAAAAGATGGAGAGAGTTGAAAAGGATACAAATGTCTGTTTGTGTGCAAGCAACTGATAAATCATGGAGCACAACATTATTTCCTGGCATCTTTTTATAACGTGGCTAGAGACTGATGAAATACAGGACCAGCCGCAGTAAATCTGATAACCAGTACTATCAAGGCCAGATTTCTATCTATGCTGTGTTTCAGAGAACTAAAATATACCTAAGCTATTAGACAGCTTTAGAGAAGGAGAAAGACTGCTTATAATCCATTTACGGTTAGAAGAATGAATTAAACCTATTTTTTTTATTATTTAAAGTAGAAAGATTAAGAAGAATAAAAGTCAGAAATAAAATATGCTGCACATCAGAGAGACATGCCGAACATTTCAGCAACTGTTGCTAATAGGAGTCTCAAACAACACACTTGGAGTGGAAATCACTGCCACATGTTTAATGTATTTAGGATGTGATGCAGAAGGGCAAGATTAGTACGAAAATTCCAAATATGTGCAGGGAAGGAGATAACCCCTAAGGAATTCCAGTTCCACACAATAAAGGTGAAACTGCTCTTCTCAAGTTTCTCTGGGCTAACTGTAGCTACATCTATGTTGCTATTCCCACCATGAGTTTAATATGCAGCTGCACCATAACATAAATGAGGAGAATCAGAGAACCCATCTGTGTTTAGCATAATATCACCACAGGCACTAGAATGACAAACATGCAAATAAGCTTATTAATCAGGAGGTAATTATGCTTGGGTTACCCCTTCTGTTACAGGACTGCTTTGATAGCAAGATTAGGTATTATACATAGGAGCAGTTCACAGGGGAAAATGTTACAGAACCCTGTGAGTCAGTTCAAAGTCCTTTACAAGCACATTTCCTGTAATATTAAGATGAACATTTCATTTATGAGAATAGGTTTGTATGTCATTAACTAAGTGAATCTTGACAGGGAAAAGCAAATCTATAAAATACTCATTTCCAAAATAAAACATTTACTTGGCACTTTCCAGCTGAAGAAACTCCCTGGCATGAGGTACAATCTATTTACTAATTTATTTCAAGGATTATTTTCTCAGATTAAATGATTCTCAGATCTTTTCATCTTTTAGGGCTGTGCTGCTGCAAAGCAGAGCAGGAGTCACTTAAGGACCATTAACTTAAAAAAAAAAAGCCAAGATAGATTTAGCATCTTCACTAGTTATACAAAAAATCTTGGTTTTGGATTCAGATGGGCTAAGTCAAAACCCAAAAAATCTGTAGCAGTTACATGGTAGAGTAACAAGCAAACTTTTTGTACCCATACAAGAGTAATGGTAGTGAAGGATTTCCACGTCCAACTTCAAGATACTGCTCTAGAAGACCAATGAGGGAATGCTACCCTGGCCTGCAACTCATGGATGAGCAACTCTGGTTTACTGACTGCCATACCTTCTTGGTGGCTCCTTTTCAAGCAGCAGAAATTGCCGCAGCTGGGGACTGGATGTTTTTCTGCTGTACTGAATCTGAGTACATTAATCAAACTGTGATATTCTTATGTTACTCAGTGCTCAGAACATACCTGATATTTTAACATTCATTTCTGTATACTGTTTAATTCCCTGAATGTTTACATGCATGTGTTTCCTACTTTTGAACTTCTATAGGACCTGGCCACAGACTGCCACAATCAGCAGAACAACATGCATGCTGGAGCTAATTCATGACACAATGACTTCAATGTTTAGTTGCACTGAGGATAATAAATCTCTATGGACTCAAGGTTATGTTATCTCTATCAGTTAAGATTATTTCCCCTGCTGAGAAGATTTAGTACACTTCACTAAGAGGGCAGTATGCCCAAGGAGGAAGCAGACTTTCACAGATGTCAAACACAATAGCCTGTTCACAGGTGAGAGTTACACAATGATTAGGATCACAATAGTGAAGGGTTGTGTTTCTGGAGGGACCACAAAATGCCCCGGGAACCATTTTTTACACAAAAAAATATTTATATGTGCACAGGTATCATGTGTCCAGCTTTCACCTCCTGAAGGGCCTAGCTTAGCATTGCAAACTGAGCTGAGACACAGCAACTTCAGCACAGCCAGAGCTAGCCACAGCATGTCTGTTCCTCACTACTCAGCACATGCAGCTCTCCATGCTTTCAGTGTGAAGAAATCCTGAAAGCAAGACTTACACCTAATATTAAATACTACAGTAAATAGAGGATGAGAAGGGTACACCTAAAATATTTTTCTTCTGCAGTGAACTTCTCTGTCTCACATCTGTAGTGAGATGTCTATGAAGCACATTTAACAAACGATGTGTGATTACTGCGCTCTAGCATTCATACAAAGGCACTCTGTGTAGGTTAACAACATTCCTCTAAAACACTTCAGTGTATCCTTCTTTCTGCTGCCTGGCCTTCTTGCCAATGTGGCTGATTACATCTCTGATGGAAAGCCCTACCAGTGATTTTCCACTGGGTGTCTTGAAACATTGGATGCTGGTTGCAAAAATCAGTTTGGACTCTAGCTAATTCCAATTCCAGCTGGGCTTTGAAACCCCATATTCATCTTGGATTTGGCTTATTAAAACAAAAACCAAACCAACAACATCAAAAAACCCCACAAACCAAAAAGATCCCACAACAAAAACACAAAAAAAAACCCCCAAACCCCTACAATATGTACAGCAGCAGTAATCGCTGACAGTAAACGACAGCACATTTTGTGGCAGCTGACTGGCTTAGGAGTCATTCTGTGCCTGGGAGAGCTGGCTGTGGATCTGCCCCTGCTGTGCCTGGGGGAAGGCTGATGATCCACTGGATCCTTGCACAATAAATAACGTCTTTTTTATTCAGAAACTCTTCAGTCCTTTCACATGAGCAGCTAAGTACTCGTCTGTTCCTCACAGCATGTTACATGAGTTTGGGAGTTGAAGTAACACTGAAATACAGTGTCAAATTCAGAGTTTTTGTTAGACGAGAGTCTCCCACTGCTCACAGCTGCTCTCTGGCACCTTCATCTCTCTTGAAACAAACTAACATCTGTACCAACCAACAGAAAAACAAAAGTAGCACACGAAGCTAAAAAAATTTATTCTCCAAAATATCATTCAGTGCTGTGTTATCAACCGTAATACTCTAAGGTAGTGGAACACTTATAACTCACTGCAATTCTTTAACCACCTGAACCAAATCACAACATAAAGATACATAAAAGAGAAATTAAAAAAAAAATCACTTCTATACATGATACAAGTAATACTGAACAACTGCTTCAATATCCCCGCTGAGTATATTCTGAACTGTCTTACAGAAACTCAAACAATTTCATTTTGTGGAAAAATGAAAAACCAATAAACTTGAAGCTTACTGTTCCATCACTTGGGCTATTTTCCACTTGCATGGTGAGATAGGACATTGAATGGGCCAGATCTTTAGGGTGAATATGACTACACCCTTCTTTTATGCCGAATGCTAAAGTGGACCACAGGATCAAGAAACACCCAGTTTTTATCCAAAGAAAACCTTCAGTACTTAACCTCTGAAAGAGAGAAAACTCCAGGTACAGAAAAGACAAAAAAGTAATGTAAAAAGTGATGAACAGTTCCTACTGTTCTCTTTGCCTTGGCATAGTTAACCTCAGCCCTTTGTTTCACTCACTAAGAGACTTTGATTAGAGCAACTCTGACCAGTTTGTGGTGACCCTGAGAGGTTATTTTTTATATGAGCTACCAGTTGTATCTTTACTGTTACTATCTGCTTTTACCTTTCCTGCCATTCATCCGCATTTGTAGAATGTAATTTTCCTTAAGAGAATAATAATCTGTCAACAAAAGTAACTAATTTTTGTTCATCATATCTATATGCCTGAAACAAGAAACAGACTCTGTGAAAATGTTTGTATCATTTGAAATCTTATAAGAGGTTTCACATGAGGTGTGTTAAGAGTCAACTGAAGAAATAAAATGAACTAAAGAATGCTATGTAAGACTCTAGAAGCAGAAGTTTTGCCAAGAGTGGATATGCATAGCACATATTTGTGTGGATAACACTAGTAGCACACTGTTTTATTTTGTATCACAATTTCTTCAAACAGTTTTACAGAAGACCAGAATCCCACTGCATTTAGAAGTCTAAAAGTAGGTGACTGTGCTAGAGCTCTGCAGAGGTGAAGCAAAGGTTTTTGGTTTTCACCAGCAAAAATCATTAGGGCATTTCAAAAGGTTTGGCTCAATACATCTGCCTACATTCAGTAAAGAATCAGCTCTTTTCAAAGTGCCAAGTCAGCCAAACGGATAAAAGTTATTGTAGTCACTAGTCATCCCAGAAAAGACAAATCTTACAGTTTACCTTTCTCTTCACTGACCGTGTCTAATTTATACTGCTTTCAAACCGTGGTGCATTACATTTATTCTTCCTCATTAAGAGATTTCTTCACATTAGTTCTGAATATAGCAATTCACAGCACACACCTTAGATTGTCAGTTCTCCGACAAAATAATAATGATGTGATTAAAATGGCTATAAAGTAATATAATTAAACCTTTTAGATGATCTTTGGAAGCTTCACTAAAGCATTTTGAAAGTACTCAAGTCATGAATGTATTCCAGAAGTGCATATTAAAAATATATTAATTTTTTTGGCCTGTAAAAAGCAACAAATGTAAAACCTACTCCTGGCCATTGCTGCTGTTCTGTTTCGCACAAGTGTAGCTTTCATCAGATGTATGCAGAGCTGATACCAATATAAAGCTGACATACAAATCAAAGAATCACTGTTAATACTTTCCTTTGAGAGGACAGTAACTGAAATTTGGATTTGAAAACAGTAAAATTTGTCGGTATTGTTAACCTAAATGGTGAAATAGCCGACAGACTGTAAAGAATTATTAATGAAGTGGTAATGAGGCAGTCCCAGGAACAACTGGATGCCGTAACATTTGCCGTTTATTCTTGTGGCATTATGGCCTTGTTTGCTGTGTGAAAGAAATGCAGGCTGATTTAGTGTCCGGGTCAGGGTCTCGCCTGTTAATGTGACAATTCTTAACAGGCTAAAAGGATGTGGAAATAGAACTTAAACTGTACCAACAGAACAGACTGCTCCCAAGTGACACTTTTTTTTTTTTTTTTGTAGCTTTATAAGCAGCTTCTGACACTATGACTAAACATGCTGTTGCTTCATCAGCGAGTTTTACCAAACCAGAGAGAATTTTCTTTCAGGTTATTGATGTCAGAGGCCCCAAAGGGAAATTTGATATTTTTTTCACCTTTTTACATGGATTAGGGTCTAGGTTCTCCCAAGGTAACCCGGTATGTACTTTTTACAATCTGTAAATATGCAAGTGGGAATCTGTGAAATGTTGATCTATACAATTCACAGCTTAAGCAGCATTCGATGCTCAGCCATGTTTCAGATAATTCAGCTGCGAACTTCAGCAACACAGCATCTATTGGCTAAGCAGCAAACTGTGTATGAAGCATCTAATACAATACATTACTGATTACAGTTTTACAGTTTTGTTTTCTCTCTTATGCCTGCTTTTTAATAATGAAAAACTAGAAAAATTCTTAGGTCATCAGGTATACTCCCTTGGTATTACAGGCAACCATATTTTGTAACCCCTCATGTAAGATGATCCAACTCCTGCAAATCTGTAATATTTTTATAACCTTTAGAGATGGCAGCAGCAAGGTATATTTGTTTGGGTTTACACCGGATAAACTCTTCCAGGCTTTTGTTATAGATGATGACTTAGCCACCTGTAGCATGCACAATAGATTTTAAGAGAAAAAGTACCCAATGTATTAAAAATAGCTGTGCTAAAGTTAGCCAAATACTTCAGTGTGCTAAAACCCAAAAATTAATCCTAAGATGCCTTAAAATTTCTTTTAAATTATTAAAAACACATGCCTGTAATCACAAAATAATATTGAAATCCGAATTTTATTTTATGCAAAAAGCAACTGTGCCATACCCAGCTGCACTTATTGCCACAACTAAGGATAGGATTGATCATCTAAATGTAATTCAAAGCATTTGTGAAGCTGAAGTTGATCAAAGAATACAAGATTTGCCAATATTCCAGATTAATTTGATTTTATCTAATATGTGGAATCATCCCTACTGCAACCAGAAGAAAAAGGATAAACAAAAGACTGCACAGTATAGTGAATCAGCATCATAAAAAGAGCCTAATGAGACAGTATTATGACCTACATGTGGATATTTCATCTATATATGTAAAATCTAAACTTGAATGTGTTGATGCCATTTCTCAAACCAAATCTATAACTTTGTTTAAGACCTGGAAAGAGGGGTGGCAGAAGACATTTCTGTACCCAGGCTAAATAAGAACATTTAAAAAAAAAAAGACAACTTGAACAAGTCATATAATTTTTCCATGGGCTGTGAAGAGCTAGTAATTATTGGCAGTAGCACATCAGATGTTCTTTAAATAAAGAACACTGAATAGAACATTTGGTTATATTTTCAGATCACACTTTTGTGTTGTTTTGAAAGCTGTCTTAAGAAAAGCAAACACTTGCACTTGGGTTAGCAGAACAACAGCTTTATTTGCAGTCTCATGAAATACCTCATATCTTGCTGATGACAGACAAGGGCCTGTAGTTCTTGTTCAAAGACAAGCTGGAAATCAAGATTTTGGACCAGAAAATGTGCAATAAAATAGTTAGATTCAAATTATGACTGTAGCAAGCACATGCTCAGTTTTCAATACACAGGATCTACTAAGACTTTCCTAGCTGTAAGGTAATTAGGTATATATTACAGCCTTTTCCAAACAGACTGACCTGGAAGAATGAAATGGACTCAGACCCAGCACCTGACTGTGGGGGAATGGGGGGTAGAGTGTGGGTAGTGACATCTGTGCTGTATTTTTTTAGCAAGACTTGCTTCAGAAACAAATTCAGAGGATCAAGCTCAACTTTTTTGTAAAGATCTGGATACTGTGCTGGGGAGAGCAAGACATTTGACCTGGAGGCTGTTACTGTCAATCTCTGGACTTGGCAAAACCACAACTTGGCAGTAGTAGTTATAGCATCTCTTCCTCTGCTCAGCTTTTCATTGTACTTTATCTCAGACAGTCATTATGTATCTGGGAAACAGCGGTAGTATGACAGTGTTCTAAGACAGTAATCCTTACAGCCACCTTTACTTTGGACCCTCTGTACACCCAAAAGCAATAGTTGTGCAAAAGAGCATGCTGAACCATCTGATGTAAATTCCTTTTCTGCCATTACTATCAAGTACTCCAAACATGTTTAATAACTAAGCTATAATAGCCCTTCTTCTATACTTATAAAGCTGTGAAAACCACTTAAAAAAAAAAAAAAAAGGTGTGAAAACAAGAACCAACAGCCAAACTCAGGCCATGGCAGCTCTTGAAATACCAGCTTCAGCTTTTCTTGAGAAACACAGATATCTCAGAAATCAGGCTGTATTTGTTTTGCAATTTGAGTGAGTCAGACACATAAATATTTAAGTTTTAATTCAATTGCATCTCCTGCAGTCGATGAGTCACTAGTACTCTGATATCTGAGGAGTCTCACTAGGGGAGGTCCTGGAAATGTGTTACGACTCCCAAGTGGGTTCCAGCCGGAAAGTCTGTGAGCTACACGTTTTAAGATGTATAAACGTATTTTCCTTTCATACACTCAAAATATATGTAATGAACTAGAATGTGTTTGCTTCCTGGACGGCAAACAATTTTGCAGCCAGAAAAAATGTTTACTTTGTAAACAATATTTTCTTTTCAGAAAACTGTCGTAGCAATAGGTTCCATGATGAAAAACAGCTTAGGCAATAAAAGACCTAAAAGAAATAGAAACTGTAAAACTTTTCCTTCTCTCTAAACTCCTGAAATTGACTTACAAGAAGTTACAGTCACTCTAACGTGCTAAAAATAGAGAACATACTTTATACAAATGGACGATGCAAGATAATTTTAAAGCCTTTGATCGAATAGGGAGTATTATGAATATTTCCATGCATATGCTGCAAAGACAGACTAATTAAAAACTAAAAAGCTATATTTCATTGGCATACACCTTACAAATCAAGTGGCTAAGTCAGTTGTGACTGTAACATAAAAATAATTAATGTGAAGGTGTAAAAAGAGGCACTACCTTTCCTATATGACAGTAATATTCCTGTAACCTTCTTGATTCATCTTACTAACACTTAGCATGAAATGTGTAATCATTTACTAACTTCTGACAGCTCCTATTTTAACTCATACTGGATAAAACACAGAGTCAGTATCAAAGAAGTATACAGACACTAAATTCAATCCTGCTCTAAATTTAGGAGAATTCATGTATTTCATCTATGGAGGTTCAGGTGATAAAAAAAAAATAATAATAACGCTGAAGACCAACAGGTCCAAAACAATGACAATGGAAAAGTAAAAGACAAATCTTCACAACCTTTGTGGCCTTGTGAGCCTTGCAGTCCCTGAGAGACTCCTGACTCTAGCTGTGAACCAAGCCAGCTACTTTGCAGATGAAAAGTAAACCTGCTGCAGATGTCCTGACACAAAACAAAATCCCAAGATCTCCAGCTACAATTTATGGAGGCTGTGCAAATGAGCTGCACAAAGTCCACATTTTACAACTCCCAGTCCTCAGAAAGATCTCTACATATCTCATGAGGATGAAACCGAAAGTAGCATAACTTTGCTCCACAGCTGTTAGTGTGGAAATATTAGGTGTGAGGACAGTACAATTAAATCTTCCTCTTCCTTCGTAACCATCTCCAGTTACATCCTTTATCCAAATTCTGCATTTGTACATGAAATGCAAGGTTATGCATGTACACTATGCACTTTCCCCCTAAAAAAAGAGAGAAAACCCTTTGGTTTTAACTTCACTAGCATTTTGAAACAAGAATTGGTATTTACGTGAAGTCCAGGCTTCCAAAGATTGGTTTGCAGGTTTTATGGCAGCTCAGACAGGTGTCACAGTCTAATGGCACGTATTTAGAAAAACACTCTTTTGACTGATTAGTAACAATAACACAGAATAGCCACCCAAAGGAAACCTATTTTTACAGCATGCAAACCCCATTTTACTGTATGTAGTAAGCCTTGCACATTCTTATTTTTTTTCTTCTCCTGCTGCCATTCTGTATTAATGAGGTGGTAGACATAGAGGGAAATGACATACTGCCTACATATGTTATTTCAGAATATGGATTCCAAGAACTTGGAATAAAATGTCCCCCACATGCTTCAGTTTAAGCCCATCAACTCTCTTCTCTAATGGTTGTTAGACTTTCTCTTTTTCACTTTGCAACAAGAGCATCAATTTTTTGGATACTACACTACCCTTACATGGTATTTTGTTTTTTACCATTGCATTCACCTTCAATTAACTTATTTTTTCGAAGATACTGACTGGGGTGGCAACATTCCTACAGGTATCCTGAACACAAGGATTTTCAGAGGGGGGCATACATGCCACAGATAATTTCATGGACACAGAACGACATCATGCCACTGGCGCCTGAAGTTTAGCAGTTAACTGTGGGTGCTGCAGGGTTGCTTTTTATCACTGGTGTCAAATTTACAAGAAAATCACCACAGAATGCCTTTAAAGTTGGATACAGTTTTCAGCTCTGGTAAGTATCAGGATGCATTTCCTTGCATCCCTCTTCATATAGAGGGATTTGTCTTCCAAAGCTTGAGCTATTATGGATGAGGGGCTGTAGTTTCTGAACAATCAAGATGTCACTGAACTACAAAGTATTTTTTCCTTTGCATGTCACATAAGTAAGATATAATCGATTTCTAAAAAAAATAATGTGTTGGGGTTTTTTCTTTCATTATTTTAATGTTTGGATCTTGATGGTGACTTGGGACTCCACAGACTAAATAAATTAACTGACTTCATGTCATCATTTGGGACCTATAAAGTCACAGGTACCAACTGTCCACAATGTTCATACAAAAAACCCACTAGATTTTGGCTAATTCTAAACTATGTTGATATTCCTTCAGATAATGTACTTTTATTTATTAGAAATACAGGTCTATAGGATCATCCTGCATAAATTAGCATTTTTCCATCAAAAATTGCACGTACTAACTAAAAATCAAAGTAACTAGTTTATTAACTAAACATTCATATTAAATGAATAGTAGCAAAAAAGTATTTCAATATGACTTATTACCAGAATAGCAAGCGTAGGAATTTTATATGCAGTAATTTGGCAAGATATGACATACGGTAGTTGTATTTTCCCAAAGGGAGAGCCAAAATCTGGCCAGATCTGTCATAGTTTTGTAAGTGTGCCAGATATGACACAGATTAGATGTGATTAATTATCTGAAGAATTATATGTACATGTATTTCCAAGAAACAGCCACAACCCCCCCTCTACAAATTACACCAACAACAGCCGTCTTGCTGGGTAGTCTGAGATGAGGGAAGAGAGAGAAATCTCAGAGGCAGTGAGGTTCTACCCAGTATTGAAAAGAATGAAAAATTACCTTAGCTGACATTTATTTTTCTTTTTAGAGGGATTTTAAAATCTCTTAATTGCTAAGCTTCTCCTTATTTTGTCCATAGTATCAAACTACATCAAAGCTTTCAAGACTTACAAAACGTATCTCTATTGGTTTGAAATATAAATGACAAAATTTAAACTTCTGAAACAACCTTTAAATATCTAAGTGCCTTGAGTATTAAAAAAGTCAAGCAACAAATGTGTGTTTCAAAAACTTATTTAGAAGGCAACTTTTAATTTGGCAGGTCCTTTTTGAGATGCTCTTTTAAAAATCTTTTCTTACCATCTACAAGAACAGAAAATAATTTTTTTTTTTTCAATTCTTGTTCTAGACTTGGAGTACAATAGCTTTCCAAACAGAGCCACAGAAATAATTCTGATAATAAATTACAAAGATATAACTGAACTAAAATGTTTATAGATCATATTAAATAGATTTAGAACCAAACCACTAGGCACTATATATGCAGTCATATGATCATTTCCAATTAAGCTCAAATTAGAGGAAAGCACTGTTTTAGACGTGTTATGGTGCAGCCTCAGTGCTGTTGTGACTATAAAGGAATTCCAGAATTCCTTAGGCACAGTTCTGATTTTTGTGCCTTGGGGAAGACATAAAACAATTGCTTTATGGTCAGTCAGTGAAGTCTTTAGAAGGCCTTGCTGGGGAAACTGCTACTGCTGTTTGTAGTGAAACAGTATAGGCATAACTAAAAAGGAGCACAAGATATTTTTCTCTTATAAACTCAGACTTGGTGCAGTAATTCCTGTGAACAGCCACCTGCTCCTACAAGCCATTTGTTCCATTTGTGAAATGGATTTTAGCTCCATACTGACTTCTCAATGAGAAAACCATTAAGCTAGCCAACGATTCACACAGTTATTTCATTGTGAAAATTACTTATTTTTCTACAAAAACAGTGATAACATGTCATTCAGATATCATTCCTCTTAGTACAATTAAAACACTCAAATTGCAAGACAGAAGTAGGAATGATAAAAGACTGATATTTTAATTGTTCACATTTTTTTGAACTACACATTGTATAGTAGCCCTTACCCAACCTATGTAGTGATCTCATGGCCTTTGAAGCCATGAGACTATCCAGCAGTCACGACAGTCATGAAGTTTCATGCTTTCATGCTATCTATTCCAGATGGATCAACAAATCTAAGGAAAAAGCTGGCATTATTTTCCCTAGGGAATGACATCATCAAACTGCCCTGAGACACAACCTGTTGTTTCCATCAGACATTGTGAGATCACTTCAAATCCAGACTTCAGCTGTCTCCATGCTGAACTACATCACCATCGCTCCTCTCATAGTGCCAAAGTTGTATTCCCAACAATTGTAGAGAAGGAAAACACTTGAAACAGTTCAATTGCATAAGTTGCACCTTGAGTTTTGCCCATTTCTGGACACATAACAGGTATTAGAAAAAAGCTGGAGATTTTAAGTGGGAATTTTATGACTAGATACTACAGTTAGCACATAATACACATCTACCTTGTGGTAGCAGAAAGTATGAACAAACTAGCAGGATAAGGTGCAGTCCATAACTACAACAGCAATAGTCTGCTGGAGGATTCTGCTGGGATTTTGGGCCAAAAATGAAATCCAGCACTTCCAACTAGTCCGAAATGCATCACAGAAACTGGAAACATTGCTGGGCCTAAGAGTGCCAATTCCTGGTACTTACTCTCTGCACTGTGGATAAGCCAGCAGCACTTCAGCACCAGCGTGTGAAGACAGACCATGACTTTGGGTCACCAGTCAAATGAAAGTGAAGTTCATAATTACATAGTAGCCAAAACCAATAAAACAGAATCTTAACCAAAGCCTAACTGTAAACACAAAACTGAGTTCCCTCACTTCATTCCAACTCTCAAGATATGAATGCACCTTTTTGTTCAGTTTCTGCAAATTTATACTCCTCTGATGCCCTAGAATTAACATCATAAAATCACTGTTCACCTTGCAGTGTGTACCCAGGAACTGACCTCAAACTAAAGCGAAAGCAAGAGAGTAAAGATCTCTTCATATCCTGGTATTATCTACTCATATGACATGGCTTTCTAAGTGGTAGACTTAAAAAAGATGGAAAAGAATAATCAATTTCACAGCTTTTGTTCACCAAAACACACTCAGTAAATCCAAACTATGCATTCAACAGTACATCATCTAAAACATGATCTGATGCATTAGATAGATTTGATGCTAGAAGTATGTAATGTTTTTATGTGCACAATGTGAAATATGCATTTCCAACTCTCCTGCCTCTGGCCTTCCTGTCACCTGGACAGGAAAAGAGCATTTTAAATCATTTTTCTGCTTTTGTTGTTTTTATTGTGTGCTCTGAGTAAGGAGGGGAACACTCAGTCCCAGCTGGTTACCAAATCACATTTATCAGATTATTTTTTAAGTAGTAACAATGTCACTTTTTAAAGATTAAAAAGTAGGCAGTTTATATCTTCAGAACTACTTTTTTAAACTCTAAAATATTCTTCTTGTTTCAGTGCATAGATGTCTAGGTTTATTACTAGATACTGGTCTGAATACTTGAAAAAACAACAGAGGAGAATTAACAGCCACCAAGTAATGCTTCCTATAATGATCTGTTTTGAGTCTACTTGCAGTCAGCAGCCTTATTACTATAGAGACATATAAGATCATGCCATTTTGGGGTGCAGTTCATTTGTGCTTGTAACAAACATCACATGCAGCTTCCTACACAGCAATACGATTGTGACCTTTGATATTTCTCTTTCTGCCTTGAGAAGGGCTGACTGGCAGCAGAGCCCTGCCAGGCTGGCCCACAAGCAGCTGCCCACTGGAGTGAAGTAACTATAGATGCCACGACTAAAAGAAGGCTTTTCACCATCCCCTTTTTTTAAATGCCTCTGTTCTTCTCTGTTCAAGCACTCCATAAATGAAGAAAATGGATTATCAAGTCACCCTTAATTAACTACACGAGTGTTTTCTGGAACTGCTATATCTTTTTTACATCTAAGACACACCCCAGTGAATCAATCCTCATAAATACATGCTGAAACTACCACTTTATTATTTACATTATGAAGAATTTCTTTTTCTAGCAGGAAGAGCACCCCCTCAAGTAATGTGTGGTGTTCATTCAGGAATACTGTGTCACTGTTGTGCAAGAGTGTCAAAATTATGCCCCACAAAAGAAAGCCTGTAATATTGGGATCTGCTGGCAGCCCTGTTCAGCAGGTGTGCCATAGAAAGCAGAATGGCAGGAAGAGGTCAGGTTCAGGAAACACTGTTAACATACTTCTGCTTTGCTACATCACACATGACTGCGGGCAAAGGAAGGACATGGGAGACCTCCACATACATAAGAGATAGTTCAGATAATATTTAATAATCACTGTCAGAATGTTTAGCATGAAATGCAGAGGAGATGGTGTGTCTTCTATTCTGAGTCTGAATAATTAGCACCACCCTACCCTTCTCCTTTTGCTGTGGCATGAACGGCCAATCCTGTTTCAAGACATTTTAACCAGCCGTAACACAGAAACCAACTCTTTCTAAATGATTTTGTTGATAACTGGTTTTATATTGAGGACCTCTAGACTGCTGGAATAAATTAGAGATAGAATGTGGAAAGGATCAGCAACAACAAGAAAAATGCTAAGGCCACCTTCTCCTCACAAGAAAAGAGTAAGACTGATAGGATTAGAGTCTTAGCCTGATGAAATCAAGAATTAAAGGCACAAACTTTCTATCTGACCTTGAAAAAAATCACTTGGCTTCTGAATCAGATCTTAAGTGGGAGTATTGACACATTCTCCTTCATTATCAATAAGGCTTACAAGTCTGTCAGATACCCTAGAAACAGAAACCATTAAAGTGCATTAGCATTGGTGTGACTTCTTCTGATGGATGACTTTTAATGGATCCCCACTTTACATACCGAGGCTTTAATTTTAAATGCATAGATATGTACACAACATAATTCTCATTATAAAAAGTACCTTCCTCAGGTTTATGTGTCTGTGTTTAGTTTGAGAACAAAAGCAAAACATTTTCCACTGATGTGTGATTTTTTTCTGAAACTCTCTCTGAAGTGTATTATTGCAAACAATAAGTATAAATTCTCTCCTGTAGCTTTTTTCCACTCTACCTTAACTTCTTCCAAGAGATCACATTAACTGTCACATACAGATACAATTCTAGTTATGTTTTGTTTATGGCTTTTCAGTACCTCTGTAATCCTAGAGGATGAAAATATTTTCCATTTGCTACAGTGACACGTGCTGCAGAAAGAAAATATGAGCAGCTGCAGGCTTCCCTAATAATGGCATCAAATAACACTGTTCAGGATTTTGGTTTATTGTTTTTCTTTAAAGGTTGTCTGTTCAGGCATCTCATTGTGAGACTACATAAGGACTATCATACTCTGGATGAAAAGCAAGTGCTTCAAAGTGAAATGTCTCTATACTGCCTGTCTGAGGAACTCTCACTGATACAGAATCAACCAATTTTAACCATCTTTTTCTGAACCAAACTTACTGGTTTTAAATTAGCCATATGTGCTGCATGTGAGTACTCAGGAGTCCGGTCCTTTGCAATTAAACTCTTCAGAAGGAAAAACAGCCTGCACATCAATGAAAC
Organism: Galbula dea; assembly: GCA_013399015.1. Taxonomy (NCBI): domain Eukaryota; kingdom Metazoa; phylum Chordata; class Aves; order Piciformes; family Galbulidae; genus Galbula; species Galbula dea. The sequence goes on along the minus strand of VWZX01004365.1, from coordinate 1,128,428 downwards.
AGCGGTGGTGAGTTGCAATTCTCTTACTGGAGAACTTTCTATATTTGTCAGTGATATATTAGGTCCATAAAAAAATAAAACATAATTATTTAGGATGTTTACTTTAGCTTGGCTCTGAGAGGCATTTGTGACCTTACAGAAGTACTTCATTGAAGGTCATTATTTAGACTAAATTCCAGATACAGAAAACAAAGAGCTCCATTCATAAAAATTAAGACAGCAAAGTAGTCACAAGAGAAATGAGCAAGAATTTAAAAATGTAGACTAAATAGGACTGTGATTCAATAAAGGTCCCAATCCAGCAAAGCACCCTTTGTAAAGCCAAATCTTTAAGCACACACTTATTTTCCTTCTTAGCAGCAATGTGTTCCTTCTTCAACACAACTTAAAAATGCTTTAAAATAACTGCTTGACTTGGAGCTTGTGATTCCTGTCAAACAGATTCCTCGATTACACATAGGATAGACTTTATCAGAGAACAAAAAGACTTACTCCACTAGCAGTCACGACTGTAGCTATCAAGCACATATTTTTCATGGTTCAGACTTAAATTGCTTTTAATGGAATGACTAGAAGCACACAGGTAAGAAAGGGATGAAGCTTGCAGACAGGCAACTTGAATTCAGTGAATCAGCAACAAATGAGTGAACCAAAAGCATGATCTTTGTGTTCCTAGGTGTACTAGGTTCAGCTAGGATAGGGTGAATTTTGACAAAAAGCTGGGAAGGGGCACAGCCAGGATAGCTGAACTGCACTAGCCAATGGTATATTTGATACCATATTGAAGTCATGCCTAGTATATAAACGGGGAGGGAGATGGCCAGGTGGTGGTGGCAGGTTCCAGGTGGTGAGCACTTAGTTGTACATCACTTGGTTAATATATTTTATCAGTATTATTGTTATTACTGTTGTTTTTTCTCTCTTTGTGTTGTTCTATTGAACTCTACTTATCTCAAGCCACGGTGCTTTACCTTTTTCTCCTGATTCTCCTTCCCATACCACTGAGCAAGTGAGCAAGGGGCTACACGGTGCTCAGTTACCAGCTAGGCCTAAATCATGACACCAGGACATGCTGTAGAAGGATAGCCTGCAAATACCTTGAGACCTGAGTGAGCAGATCAAGTTTTAATGAACAGTTCATGCTTGTCTTTTCAGCAATCTAACTAAAAATACTGAACAAAGAACAAGCAATATCAGTACAAGGACTATTTCCTGAGGAATACACAAACATTTCGTATGCCAGGTGATCTCAGAAATATTCACGTTATTTCAAGGTACCTACAAATATTTCGAAAATAATGAGAGAGATGGAACAAGAAGTCGAGAAGAAAATTGCTAAAGGCCAGAAACTACATAAAGACAAAGAACTTTTAACTTAATTCATGTCCATTTACAGAACCTACGAAGAATGGGTCAGTGGCTGGAGAGATCCTGAAAACTAGCATGTCAGTGAATATGAAACCTAAAAAGAGGTGTGCATGGCATCTTTTCTGACAATCAGTTGAAGCAAATACCCACTGATATTCATTAGCTTCCTTTTATATGAAATGGGAATCCTTAGGCTTGTGCTGTCTTACACAAAATGACCTGGTCATGAAAAAAGTGAAACTATATTTCAAGTTTTCTTCTTGAAGATACAAAGGAATAAGAAGTTCTCACTGATACGTTAAACAAGGCTAGCTTTGAAATAAGCTTTATCATTCCAGTTATCTACAAGCTGAAGGATGGGAAATTTAGGCTGGAGATTAGAAGGAGGTTCTTTACCCAAAGGGTGGTGAGGCACTGGAACAGGTTGCCCAGAGAGGTTGTGGAGGCCCCATCCCTGGCAGTGTTTAAGGCCAGGCTGGATGTGGCCCTGGGTGACCTGGTCTACTGCATGTGGCGTCCCTGCCCGTGGCAGGGGGGTTGGAGCTAGATGATCTTTCAGGTCCCTTCCAACCTGAGCCATTCTATGATTCTATTAAAATATCATGGAAGACCTTCAATAAATAACACTGTTAGTAAGTGTCATAAATTTACAAATTTTTTGGCCTCTTCTTAAGGTGCTTCCTTTTCCATTCCTTCCAATTTTTTATACCTTAATAATTTAAAAGCTTAGCATAGAATTTGTTACTACATCTACAGCCTGTACCACAGGGCTTACAAAGCCTTGGAGATGTTTGTGGCATTGCACTAATAATTGTGAGACATGATGTCAGGAAAAAAATAACTTTCTACAGAACATCTTTGGAAAATCAATGCTCACTCTCTGTTGAATATGGAGGTTGAAAAGCATTACGAAGACAAAGAAAATACTTTTTACCTCTGCAGAAGATGGTAAATTAAACCCTATTAACACTCACAGGATAGACATTTCTGGATCTATATTTATTATTTTTAAGGCTTCACACTATTTAAAGACCATTGTTTTAATGATGTGGCACAGTGCTCCTTCCAGATTGAAGAGCAAAGTTGATTCCACTTAAATGAGATTAATTTTGTCTAAAAGCATGGATTTTTTCTTCTCTCACAAGAGGCTAAAAGGGAAGAAAGCTTTCTACTCTCCTATAAGTTAAATGTATATATTATATTAATATATTTAATTTTATAATTTGAAGTCACTGTAGCAGGTCTCCTGACCCTGTGTTATCTGTGCATAATCATCAATTCCATCTCTATAAAGATCCTGTAAAGAAGGAAGGATTTCAGTTTCTAGAAGGAATGCTAACAGGAAATTGAAAAACATCTTTTTCTTGCTTTGAAGAGGAAGAAGAAAAATCTTTGCACTAGCTGGGATACAGCCAAGAATGTACTTTACCCTGTACATTCTTCATCTCATACATAGCTGTTTTGTTCTTACAGGAGCAAGTCCACCTGCCATTGTTTTGGGGACTCTTAATGGTTCACATACCAATTGGCTTACCTGCAGCCGAGGAAACTGACATCACTTAAAAATACTTTAAAAACTGCAGTATTAATACTCTTGCATCAGAGTACTTATATTACTATTCAATTTGTATATTTCTGAATAATTACTATAACTACTAAAATCTCCAATATGAACCCTACAACTCAACTGAACCTCATCTTTGCATTACTTTACTGCCACAGTAATGACAATTGGTATTTATATTGAATTAAGTGGTTACGGTTAGACCTATATTTGAAGGAAGCACCAAAGCCTAAAGAGGATTAAATACCATTGACTACAGATTACTTTTGCACTCTCTGGGCATTTTCTGAAGATTCAAGATTCAGCATTCTTAAAATGAAAGAACCTTTTTCCGCCTTATAAAACAATCTAAAACTTCAAACCAATCCTTATCAGTTACACTGTTCTGATTAAGATTTGTATGAAAACATCAAATTGAAAAGGAAAACTGCACTAGAAAAGTAGACTCCTATAGGTATGGGAGCATGGGAAGCTGAAAGGCGTGCAACTTACTCAAACAATGATTTCATTGTACAACTAAAATGCACAAGTAGCTGAAAAATCTTTAATGCTATCTTTCAATTTCTCTTACTTATCTGCTCTGTGAAGTATGAATCAAAGGACATTACACTAATTTTAACAAAAACTTTTATTTTACTCTCATGTTCAAGAAGCCACAAAGATTTCAGTTTTCCCCTATGTTGGTGTATAGAACTGCTAAGTAGGGATTCAGATTTCCAGATATCACTGTATCTATTAGACATGCTAACAGGATTAGCTAGCATTAGACCAGCATCCACAGGAAGCGTGATACACAGTAAGACCTGAAGAATTGTCTTGGGAGACAAAAGGTCTAAGCTGAAGTATGCATGATTTCAAAGCAGTTCTTGCCACAATTAACTGCTTGACCTGCAAGACGAACAAGCGTATCATTTAATTAATTGCCCAGCTTTCTTGAGCCATGCTGCTCATTTTTCTTGTAAGTGTATGATAATATTCTGCTACCAGTTTTTACAGAGATGATCAAAGAAAATATACATTTAATTGCTTGGGGATGGATTAGGACTGCATTTCACATTGCCTTCAATCTCTCTCATCAACTCAGATGATGCGATATATATATTTATGCAACTTCATATTGCTGTAAAGATGAAGCAACACTAGTAATACTACTAGTAGTTCTGGTTCTTACAGAGGTTCCATATATTTTTGTCTCCTTGACAGTATAAGTAGCAAAATAAACTAAAAAATGAAGAGATTTAAAAATCCTTTATTAAACAAGGTGTGAATATTCAGTTCTGTTGTAAAAATAGTTTGTCACTATTGGACTATGTCAAATATATTCTACGCTAACATCTGTAAAGCCTGCAAGTCTGAACAAGAGTCTCTTTCTCCTCACTTAAGTAAATGGATGGATTTTTATCTTTTCTTTCTATAGATACACACAACTGCCTAATTACTCCTTAAGATGGTGTCTGCTTAGAAGTAGAAATATGCTTTGGGTTACTGGCAGAAAATGCATTTGAAAAATCTGGTCCTTAACTTACAGTATGCTTTACCTCTGGGGGAAAGGGAAGGTATAACTCCAGTTTTGGAAGAACTGAAAGTCCACGGAATTGTAATTGCCACACACTCCCCTTACAATTCCCCAGTGTGGCAGGTCCACAAGCCTAATGGCAAATGGTGGCTGACCATGGACTATCATCAGACAAATGTGGGAATAGGTTAACTACTGCCACTTGCTTGCATTCACCTCTGCTCTAAAAAATACCAAGAGTTTTCTCTTTAATTCCCTAATATAATTAAGCAAAGCCTGAAGCAACTCTTCTCTTCTGTGGTTAGCCTGAAGTATGCTGTTTCTGACCTTGGTGCCTGAGAGGCAAGGAATCTGCATTTTCTAACTGTGTCACCTACTCTAATAAAGTAACACAAGAATTCCCAACATGCCTTGTCCCTCGAGCCAACTCTCACCAAATTCAAACTGATATATAAATATACATTATTTCTGAAAGTGGAATCCTTAACATGCTCTGATGCTTTGAATCTAGCAGATTAATTATCTGGAAAAGCAGCTCTTCCACAGTTAAATTTTCATGGAAACACATATGCAACAAGATCCCAGTGAACTATACTGGTAACATGTAAACAACACAGGGTAGCAAAATGCAGGAAGGTTCCTGTATAATAAAGCAGTTTTCTATGTAAGTACATTTGATGGAGATACGAGAAGCAACACCTCACACATAAGCATTTTTCTCAGAAGTCCAATTTTTTTCCTCCTTCACCTCTCTTTGTTCAAGTGTACTTAACCACAGGACCTACTGATGTCAGAGGAGATTAGAAATTATCAGACTGCCACTCCCACTTCTTTTGTTATGCAAGCCTTATGGAGTGGAGACAGCCAAAAAGAACGTGTTAAGACAGAAAAGCAGCCTTGGGCTGCCTTCTATTCTGTGATCTTTGGTGTCTTGTGGTCAAGAATATTCATTAGTAACACAGACAAACCAACTAAAGGCATGCAACTCATCCATATCTATCTGTCAGATACTGAAAAGATAGTCCATTGATTTGTACAGGTCACTGATCTACTGTTTTAGCAATGCAATGACACACAAAGAAGGACAAGCAGGAATTCTGACAAAGGAGCCACATATTCTGCTGAAATTGTAGAAAAAGATTTCCTAATGCTTACTTATTCAAGTAGCTTCTTCTCCCTGTCTCTGAAATTATTGTTAGCAGATACAAATGTTGACATAGTTGACATATATTCTGTTTACTATCAGATTTGTACATTTATTTCAAACAGGCATAAACAAAATGAGAAATTATATTTACTATCTGGAAATGCTATGCGCATGTGAAATACCACATGAATACTCTTGTAGGCTTTTTATGTGCCCTATGGCAGATAACTAAAATGCCCACTGCAAAATTTCCACAAAGTCCATCACTGTCTGTATCCCAAGATTCACAAAAACATAAGTCAAGGGAAGTATAAGAACATTTGCCATAGAGACACCGGCTATATCAGGGTGTTATAGCAGATGACTTTGCCAAGATCAACCAAATTACTGATGATTTCTATGATTTAAATGGTCTCCCTGCTGTAGTTTGTGCTAAAGCAGAATTTATATGTGGAAAATCTGCATCTCCGTTTCCAGTGCAAAGAACTACCACTATGAACAAACACTAGCCCTAGGATTTAAAACAAAATTAAAAGAAAACCTAAGGATTGTAAAATATAGGCAAATAGGTTCATCCAGCTACACATTTATTTCACAGGGAAGACTACTGTAAGGACACCAAGACTGGCAAGTAAGAAGGGTAAAATTATATAATTAAAAAAAGACCTCAGGACATAGGAAACTCAGGACATAGGAAACTCAGGACTAGGCCTGCTAGTCTTTGGTTTTAGGCTAAATTTTCTTGAGAAGCTTCTGCTTATCAAAGGCAGCTCTGCTATTTGTCTTCAATCTTTCAACAGATCCAGTTGAAAACCAATCTCAGTGTCTAAAGAAAACACCTCAAACCAAACAAGACAAGAAACACAGAAGTTTGGTTTTAGCTGGATCAGATCCTTTATGTGGCTAAAGACATGCCCACAGTGTACTAAGTGTGGTACTGAGTAATTGGTAGGAAGCAAAGTTTGTGTACTATTTCCTCTAATGGTCCATTGTACCTTTAGAGACCTCAGCTGCCTGTGAAATCTCATCTCCACAAAAAGATGCCAGGTACAGTTTTGAAAAGGTGCAAAACATAAATCTTGTGAATGTGTGTGTAGTTCCCAGGCAGAACTGTTCATATTTGTCACCTGAATTCAATCTACAGTACCTAGACAATACCTAGGGAGAGCTAAGCTCCTCACAGTAACGTTAACAACAACCAGTAGCAAGAGCAGAGTGTATTTCAAGCAAGTAATAGGAAATCCTGAAGAAGTCATCTCCATCCCTGGAGACAATCAAAACCCAGCTAGCCACAGACCTGAAAAAGCTGTTCTAGCTGACCCTGCTTTGAGCAGGGATTGGGCCAAACAATCTCCAAAGGTGCCTTCCTGCTTCAGTAAAATTCACACCACTGAGACACCTTTAGGAAGGTGTACTTCAATCCCACAGCCATAAATGTTTGGGTTTTCTTATTTTCACTTTTAAAAAAAAACCTTTTGCTCCACATTTCTGCTTTTAGAAAAGTTATCAGGAAATACATACTTGTTTTCTGATAGGGAAATGTATAATTAATTTCAAGTAGTAACATTTTATTTTGAATACTGGTACAACATGTGAACTGAGAGATTAAGAATAAAACAGCAAAGCTGGCTATATCCTAACAGATGTCAAACAAACAAAAAAAAAAATCTCAGCAAGTTATCCATTCCATCTCAGAAAGGCACAATGATTTACTGTTTCCATGCAACTTTTTAGTACAACTTCTAATATAAAAAAATGTTATTTTATATTCATTACTTTTTCTGGCAGTCTTTTAAACTACTCTGACTTACAGAGCTATCAGTCACTGTTTAAAAGTCCTCAATAAATTAAATCGACTGCCTTGAACAAAAACCATCAATCATATTGACTAGTACTAAGAAAGGACAACACTATGTTAATTGCATGCAAAATTAAGAGGAATTTGCAAGTGATTTTCTCAAGCAGAATCCTTCCTATGCTTTGCATGTCTTGAATTACTAAGTATCCTTACCATAGAAGTAGCTCAGGAAATCACTTAATATTATCAAAACATAGCCAAAGCAGTAGGAGATGAAGTTGTTTTCCTTTTAAAACCTTGGTTGCATCAAATAATAGCTACCACACTCCTCTGAGGTTTTAGTGCAGGGCTGATCACAATGACTGCGCACCTCCTAACAACCCAACAGCTGCTGCAGCTCTCAGACATTAGGCTCACGGAAAGCCCTGGTTACATGAGTGTCAGTGTTTAAAATGCACAAATTAGTAGTGTAATATACCTAAACAAGGATGACACTTTCAAACTCACAGAACAAAACCCCCACTACTGTTGCTGTATTTCTAAATTCCAGAAATGTCCACTTTGGTGATCACCCAATTCCTTTGGTAGAAGCCTTAACATAATTCCTAATAAACACTATTGAAATTGTCAGACTAAAACGGTTACAGCTGCGCGTACATGCCTTTGTTCTTAGGTTCAAACCTCTACATTTTTCACTTCATAACTTGGGGGGATATTCTGATATTGATGACTTCAATGGTTCTTATATAACTCACTGTGCAGGAGAAGATAATTATCCCCTGAGTAAGGTCTGACACCTTTCTTCTCCTTCCTTTTTTTTTTTTTTTAACAGAGTGGGTAGATGAAAGCATGCTTTTTGAATTTTATATTGTAAGTAAAATAATCATACTTCTTTCCCATTTGATCTATATAATCTTTATCTAGCATCAGCTACATAAGCTTAAAAAACAACAGGGGCAGATCACATGAAAGCATTCTAGAGGGGCAGATGTGGAGATTAACAACTATGAGAAGGATACATTTTCACCAACCTTCCAGACAGATCATAGTATCTTTTGAGACAAATTTTTAATCCTGCAAGTAACAGACTGATAACTTAAAACATGCTCAGAGTGTAACACTATGTATGACACTTAGACATTCTTGGGGAGCTGAAATCCAAAAACATACAAGAACAAGCGTGAATTTTGGATCATTTGGGCTTTGTTTATTTTAAAAGCAACCTATCGGCACTTCATGGTCCATGAAGAGAGTCACCTTGCATTCTCCTTCAAATGCTATTCCTTCTGGGAGACTTTCTCAAGAATATGATGGGCCAGATTGTGGATTACACTCTATCCATGTAGCATGTCTGTGCTGGCACAAAAAGGCTATAAAATTCAGATGGCAGGCAGGATAGCTCAGCTGACCTAAAAAGCTACTGTTAAGTGCCAGTTCATCTATTCATTCACTGTCTCCTGATTCCACCTGTTTTCTTTTTGCCTCCTGGACACATCCTCTTGTGCTTCTTTCTTGGTGACTGTAGTACTAATCAGACTTAACAGCAAGATTATATGGTTTACCATAGTAGCAGAACATCTAGTTCATGCTTCCTATCCCCTTTTTTTCACTTTTCTGTTTCGTTCTGAACTGCTTTGGTTTACCAAAGGGTCAACTAAGCATCAGGACAGAATAAGGAGCAAAGGAAGCAGAACATTGGACCACTGCTTTCAATGACAGTTAACCCTATGATTCCAATGATTATCTACATCCTTGTTCTCCAGTTACATCTCAATTTACCTCATTTCAATAGCTGAGAACCAGCAAACACAATATTCTGGCAAAAGAAACCTTTGTACCACTGGGCTATCTAGAGCACATTGCTGAGTTCAGTCAGAGCACTGCTGTGCCCTGAAGTTCCTTCTAAACTAATTCTCAATGAAAAAAAAAATCAGAATAGCATTCAAAACTTTGATATTTAGCCTTAAAGTAGATATCAACACCTACAGAACAAGGGACAACAAAGTTGCTCCATCTTGCATCCTTCTAGCTCAGCTTGTTTGAACTCAAAAGTGTGGAGTTCTGCATCTACCCATAGTAAGAGACATTTATTATGTTACTGAAAGATGCATTCATTAACTAGTAACAGCAATTTATCATGGGGCAAGGGAAGGGAAAAGAATCACAATCCTTAAGGGTGAAGGATGAGAGAAGCAGGCTAAGCATCTGGAAAAATTACAATTGTCTTTGAAAGACCAAACTGAAGATGTGGCCTGTTCAAAAATCCAGCTAGATAAAAACTCAAATTCATCCAGGAGATGTTAGATCTAGGCACCATATTTGTTATAAATCAAGCAAGAAGTAAGCCTTCTGAGAAGCAACTGCTACTCACAAGTCATCTGAACATTTTTTCTCTACAAAGTCACATGGCTTGTGAAGATGACTCGAGTACTGACTCTCCTAGGGAGCAGAGTGGGAACAAGCTAAATGCACTGGTTGGTTTAAACAAAATCATTTTCTGGCAATAGCTTTCATACAGCAATTTCATGAGCAGGAACTGTGCATGATCACTATGTTGAAATCTCTGCCAAGCAAGCAGTCAGCAGCAGCCGTGCTGACTGAAACAGCACCTCTCTTCCCAGCACCATGTGCTCTTGGTCAGGCCAGGACAGCAGTGCCAACACCATGAAGAGAACCACACTCAAGAATGGACTAAGGCTCAAAATAATCTGGTTGGGGTTTTTGTCTTTTTGTTTCTTTGGATCAATTTTCATAGTAAGTTCCTTAATCCAACAGAACATAAAGTCTCTAATATGGTTGAACTAAACTAGATTGTTCTGACATGAAAAACTAACCCCTAGCCAATTTCTAAAGAAGAGTGCAACAGTTGGGTTCCATTACTACTTTACTAACAATATCTGCCCTACTAAGAGCTCAGATAAGTAAACTGAAGCTGAATTAAGGATTTAATTAAGCATTCCTGTTAACTTGTTGCATGTGTGTTTTAGCCACAGTACTGACAACATAAGACTGACACATTTTCAGCAACACTGGAGTCTGCTTGAAAATACTGACACCTTCAGTGAAGTACTGGAAATTAAATAAATATGGTATACCAGACAGAAACTTTCTCTGCTTTAACCTAAAGCAAAAATAATTTAAGCTAAAATATTGCTGTAGGACTCAAAATCCTTCTGATTAAGTTACTATTCTCCATTCAGAAAATTAAGAAAACTCCCATGATGGCCACTGAAGGCCCTAAGCATGTGAATCTCTTCATCTGTGCAGTTTTACTAAAGCCACAGGAAGTGAAGCAATCCACTTTGCTGGATCAGACTTGTTCTGACTGCAGCATATGTCACTAAATGTGTTGCCATTCTCCAGCAGTCATGCTGAAGGAAAACCTCCTACTACAGACATTGTATAATGGCACATAAATGGCAGAAACTTAGATATCTCAGAGGATCCACTTCTATAGCAAACAGGGTAGCTCAATCTTAAGTGTCACAAATGAGGAACTGATGTGAATAAAAGCAACATTTTCTACCATTTCTTCAGTGAAAAAAGAATTAAATTACTTATTGAAGTTTTCCTCCTTTAGGATAATCCCTTCAAGCTTGTTTTTGCAATAGCGAGAAATTTGAGCCTGATGAAGGGCAGAACAGCTACAGACAAATAGAATCCACATGCTTGTGCAACATGAAAAGACAGAATAATAGAAAGAAGTTACTACATGTCATGACTGTAGAGTTTCCATCCCAACTTCCTCCCATTTTCCTTACTGTCTGCCTCATTCTCATTCACATCACAACTCTAAAAAATAAATAAAACCAGCTGGGCTTCTTTATCTAGTATTATATACAAGAAAGTATAGCTAAGCCCTGCATTCGAGTTACACAAATTTAGATCAGCTCAGGATGAGGTCCATAAAACTTCTGAAGTAACTCACCAGTATCATAAAAGCTCAAAACCACTGGCCAAGCCAAAAGGTCTAAACACACTAGGAAGCAGCTGAAGCTGGCAAAATTATATGCAATTGAAAACAGACGTTGTAACAGAAAGCGCTAAGAAACTTTAGCTATACACATTGCTGCCAACTCTAGCTATAAATCAGACAAGTAAAATGGGAGGAGAACCTTCCACAGTCTGTTCAGAGCTTTTTAGATTAAGAGCATGTCTGTTTATATACTTTTGTGCAGTGCTAGAAAAAAATGGTAATTAGAATAGAAATACTACATTTTGCTTGGCACTTTGAAGAGATTAAATAAGGAATCTTCAGAATTTACGGGGGGGGGGGGGGGGGGAAGAAAAAAATCACCAAAAAGCCCCCCCCCAAAAAAACCCCAAAACTAAATATTTCCTTTCAATTTTTCAGCATCCTTTAAGTTTTTGTTGAAGTATCAAAATTTGAAACAAACTACATCTGTCAACCAGCTTCACTGAAAAGATCAGCAAGTCATGCTCACTTTCATCTAGAATGTCAGCATCATTCTCAATGAATATCATCTCAATCATCAAGCACGCTTCTTTAACTGTAAGAAAATATTTTGTACAGAATTATGGAACACATTTTGAGCATGACAGGGTTAAGAGGTTGGTGAATGAGTGAGGGCTCTCCTAATTTTTGTCTTTGTAGCTAACCTTACTCATCTGTTTTGGAAGTTCCTTCTTTTCATCTTAAAACCCCAAACAAAATAACATTGCTTGCCTCTTTCACAGTGTTTTATAACTGGGATATATTCACTCATTGTAGAAATGCTGTCATTCTTCACCTTGCAGATGAGGAACAGAAGTGATTTACCTTGTTCTCACAGTAACTGAACAGTTAGAATGAATAGAAAGACCAAAATAACTCAAGCAAGGGAGCCACAAACTCCCTCTTCTCTTTGCTGAGCTCTGCCACTCCTCACACTTAAGATGCACCACAAACCAGTGCTGGGCACCATGTCTTCTTTTCACCTCCTGCTCCCTTCCCAAAGCATTCTTGCCTTCGTAGGATTGCTCACATAGTATTCCTATTGTTGCTGCTCCCGCAGGCAACTCTACTGAAAGACTTTCATGACTTGATAATGCTAAGTGACTAGGTGAGCACTTGGACTGACAAACATTATTCCATACACACAGCCTTGAGCTTCTCCAGAGAGCCAGAGGCAGGTGAAGAAGAACTGTGATGAAAACATGACAGAGTGGGAAGAAAGTGAAAAAGAAGGGCAAAAGCCTTGCAGTTCACTTTTAAGTACTGCTGGTGCACTGATTACAAATTGTATACCAACTTTTTTATTCACAGAAATAAGAGGTATTTCTAAAACACAGCTCACACTCAGCCAGGACTTTCATTATTAAGGCTGATTTTGAAAATATATAAAGAAAAAGGCTGTAGAAAACCAAAGGCATTTAGGGTTTTATTAACTGTTTAATTCATTATCATTAATGACAGTAGTAATATTTATTGCCCCCTAGATAGCTTGATAATAAAATGTATGACTAGTTTTAAATAATTCCAGATTATCCTAAACTTTGCTTCTGTAAAATATAAAGTTAATCTGTTACTGATCTTGACAGGAGATTTAAGCCAACTAAGTATTTCATTTATTTTTCAAACTTATTTCTTCACAATGGTATTTTTTGGTTGACTGAATGGCTAAATAAAAAGTAAATCTATGCAGTCTACCTATTCATTTCAGTAAGTTTATCTGACAAGCCTGTTACTTCTGAAGTTTTTTGTCATCAGTTTTAAGAATCCAGTATTTCTTGCTCTAAAAACTACTGGAAATACAAAACAGTTGAGCAGCTCTTATTTCTCTAGTTTGGAGCCAGCACAACCAATAAAACAATGTTTCAATTCTGCCTGGACATGTTTGACTTTCTGTTGGATGCATTTCAGTATGATTTCAAGAATACACTGACCTACACACACAAATTTAGAGTTTGCTCAACTAATACAAGCCCCAAAATTCTCTTACATGAAACATTATTATAGGGGGCAGTTTCACTTTGATTGAATCATGTGTTCAACTCAGCTTTGTCTTATTTAAGCACGGAAGAAACTGAAGCACAGGAAATTTTGGAAAATTTAGGCCTGAAAAGCCTAAAATAAATCTCATTCATTTTGAAATAAATCAGGTAAACTGAAGTTGTCACAGTACAGAGCCTTTTTATCCACAAAACCTGCAAAAATATACTTTTTTTCATAAATAGAAAATAGAGATAGATTATTATTGCTACATTTGAATATCTGTAGAATACTCAAGGTTATCTAGAATAGGCATAGGTAGCAATGAAGCGGAAGATTAAATTATGATAACAACAGAAACATGGCAGGAAGTGCATGCTAATTTTATATCCAGCCAGGTTAAGAGTTTCTATTTTTATAAATACATAAAATAGGAAAATATTTGTTTAAAATACTTAAGGTTGGAAAGCTATCCTTACGTTGTTTTTCTGGACTACATAATACCTGGCTTCTGGGAGGCCTAGTTAATATAAACAAGATACACAACTAAAATGGATCTGAAGAATAAAGAATGCTAACTCAGCCTTCAGATTTGTCCTTACATAAACTTCTACTTCTGCTATTAAAATCCCAGTGTGATTAGTTAGATATGAATTTTAAGTATGAATTGATCCACATCTAATCTAATAAAGAGGTGATGAAAACCTTATAGTTATTCTTGTATAAGCATTCAACAGTCAGCATGAAACAAAAAACTTCACATGCTTTGATTCACTATAAAAAGATGTGAAGTCAGGTCTACAGTAGTGAGAACATGTAAATGACCATAGAATGTGTGGGTTTTTTTCTGACAGTGGTAAAAATTAAATAGGGTAAGTTAAGCAACAATGAAATAACCTGTATTGTTTTCTTTAATTTTGAGCTTGGGAACGTGTCTAACAAGAAGGAAAGGAGAATGACTGGACCAGGAAATATTTAAACAATTGGCTAGACAAGGTGAGTGTGCTTAGCATTTGCCAGGACTGAAAGGAATTCAAAGTAACTAAACACCATTTTCCTACCTAAATTATACTTTCCTGAAACCTATAGCCACAGTGGTGGAAGTACACAAGGTAATTGACCGAGAACGAATATATAATAGGCTGGCTATTTACCACTTAGTACTGATTAGAGTGACAGTTGGTTCTGACCCAGTGGTGATTTATGTGGTTGTTAGACAACTATCCTATGGTTTCAGACACTCATGCCTGTCTTGTTTCATACATCCTGAACTCAGCTGCGCATGACAACAACTTCTACCAGGCACCCAAGCCAAGTTCACAGGACAAGCCTGCAGCAACAGGCAGCTGCAAGGCAGCGCCAGCACAAGCACCAAACACTCTGAATCAATTCAGGATCCACCCCAGTCTGTGGTGCCAGGTGGACAGAGCCTGGGTGTACCAAACGTGGCATGAAGGGCAGGTTTGTACTAGTGGAGACAAGGGAACACTGAGAACTATGGTACTGTAGTGGATCAGTGTAGAGCCAGGGAGGCATTGTCCCACAGCAAACAAACCTGACAGGCAGAGGAGTGTAGTGAAGAAGCACCCAAGTGGCTCTGCAAGACACAGCTGATGGTTAATTAAGTTTCCTTGTCAGACCTGAAATAATGCTCACTGGTGGCAGTTGGTCATCTGCCCAGCACTACATAGCACATGTCATTGTATTCTATTATCCTGAATAATGGAACACACAAATAACATTACCTTGAATGACAGGAAACTCTCTCCTTAAAACACAACAACTTGGAAACATTTTTAAACTTCCGGAAAAGGCAGGAGGTAATGTGAAGGAAAACAGAAAAAAAGTGGTCTGAAAACTACACACTTTTGGTTTTTAAATTAGTTTTTTTTTTTTTTTTTTTTTTTTTGTAATAGGAGATGGTTTTCTAATTACTATCTGAGTAATCATTTGATTAAGAGGTAGTTTTATGTGCTGAGCTACTACAAAATTCTTCACTTTTGTGGGAGATGAAGGGAGGAAGGGAGGGAGGGAGGGAGGATGGGAAGTATATATCACTTTAAGGTTTTACTTTAAGAAATCAAGGATCTCACAATTTCGTACTGCATTTTACTTTTTTTACAGTTAAAAATGAATTACATTTATTTCTGATCATGCTAGGTATGTTTACACTTAATATATATACATATCTACATAAGAAACTTCCGTCAAGTTTTTTTCAGACCAAGAGACATTTTGGAGAAAAAAGAAGGGATATATTACTAAGCAGCAGCTGTCCACAACAATTTAAAAATATACCAAAATAAAACCAGAAGAGAATATTTTGTGATATTTTGACAAGCTAACAATTATACTGTGCTATTACTACAGCTATAACGTAACAATACATAAAGAAAAGATTTCACATGAATAAAGTAAGATGGTATTACAAAAATCTAAACCCAAAAATCAAAATAAGTTTTTTTTTTTAAACTTTCTTAACTATCGCTGCCTTTTTGTGGAAAATATAAGCATAACCCTGAATTCTGAACGGAAATTTAAAAGGTGCAAGCATGATTTCTAGCAGCTCCAACTGCATGTTATTAACTTTTAAATTTATGCAAAGTTGTATATTAAGAGGCATACTAAACCCCTATCTGACTACACTGGTTTAGAAGTAAAAAATTGACACATAGAAATGCATCTTATGAATTCAGCAACTGATTATATTTTAAATGATAAAAAAAGTAATTTCCAAGAAGTTTCACAGAATCACAGAATCATTACGGTTGGAAAGGACCCTCAAGATCATCTAGTCCAACCGATAGCCCTACACTACTGTTTAAATCTTGCTTTATCTGACTAACAAACTACTGTAACAGAAGATGAAAGACTCACAGCTGGAATCCAGGCCTACCCAACCTTCATCAGAATAACTCTTCCATTGGAACATATCTTTGCTAGGATACACACATTCATTTAATGTTCGAAGTCTCCCAAGGATGCTTTTCAGACTCAGACTTCTCACTCACAAATATGTCACAGTTCATAACTCAATCAGGTCAGTTCCTTCACTCTCCTAACAAAGGTGCTAACTGTCTTGGCCTAACTTAAGAAATATGGGTGCCCACTGGAAATGGCAAGGCAGAACCAATAACCCTGTAAAATATTAGAAGAGGTGTAACCTCTTCTTCAAATTGAAATTAATAGCTCATACCAACTAATAGTAAATAACATATTGTAGAGTCATACATAGAAAAATATGCATAGGCTTTTTTTTTTTTTCCACTTATTTTGGGAATTAATGGTATTAGGTAACAGGGTGAATAATCTCTTAACCAAATGTGTATTTATACTGCTCTCCTGTAATATTTTCATTTAGATAGCTACAACATTTTCTTTCCACAGGAAATACTCTTTTCATGAATCTTGTAGATTGATGCAAGGAGAGTCAGATTTCACTGAATAATTCTTAGTAAGTTTTTCAATCACAAAAGTTGTTAAAGAGAATCAGTAGAAGGATCAGAAAGGTTAAAAATCTCAGAGTGTAGTTTACAGTGTAGTAGGCTACTGTGAATGTAAAGATGACTCATAACTTTGTACCATTTGGTAGAAAGAATAACTTAAGTACATCCTTGGGGAATTTTCCAGAAATGGAAGAGTATCTTTGCCTTGTAACTATCCTTAAAGAAGTTCCCTTCTGAGGCTATCGTCTTACCTTGCTGAGGTTTGCAAATTCTCCCTTTAGAGATAATTCTATAGCATTAATTTAAAACAAACAAACAAACAAGCTTAAAAAAGATACATGGATACAAAATAACCTGGGAATTAACATAAGAGTCAAATAAAGAAAATGAACATAAGAAACAGAAGACTGTGTAGTAAGGAGAAAAATGGGAAGGGAGAGACTGAAAGAACTAGATACAATTACAGAAAATTAAAAGAAGGCAAAATTTTCAAGATTACAAAAGCCAGTTTGGAACATAAATCACTTGGAAGTGATTAGCTTAATACTTAGTTCAATGACTCTCTATGAGAAAAGGCTTCTAAGTAATTATATCTTCTGAATATGGGACTTGAGCTACTCTGAAAGTTTTATTCAAGGACAGAAATTATCTTGAAGAAGAAATCTTTTGGGAGAGAATAACAGCTTTGGACAACACGTACAGCTACAGAAAGGTTAAAATGGAATAAGCAACTAAAAAAAGATCAAAGAGAAATTAAAATAAAGTCAGTGAGAATAAGGGACTTTTCAAGCTTTTACCCAAATGCAGAATGAATCAGGGAAACAGGAAATGAATACAAATCAGGGACTTGACAGAACAAAGTTGAGCATTAAAGGCAAATCTGTCATCTCAAACCCATATGTTTGCACTCAGTTTTGGTACTTCCATTTTCAGACATGACATTGAAATAGAGAATTCTCATTGAAGTAGTAACTTTGAGCAAAATACATCTTAAGTCACCATGTTATAAGGGCAAAATTGTGAAATTAACCTCATACATGTGACAGCATGTAATTGCATTGCTTCCAAAAAGTCAGCCCAAGAACAGAAGAGTGGATCAGTCATAAAAGCCCTTTCTATTTTGCTAGGTGGCACACATTAACTATTAAAAAAAAATAATAAAAATTGTTATCAGTGCATTTCATTTTGTAGGAACCTGCGAATTAAGATAGTCTTAGTCTGCAATGGAGACAAACAAATGCACTGCTTTTTGTCCCCAGTTTTCTTTAATAGTTTCCTGAGCATCAGCAAAAATAAATGAGAAGTATCAGCCAGGGAAAGCATACTTCCTCTCCCAACTTCAGGGGATGCTAAAAAAGGGACCACAGAAAGGTACTTTTGTGAAGTCAGTGACCTTTCTAGTTGCTCAGAGGAGACAGCCTGGGCATAGATCAGAAGAGATCTGTAAGAAAGATGGTGTATTGTAATCAGAAGACGACAGAATAAAATTCCTAGTCATTGGATATCATCTTCTCCCAACCTTACCTCTTCTTACTGGGCTGGTCCTATTGAAGGTATTGGAAGCCTGGAGAAGAGTCACCCAGGAGCAGTAGACAAGTGGGGCAAAAGGACAGACTCCACTTTCCTTTGCTCTCACCCTGGTCTTATCAGCCCATGCCTCATGCAAGATATAACAGATCCAAGGAAACTAGAATGGGAACTGGTGTTACTGATATTACAAAACACTCTATAGCTCTCTCAGTTATATGCCCAGTCCCAATATGTTGCTTGTCATTCAGAATGACGACTTATCCTCATCTTTCACGTGTATCCAGCACCCACAGCAAAGTTCAACATAGGGCAGCAGCCTAACTCATTAGTCTTTGGAGATCATTTTTAAGTCTCAGCTCTCAGGCCTTAGTATGAAGCTACCTGCTCTAATGAATATATATTTACCCAATGAGAGACATAATTTTCCTTTACTTGCAATATTACACTTTTCTCAGTACTGAGGACTCTGCAAGAGAGCTTTGCAAGACTCTGCAAGATCTCTTAACCCATGCAGTTAATACAAAGAAATACAAGAGATACAAACACAGAAAAATCAAAAATCAAAAGTTGTTCATCCTTCTACTGATGGAAGTGGGAGACAAATCCTGTGTTTTAACTGTCTGCACAGTGCTTTGAGTCCATGACCCCCAGCCTGTTATAACTTAAATCTTGGTCAACCTAAAATTTTATTTTGCCTCCACCACAGTTTTGGTAGGAGATATATAAAATGCTGTCTTGGTCGATGGACTAGCTGCCGCTCACTGACTGTCTACCTTTGTAGTCAATCAAAAGGATGAAAGAATTTATTTTTAGAAAGCAGAAATTAAAATACTTTGTTCACATAATAACAATGCAAAGACACTTTAAAAACATTCTCTAGGTCTAAGCACTGGTTTGAATTGTCATTCAAGATCATCACTTTAAGCTGTAGACTATTGTTTACTTTTCTGACACTCAAAAGAATTTCCATATTCTTTTGTTTAGTCAGAAAATTCAGTATGGAGAAGCTGTAAATGAAAGGTTCTAAGAGGTGTGATTCTGTAAGTCTTAAAAGCACTTGCCGAAGTGCACAACTAACACTTCAATACATCAAGCCAAACAGATCCTAGTGTATATCCCAATGAAGGTACAAAATACCAGTAACAATTTCAAACCATTCCTTTCAAATTAAAACTCAATTTAAAAAAAAAAAATCTGCATTTCAGAAGTATGTTTTGTTTAGCTACACTGAAGTGCAATATTTAGCTCAGGGACCATGATCAGTGATAGTGATCTTGGTTATACTTTGCAGGAAAATAGGCTAGAGACAGAATAAAAAAAGATGGGCAGAGGCAGCCTTAAGAAGAGACAAGTAAAAGTAACCATGATCTGTGGAGGAAATGTCAATTTACAGCTTCCCAGCTCAGCAAAAGACTTCTGTCTCCTGAAGACAATGCAGTCCTCAGGCTCTGCAGAGCTATAGTACACTAAAGCACCTGCACGTATCGTGATTAGATAATTCACCATTAAGGCATCTGCCATCAGTTCTCAGTCGTGGCTAAGAAATAATTATACCAGTGTAGGCAAACCTTTTATGTACAGTAAGAATTCAGTCTTCTCTCCCTAACCCCCCCTTTTCTTTTTAAACAGCTTGCATGATTTTAATACTCACTTCCATCTGTCTTAAAACTGCCTGAAATGTTATGTTGCATATGAAAGCACATCTAGAACTAATTAGAGTCCTGCATCTGCAACCATATTTTCAGTGTATCTGAAACCAAAAGCAAAATCTTGATTACAGAATTCAGAGAGAAATCTTAGTTTAACCTTGGGAAGATGAAAACACCTTAATTTAATATTCATTGACCCACCATCTTAGTTTTGGTCAATATCAATTTCTGATGCTAATAAATCTTTTCACTATGCCAAGGACAAGGGAGTCAATAACTGCTTATTATAGTGGGAAATGAAAGTATAATCTTGCATTTTTATTCATTTCACACACAGCAATTACCAGCCAGCACTGAAGTTTACAAAAGCATCTGTCTCAAGCTCCATCAGGTGAAAAAAAACCCCAAAAAACAAAACCAACCCAAAAACTTTCTAGGCAGCCATGGTTAATTTGAACACCACAGAAAATTTGAGGTTTTTTTCTCAATGAGCCACAAAGTACCACATCATTTAACACCTGTTATGTTGCAAGGAGGTTATTCCATACGGACAACCGACAGACATTTCCAAAACAGTTTCTCATGGTGAAACTATGTAGCATACTCAGACCTCACAACCAAACACCATTCTAAGTTTTTAGGCTAAACATTTATTTTCAAGATGTCACTCCCTTATGTTCACTTAGGTGTTAGGCATCAAAAAGGAACTCCTGACTATATTTAAGGCAGTGCCAAAATTCCTATTTATTTGAACCAGGTCAAAGTCTCTTTTTAGGGAAAAGAAGATGTCTTCGTAATATTGGAAAACTAGACGAAAGACTAAAATAGCCAATAGTTAATAACTGCATTTAATTTCAAAGTATCCTAGTTTTTTTTCTCTAAAAACTGCCTGCTCTACCAGTGTCACTTCTGGCCAGCACCAGAATGAACATGTTTAATGGGATGGTGGTGACGTGATAACAGGTCATAGAGATGAGAAAGCAATACATAATGGCTTGACATATTAATGCTTTGGTTCCTCTAATTTCAGTCCTAAAAGGAATTTTTAAGCCCATATGTAGGCTGAATACAAAGCTTACTGGAAATTATATTTAACTGGTGAATCCACTTTAAAAAGTTAGATTCCATATAAATTAGTGACTTTTGACTTTGATGATTGAGATTTCTAATGGGATGCCACATGTTCACAGGGGCAAACAATCAGTCAGTGCAATAGTTAAACCTCTTCATCAATGACTGCTGCATCGCTCTCTATCACACATTCAGCAATCTCCCTGCTTTTAGCCATCAGCCACACAAGCAGGACTAGTCCACAGCCATTTTTGTCTCTGACACCAGATAGTGTGCCATTTATATATAGTTAAAAATGTCGTATGATAAGTTCTGACACTTGTCTTTTGATAGAGTCTGTCTTTTTGCTAGGGGGGAAAAAAAGAAGAAATTGTCATCTGATTTTAGCGAAATCTAATTTATACCTATGTTAATTATGCAGCCAACGAGCCTCAAGGGATTATGTGGGAAGCCAATAGTACATTCTTTATCATCATAAATATTGTATTACTTCAAATGCACTTTGAAATTCCATTCTCAGCATTTCTTAATGATATTCGGAATTCCAGGACAGAGCAGACTCTCATCATCTGACATTAGAACAAGTTCCACTGTTCCTGTATTATTTTTTTGATTATTGCAATATCAGGCATGAAAAAAACCTCCTAAGGCATTTCTCACAACTTACATGACAACTGATCAACATAGAAAAACGGTATTGACAGGCTAGGCTTATTGGTATCTTAAATGCGAGATGGTTTCACTTTTGGAAGGTTCTTGTACTGGCCTTCATTTACTGGGAATACGATATTGTATTTCTTCACCTTCTGAAACCCTACATCATCTGTGGACATTTCACAAAGACTATCTGTACAACACTATCATCTGTTACTTCCATGATCTAGGGCAGTTTTTCAAGATTTTCTTTCCTAATTTATTATTTACGCTTTTCCAAAATAGTATGATTTTGGTGGTTTTTTGGTCTTACTGCTTTGATTTTTGCCTTGGCAACTTAGATAGCACCATGTAAGCATTTGGATTAAAATCTGTAGTCAGGCAGTATAGCCCCAACTACTACTAATCTACTAATTATATTCCAGATGTACATTCCATGAAGATACTTACCACTAATTGAAGGTATTCAAAATAATTGCCTCAATGAATGCACCATTAAAATTTTCATCTAATAATTCTACTCCAGATTGTTTCCAAAAAAACCACCCAAACCTTGGAGATACAACCAATGTTTCTATCTACATCAAAAACACTGTTTGATTTTGGTATTTGAAAAGCATCCTAAGCCCACTGTATACAAAAATTAAATGTGTTGAATTCAACAATATCCTCCTCTAATTATGTCAATAAGATATGAACAGGAAAGAAGATGGTTCTATCACTGTTAAGAGCTTGATTGTAAATTCATAATGACATGGGAGCTGTCTTTCATTCAGCAGAGGAAGAAGAAAAGTAGTGAAAACCAGCAAAAAACAGATTCCAAAAATGAATATGTAGGGTTGAGAAGCCTGGTTTACTGTCACTGAATTTTATTCTCCTTTTTATTTTCAGTAATTGCAGTAAAATAGCTGCTCTTCAGGGACATATTAGGAAAAGAATAGTAATTAAGCTTTGGAAGGTATAATCTGTATAAAAATGAATTAGGACTGACTCAGTCTGAAACTAGCATGTTACAGATTCAAATCAAAAACCTAACTGTGGCCTGTGAATAGCTTATTCAAAAACACTTCCAGATTTCTAGATGTCGGCTCTGTCACTTTGGGCTCATTTATTATCCTCCTCAAAATGTGTAACCTTTCAATGTGAAAAACGGCATCACTGAGAAGTCAACACTTTCCCTTCCCTAAGGAGCCATGCCTTGGAATACAAGCAAAAAACCTAAACCCAGTTAAATAGAAACTCGCTTTATGAATGAGCCTGCACACTTTATCAACACAATCTCTTAAATTGCCCACTTTTTCCAAAACATATAGCCTATGCTCTATTTTTTGAGCCAGCCCCAGCCGTAGAGAAATCAATGTCTCAAGGGCTTTTAAAAGCTAGTTCTCCAGCACAGCTTTTTACTTGAGATAAATAAAGTCTCTATTGAATAGCTCCTACACTTTGTTTCCAGCTAGTGAACAGAGAAAGGAAGACTAACAATACATAAACAATTGCTTTTTGATGGTGTGCTTGTCTAAGTAAAGCAGTGAGTCCTGTAGTTGGATTTATTTATTGGGACCATTTCACATAGTCCAAATAAGTTGGGAAAAAAATAATATTGTGGACTATTGAAAAATACACTATCTACTGAATTTTCAGTAAATATCACAGGCATTAGTGAAAGATACTGTCAAGTTCACTGGACTTCACATTCCTGTGAGGTCAGAATAGGTATTCTTCCAAGTTTATATGACATTTTTACTTTCCTTCTTCTAAATCCCTCGCTCCCATGTTAGAGCTTCCCTTATTGAAGAGTTTAGAAAGACACAGTTTCTTCTGTTAAGTCTAAACTCTAGATTTATGGTCAAAATTATTTTAGTCAATATTTACCAAGAAGAAAATAAAAGGGCTTTAACTAGACCTCTTAGATGTCATCACTATAAATTATAAAACCTGAAATTAAATTAAACAGAAAGGAAAATAAAGCATGACCCTCCCTAACCACTAAATCATCTGTGGCAACCTGTACAAATGGATATATTTTGGAACATACCCAAAGTCAAACTGTTGAAGCTAGCTTTAAAATAAGATGTGAATTAGCTTGCCATGCTACACCCTTGACTTAACACTGATGGATATGGCCAAAAATTTGCTAGACAAGCAGATGGGGAAGCAAGTACGGTATCACTGACTTCTTTCCTATAATGTTGTGAAGCACTGCACTCTGTATGAAAATGGCACATGAAGTGTTTTACTACCCCTGGAATAATCTGTTGTAAGACAATAATATTACTGTTTCTTATTTTTTAATTGAAAATTACATTGTTTTATCACGTTATATTGCATTTCTGAGCATTATTCAATATTTTCAACTTTCATCTTCCAATGCCATATGAGAATCCTATATCTAAAAATTTATAAACCAGTAAAGAGGTGACAATAGCTACTTCTTGGATACAGGCCTAAGCCTTTGAAAATGCATGACAGCCATGTATGTATGTAAATCAATGCAAATAAGGAAGGTTAGTAAAGATTTACTAGAAAAATAAAAGTAGTTTGCTAAATACCTTTACAACAGAACTGTATGCAACAACGTTCTGGTCTATGGATACACACATGGAGAACAGCTCCCTGTCATGCTCTTAATACTGACGGGTGAGACACTGGCTCAGTTCCAACCTGACTCATATGGGCATGCATTAGAGCATGTTCTGAAAAATAGGCAATTGGTTTGGAGCATGCAAGACTAGAGGAAACTACACTCTGTAGCATGCCAGACAGCAAAAGAAGTCTAAAAATCTAATATAATGAGTTCATAAAGTAGTCTTCATTTTAGTTATTAAATACTTGACAGTGCATATCAAATGCTGGAGAATATCACAAGTGATTTACCTACATCGTTTATTTTGTAGTGCAATACAAAGACACATGTCCTAGCTCCTTATTGTATGTTAATATTAAATCCTTACACATGGCAGCTGTTTTGTGTTCCATGTGGTTTTCAGTTTCTTACTGACAGGTGTCCAAATCATAGAAACTATTGCCACACGTAGTGGCAGCTGGCCACACTGTCATCTCAGAGACACCAGAAGTGGAACAAAAGGAAGTTGGCTTCCTGACATGATTCATACAATCATTAGATAGCGATATGTTTGGTTTAAAAACTGAGAATTCAGAAATATTTTGAAGTATTTCAGAAAAAGCACTTCTAAAATTATAAGATATTAGTTTTGTATGGAAAACCTGGCAATTGCTTGAAATATTTGGTAAAAAAGACGAAAACGTTTGCTAAAGCTTTTTTTAATTTAGTGAGCTTTCTATTACAAGACAGGCAATCCCATCTTTGTAAGACTTCAGTATAGTATACAGATCATGTCATTCCCACATATCTGAATTCAGATTTTTGTGTAATTTTGGATGTTGTAGTCACGTGCCTGGTAATAAGTGAGAAGAGTTAAAAGAAGACAGAGGTTTCATTTACAAGGTAACTTTAGGTCAAACATGTATTATCATGTTTTTACTTCATTTACACTGGGAACACAAGTCAACAATACTATTTTCAGCTGCCCATTAGAGTGACAGTCCATCTAATTGTTCCAGAACTGCTGATATGCCCTAAAAGATATAATGGAACAACACTTGCAACACTCCCTAAAGCGGAAGGTCAGCCTCTGGGGGCTGGTGGAACCCCACTGCACACTGTTGTCCTTGTACCCAAGTGAACAAATGCCATTGGAATGACAGCAGGACAGATGGGACAAACCTTGACTGGCTTTATAGAAACATCTCAATGAAGGAACAGTGGCCAAAGAGCAAGTGTTGGACTACTGCCGTGAAAAGCCTTTCCCAAACACTGAGTCTGCCCAACATGCCATAATCCAAGGTTTTTCAAAGTTTACAATCAGAGAAGCTGAAGTTTGAATGGGCTACATCTGACACTGACACTCCTCTGTTTTCCTAGTTAACTTCCAGGCTTTAAAGGGTTTAACAAATAATTAACCATCTTGGTTGCAGTATCATTCCCTTAAGAAATTATAAACCTGATATTGCAGAAAGGCATGGATATTCCATCCTCACACCTGCTAACCCTGGAGGGAAATATCTTTAAAACAATCTTCTAGGAATGCCTTAAAAAAATAAATTAAAAGAATGGACCCTTAGAGCACATTCCCCAGAAATTTTAGAAATCTTCAGGAAGCACTGTGCCTTTGAAAAGAAAAGGAAGCAAAAACCTCCAGCAGCAAGCAAGGCAAGTTAACTCAAAGCATATTTTCAAGTATCAGATGTGTGCAACTGTAGTAACTGGTGCTTCTATCACATGAAGTTACAGTTAAGCAGTGACACTGAAATGTACTCTATTAAAAAAAAGTCACAATGGGAAAAAAGTTTTTTCTTTTAAAAAGTTTCTTTTTCTTTTAAGTGGTCACAAGGGAAATAAGTGGGAGTTTTTTAAACACCAGATCTGATCTTGCTAGTAAATGTGTAAGCAGTAACAGATTCCGACTCTCTATAGTGCACTCTGAATTCAGTTCTCTGTTTAAAATTACCTATTAAAACATACAGCAATTTCTACAACTATTAACTCACAAAATGTAACCTTTTACCTAGCAATATATTTAGAAATTAAATGTATTTATTATTCTAGGAAAGTTTTTAACTTAAAGGTGCCTACACCTACAATCAAAGAGAAATCTCCTAATATACCAAAAGTCCCAAATTTACATAAAGGGGGCTTGGTTACATACTATTTGCAGGCCATTGCTAGTAAGACAAGACAGAAGCAGGTCTTCCTTTTTCTCAGTAGCTGCTTGGGCAGATGGATGACACATGCAGGAAGCTTCTTAGTGGCATTAGTTTCCTTCCCTCAATCCAGTTCTAGTTACAGCTACACCAGGAGTTACTCCTCAAAATGTTATTATCAACTTAGCACAGAAAACAACACTTCTGGTGCAAACACACACTATCCAGACTGATAAAATCACACTCCCACAAGTGCTTTTTTGTACAGACCTTATGAAAAGATAAATTATCTACCTTACATAAGACAGAATGAAGCAAGTTTAGATGGGAATTGTTCCTCAATAGTATAAGCCATGTGCTGATAAGCAATCCAAAACTCCGATTTCGGATCCATATGAAACCAAGGAGAGCAGATGCAGAATCTGCTGGTCTGGCAATAAATCTCCGCTGCCCCCCAGCACTGTGGTTTGCTTTATTGAACCAGCTCCCTTAGAAGTTCACAGCTGCCCCCTGAGCCTGACCTTCAACCTTCTGCCTGACTTGGTGTTGCAAGGTTTATGAACATTTTATCATTCGGTGCATATCAGCACTTTCTCCCACCCCAATATTTGTGAAGTTACTCCTTTCTCTTTAAACATACAAGGATGCAAGATACTCATTGAGCCAATTATTGATAAACCACTCCTGTGCAAATCAGAAAAAAGGGGCTCTGACAGTTCGTACTTTTTCATATATGACCAAATATGACCAGACTAAATGTAATAAGAATGTTACGAGATTACAGGAAGCCCATTCCTTTAGGTGATCAAGAACGAGATGTGCTTATGCATTTCAGAATAAAGTAAATATATCCTTTACCTAATTTGAGGCACAGTTATAAATTTCTTATTAATAAAAGTTTATCCATAAGAGACTGCTGACTCCCCCCAGTCTTAACAGGTAAAAAATGCCTAGAAAACAACAACATACTTTCTATCCTCTTTCATTGGCCTTCATGTCAACACAGATACAGAATTTGGGACAGAACAGAAAGTGCTAGTCCCAAACTGTCTGGGCAGGTTTCAAAATCTACCTGACCATATCCTTTATCTGATCATGTTTCAGAGTTATGACTTCTTTTTCCCAGTAAAGTCTGTTTTACCTGACAGCTGGAGAAGCACATGGCACTACCTAATGAGGAGAGACTCCCTTTTTTGCTATTACAAATTCCTATTTGTGCTTTCATAAAGGTAGTGCTGTTAAGTACATGTTAAATATCATTAGCAACCATTTAACTGTATTAAAGCATGACAAGTAAATATTTTTCCATAAATTTATCTATCATTCTGTTTATTTAAACTGATTGGTAATATAATCTGATTATGAATTAAAAATATTTTTCTCCCATTCTAAGCATAACATATATTCTTATTTTGTTTGCAATATAATAATTATTCCTGGATATGCCAGTATATACATTAAAGCATATTTTTTCCCATACGAAAACAACTACTTAAATTTCCATTTCTTCTGAATGCATAATTCAAAGGTGTTTTACACTAATGCTCTGTGACCAGGAAAAGGAAGATATTTGAGCAACAGTACAAGGAAATTAATCTTTAGACCCAACCTGCCATTTGAAAATATCCCAATATATCTCTATTAGGCCAAAGTCAAAAGTCAACAGAAGTGCAGTCTGCCTGCCCTCCTTATTCCTACATTAATCAAGCTCATCCTGCTTCATTTTGCTTTTAATAGGAAATAAGAGAAATAAGAGAAGGGGGCAGGGGGAAGGAGATGATTACACAAACATACACTTCAAGGAGATAGACCCACTGTAGTTAGACTATGGAAAAATACTTAATAAAATACAGTAAGACAATACTTGCATTCTGTAAAAGAAAGATAAGTTGTATTAATGAAATAGCCAAAAGAGAACCTTCAGGCTTAATGTAGTAAATCTCCAACAAATTCCAATTACTATTGAGTTAATGAGTCTGGAAATTATTTTGATCCCCATAATACATATACATGAACAAAAAAGTGCTAATAACTTGGATGCCATCAAGAAACAGGTGACTGAATAGCTGAATCCATCTTTTATACATACTGTATAATTAATTGATACATTGTTTTCAATATGCATGTATTTTTTTAAAAACCCACACACATCAGTAAAACAGAACCGTAGTGTTGCCCTTCAATATAGTCCTACCCTTTGATGCCCAATTTCAAGGTGGTAGTCCCTTCCACTAACAAACAGCCATAAAGCATTCTGTATTCGAGAGCAGAAATCTCACTGTTGTAAGTGGAAGTCTTCAAAAAAACCAGAGTCAGAAATCATCAGCCACATTGTACTGCTGCTTTGTGGAACAGTGTATGAATATGAATAAAACAAAATTATATCAACAGAGATTGAGGAGAGATTTTTTTTAAAAAAATACTTTGTGCAAAACAAAACTATGCATTATATTGAGCTAATAGTGCATTTTTTCTAAGTGTTGTGAATGAAGGGTATTTTAAAATGTCAATATTTGAGACCAGATGATGCTTACATTATAGTAGGTAAACGCTGTAAATTTTTGACAAATACAGTAATGAATACACTTTCCTCATACTGTATCAAGATGATGGTGAAATTGGAAGACAGATGCTCATTTATCTCTCATCTATTCCTTCTCCAGTCTCATATGTATAACAAAGGTGGATAGAAATCCTAGATTTACCTGTATCAGAGACAAAAATCTTATGGACTTCATAAGAATGGTGGCTTCATCCCCAGGCCTGAGCACTGAGTCTTCAACTGAGAGGTTAAACTCAAGACACAACTGACCCTTCTTAAACTACTGTTCTTCATAATTTTGCACAATACAGCATGCTCCCACATGACATACACAGTAAAGAAAACATACAAATCACCTCAACACCTTCGATCAGTAAAACAGGTAATGAAGGTTCTTGCATTTGCTTTCTTTCCACATGCTGGCCAGCAAATCAGAGCTCAAGTGTAAAAAAGGCTGCCCATGAAAATCTGCCCCTGGAAGGGATAAAGCAGACTCATACATCCTTCCCAAGACAGCCTTGTAGTAAGCTTTTCTCCTTTCCATGAATTATGCTGTAAGAGCAGTCGATCATAGATGAGAAGAATAAAGCAGAAGTTGTTTACCTCTTCCCAGCTGCTCTAATAATTTAGGTTTTCAGATAGAGTGAAAACCACATGTTGCATGTTTATGTGCTTCTGTAGATAAGCTTAACACTGAAAAAAGTGAGTTTAGCTCTTGCTACTGCTCAGTGACTTGTGTTTATAACAGTTCACTACCACATATCTCCACAGACCTGGTCACTCAGATTGCATTTTTATGCCACTGTGATTTACAGAGTGCAAGGGGAACAATTACCTAACTGTTTACTTAAACTCATAATTTTTCGGAAGCCCTACACAATCCTTTTGTTATCATAATCTCCAATGGGCATATGTAGCATGAATATATCATGGCATGAAACTAGATATAGCTGACTTTGCCTGTCTGCTTGGTGACTTACTGAGTCCTGCATGTCTGAATTTCTGGGAAACAGCTGCTGGTCCCACACTGAAATTAGAACATTTGAGCTCCTCTGATTTATGTTAATTCCTGTGGGAACAATGACATGAAAAATGAACACCACTTTTAAATAAAGTACCAATTCTCTCCGGGGTAAAAAAACCCAAACCAAAACAACACCAACAAAACCCCTGACAATCTATTTACCAACTTCCTACACTAAAACATATACTGTGTAATGGCATAATAGAAAAGTGGAGCTTTGACTATCCAGCTTTTCAAAGAAAGAAGTTATCTGTCCCTATCTGGAGCTCCCTTCCAACACAGATGATTCTATGATTTTGACAATATTTGAAAAATTACTTTCCTACAGTTATTGGGTTGATCTTAGTCAAAGAAGAAATATGATGTCATGGGGCAGAAGATGTCATGGGGTGAGTAAAAAGGAAATCTACGTAGAAAATGACAAGGTACAGGAAATATATCTCAGTAGAAGTCATTACGGTTTATCTAGTTCTGATTGCTCAGCCTGGCAGGTCAAACATCTGAAATCTGCTTTTTTAACATCCTGGACTCTCATGGGAGACTCCACACAACATTACACTATCCACTGATCAAGGCTGGTATTCATGAGACCAAAGCCAAGGCAGCTGGAAATGACTCCTCGAGGATTTCATAGTTTTTCCTGTAGATGAGAGGAATAATCCCTCTGAATATTTAGCGTTGTCACAAAAACTGGTATAAGCAAAGGAATAACTAGTTGTCTCTGACACCACAATATGACAGGATCATATAGCAGCATAGCTGAGATACTTCTCAAGTATGCATATGTAACAATGGTTATGTCTTATATTTCATGACCTCTTATCATTCAGAATTTATTAATTCTGAAGCTCTAGCAAAAAAATCTCATCAATTGGCAAAGTGAGTTTTACCTTATGAGTGCAGACATCCTCTAAGCGTATAATTAAGTGGAGATTTTGCTATTTGAGTTACATTAGGTAGCAGAGCAGAGACAGGATTACTCAATGAAGAGGGGTTTGTTTTGTTTTGTTTTGTTTTAAGGAATATCACTTCATTATATTAAGTCTTTCACTAGGCTAGCTTGGAAAGGCACAGTTAGAGGAGGTCAGAGGCATGGTCAACATCTTTGTAACTACAGAGAATCAACAGTTAGAGCCATTTCAAAGGACCAAGTATGAACACACTCTTCTTACTAGCCTTTTCCTTATGAATTGTACATACCAAGTCCCATTTGGGGTAAAAAGATTAAAAACAAATAAAAAAAGCCTTCCCCAGGTGTTCTTACCAAGATTTCATTTCAGCTTTGTGTTTGAAATGGCATAACACACAGGGAAAATCTACAGTAGTATATTTCAAAAAATTGCTGATTGTTTACTTAAGAATGCTATAAACACTTTAGTTTTTATGTCTAAAATTTGAAAATGACAACTTCAGTGTGGTGTGCAAATGCTATTTTATAAAAGGCCACTGAAGTCAGGCATCAGCAAGCATCAGTGTTCTCTTCATACAATGTACCAATAAAGTGTAATGCTTCAGAAAGCCTCAAAATATACATGTAAGACTGAGTGACTGAATACCCACATTTTCTGCAGCTCCTCAGGTGAGACACTGTTTCAGGCACAGGGTGACCTGAATTTAAATGTTGATATTCTTAAATGGTATAATTTGAAAACCTAGCTGACTAATCTGCATTGGAATTAGTGCAAATAGTTCTGAAAACGGAAGGAAGGATATTTTTTTTTGCCAAAAAAAAAAATCTACAAATATCAAAGGATTGAAGTGAGGGCAGGGGAGTAAGATACAGCACTCCATACAGCTATTTCATTAATGATTGCCAATCCAATTGCAACCCTCCTCAATGTGCTAAAGGAGATTAAAGACTTTACTACAGTCTTTAGGGTTCAGAGGTAAATTAATGTGGAATAAGACCCATTGGAACTGGGATTTAGCTAAGTACAATATAAAATAGACAAAACTGCTATCAATAGAAGCCATTAACAAACACCTGAAATGTGGGGGTATTTTTTTTTAAACAAATGCATTGATTAAGGAGGATGAAGGAACAGAATATATCATGCTAGAAAAGAAGGCTAAACTAAAAGGAAGACAAATCTTCTGCCACTTAATATGTTAGTGTCCCAATTTTTTCCTCAAAAACATAGGTGTAGCAATATGCAACATAACTACTTGGTTACCTCAGGATGAAAACCTTGAGAATTCAGACGAGGTACAGCATTATTTTGAATTTTGAAATATGTAATATATTTCTAGCCTTCCTTTAGTATTTACAAGCTTGCAGAATTTCCAGCAAAGTGAAGGGCGAGTGTGTGGGAACTAATACAAAGTCAGCTCTGTCTAACTAGCCACATTCTACTTTTTCTGGTTTCCCTGAAAAGACATTCCAAACTCCATGAAATCATCTTCCCAATCTTTAAAACTATTATGAAAGAGTTTTGTCTTCAACATTTTGAATACTCTTACTGGAATATTTCTTATCCATGGGCATCAATCCTCATTCTGTTTTCTAACTGCATCAACTACAAAATAAAAGTTGCCACCTAAACATAAACTATGTAAATGTCAAAGTACGTCACAGGTGTCATGATGCTGTTGCCAGGAAGAGATGGCTCCCTTACTTTCATCCATAGAGGAATTCCCCCATAACTCCAGATAAAGCCCCCTAGAAGCTTAATTCTGTACTTTTGCATTAGCATTGATTTTGAGGAAATGTATTTTGTACTTGCTGTCACATGCAGTGTCCTCTTATTGATGAGGCATTTTAGTCAGCCAGAAAACAGATACTTTATACATATACTACCCATTAACCAAATAATTATCTACTTTTTTTTTGGTAAGTTGTATCATAATTTTCCCTTCAGCAACTAGCCTGAAAATACAATAATTATGACTTATGCTAGAGCTGTTTTATAGAAGCAGGAGTCCAAGTTTTTGCTTATTAGCAATATAATAGCTACAAATCTGAGGAGTAAAGAACAGATTTGTTTTTCTGTGTTGTAGCCACTTTGTTTTGTGCACACCATACCACCACTTCATCAACTCATGAATGATGCAGAATAGAAACAATCACATTACAGAATTCTATCAGTATTTATTCTTGTTGTTCACAGAACCAATGGATGAGGGAAACAATTTTTCAGCAGAGAACAATGAAATAAAATAAAATAAATAGCCTAAATATTCCTTCTTGTACAGGAGCTATTGGGACACCCCTATCTGTGTAATACACAGTAACAGTATATTACTGTTAATGGAATAACAGTACAAAGAGCTCCCATCTCTCTTTCCTCCATTTACAATCTACAGGATGTATTTTCTATAACACTCCTGAAAAGTCACTTAATAGCATATATTTGCTTTATATTAAGTATGGAGGGCAAAGTCTAAGATCAAAGTACTGATAAAACAAGTTAAAATATCTACACATAAATATTTGTGATTAAACTACTCAAGCATTTTTTAAATTATATGGTAATAGGTATGTGTGTGCTTCCATTGTACTTGCTTTCAGAGATTATTACTAATTGTAGTTGAACACTAAACTTCTTCAAACTGTGAATAGTTCACAACCTGTGACAATGAATGTCCTGAGACAAGGAATGTCAGTTACCAGGAATGTGACTTTTTTCACCAATACTTCTTGGGGCTATGATTATTTAAGTAGTTAAGACTAGGTTAGTACTGATAAGGTAAATTCTTTTTTCAACTTATTTCCAAATAATTTAATGTCTTCAGCACAGTTAAGACACTTCAAGTCTTCAGTATAATGCTTTACCTTAAAGGATAACATAACAGCTTTTGACACAAGACTCCTCCGTGTAAGAGATGTTTTGTTTGTCGAGATAGATGGCCATGGTGGCAGAGCACACACCTGTGTGACACTATCCTCCTTTTCTCTCCTCTCGTCTTGAAGAACAGTTGTGGAAACAAGATGTGGCTTCCTCAAGCCCCTGGGAAGTCACACAAGTATCTAATAGTGCAACCAAAGGTCAATGTTTCACTTTTCCTTTAAGAAAGATGGCAACTCTTCCTTTTTTCCTTTTATATTCTATTTCTTATTTTGCAAATTTACAGTAATCTTCACTTGAGTTAATAAGCCTTCCAAGGATATATGATTAACCACACTTCTTCCTGTATTTTTCACATCCTAACAGTGTTTCCTAGAGCTAAAAGAAAAAGATGTATGCCTGCAACTAAACTCATCAATATTTCTACTTTGTCCTAATCTATCATCCTAGAGTGGCTACTGTAACTCATTACATTTATGATGTGGTTGTAATCCAGTTGCTACCAGCAGAATAATTTGTTTTTCCTGTACCCCCATAAATACAGCTATTTGGATCTAACTAAAAGTAGTCCAGAAAGTACAGGGAGAAAGGAAGATGACCCTGGTCTGAAAAAAACAATATGGTAAAATTTTCACAGAAACTAAGCCCTGGCAAAAGAAATCTAAACGTGTAATACAGTAGATACATCCATTGTTCTGTTACCTTCTCAGGGCCTTGAGTTTTGACCAAAACCAATATGCTTTCAGAACACTTAATGATTAATTGTTTGTACATCTAACAACATTTCAGGTACTAGTTTGTAAGGGAAATAAACACAGTATATCCTTAAACTGACCTTTAGTTTTTGCATGCACTGCTTTTCAGCCATTCCTCAGAGTCTTTCAAATAGACATGAATCTTGTAGCCACTCTACAGCTACAGAGCTAATATCAAATACCGTGCATGCTTTCTTGCTTTCAAAATGATTCTTTTCGGCATGGGTGCTCAACAGAGGGAAGATGCTCAGGACAAACTGGGGGTAGAGACCATGCTTAACCTGTGTCTTAGTTAATTAAAACAAACAAATAAAAATCAAACCCCAAACCAACCAACCAAAAATATCACACACACAGAAAACACCCAAAAAACCCAAAACAAACCTCCCCAAAACACATGCAAGAGGCCAACTCTCCCCAAAACGAATACATCAGTGAAAAGCAAAAACTTTCAAAAGTCTGTTGTACCAGCTGAAGTCCTTCACATATATTAAATATTTTTCCACTGTAATTCACTGAGGGAAAACAAAAGTGCAGTGGAAGGAAAAACAGAATAGCAAATGTTATGTCCTGTGAGCCCACATGAAATATTGAGGACAGCTCATGTGGAAAAGAATTTAATGTTGAAGTTTATCAGCACTTGACACATAACACATTCCAAATAATTAGGAATTACTGTAGGTGATAGATAGACCAGACCTTTGTGTCAATAGGAAGGGTCAGTTTTATAGCAGCCTTAATCTGTGTAGGCGTAGTCAAAAAAGAAATGTTATTAACATGACTCTCATTAAACAAACAAAATTGAAAAGATCCATACACACAACCCATAAAAAAAAATCCATTTTTTTTAATCCAAGTGAACAGGGAAATTCAATTCACGTAGGATACCAAAAAGAACAGGAAGACCTACAGAACTGCAAATGCCATTACACAGAGATCAAGGTTCCAGTGGCTGCAGCCCAAAATTAATGAGAATGAATTCAAAGAAATATGACTGACAAAAACCTCAAAACCTATTCAGCTGATGAATCAAAGAGTATCATCTTAACCTCTTCTACCTTTATCTAACCTCTTTCTTAACCCCTCCCGTCTTTCTAGAAGGGGGTAGGAAATAATAGCAATTGATAGACTAGCTACCAATTTTAGAGCGCCAAGGACTGTAGAAAAAAAGTTATACAAAATATACATACAAAAGTTTATATATAGTTTTAAAATCACATTTAATGTATAGTTTTGAAATTGATTGTTTGAATAGAACATGGAGATATCTGCTTAGCTATTTTTCACTGTGCTTTTAGAAGGAATGTTGACTGTATAAGTGGCTTCCTGTGAAAAGTCTTATTTTTTCTCTAGCAATGAGCATTCTCAATTAAAAGCCATTCTTTTCCCTCAATTACGATAGCACTGACTTCCATCATTACCTATTCCATTCTCCACTTCCTCCTGGAATAGTTAAATCACCAAAATGAATCTGACTACTGAATGACATTTATAATATTAAGACAAGAAGGAGAGAATACATTCTCGAAGATCTTTTATAAGAATAAAAGCTATTGAACATCATTTAGCAACTACTGAGAAGTAAGGCTGCACCTTTCATTCATTCAGTGTAAATATGTTTATTTACACTGTATCTTGAGTCATCAGCAGAGAGGGTTACCCAAAGGGATGATAACCAAGTGCCAGGGATCTTTTTCATACCTGATGAAAAAAAGTTAGGCTTTACTGAAGTTGTCTCACATTGTTGTCCCGTTACTGTGACTGCTTGAAAGAGAATTTTAAAACTTCAAGATACACAGGACTGGTACAAAGACCTAGCACGGTGTTAAGCAGATGGAAGCAAGCATGCCCTGCAGGTGTGGACATAGCTCCCTGCTTGGAAGGAGACACAAAAAGCCACACACAGCTGCCTGTCACTGGCTAACTTAAGGTTGCTCAGGTTGCCTTTGCCGGCCTCCTGTAGCCACTGTGAAGTTCACAAAAGTCACTTGCACAGACAATGCAACGTAGCAAATCAGCAAACGGTTCATTGACTAAACCCTAACAGCTGCTGTTTCTAAAAACTCCCTCCTGCTTTCAGCTCACTCCAACCCCTGCGTCTGGAGAGGGGTGGGGATGATCACGCTACTGATAGACAGCCGGAACTATGCTCTTGTCCTCCAGCCATACGCTCAAATCTCCTCAGGCATTCAAGATCTTGAAATTCAAACCAAAGCCCCCAGAAAGATGGATGGAAGCAATGCGATTGTCTTCAATTCTGGTTTGGATTTTTTGTGGTGGTGGGTTTGTTTTTTGGGGGGGCTTTGTGTGTGGGTGTGGGGGGGTTGTTTGTTTGTTTTTTCTTTTTTATTCCCCAGGCAGGCACAGCTATTGCTATATCAGCACAAGACTGGTTCAACATAATTATTTGCCATCTCCCAAGCTGCCTAATCCCCCCTGAGTGAGGAGGCAAACCTGCTTTGCAGCCCTAGGAAGATAGGGAGGAGAGAACCTTCTGGCAGCAGATCAAAGAGCTACTCTGCTATCCTGAAACACATAGAAGACACAAGCAGCCTGGGCTTTTCTTAAGGTAGCGAGTGCTTTTCTTGTTTCACTGCTTAGATAGCCATTTAGTTGACTATGCTGATTACCTAAGGGAGACACAAGCCAGCAGACTTCTACCCTCTGTATAGGGTATACACAAAGGAACCTGCAAAATTCTTTCCATGAACCTGAGAAAACGCAACCAGCTAGAGAAGGTTTCACAAACCTGCCACTAATTGACACAGAGCTTGCACAACTCTGTATTTAGTTGGTTTCTACTAGAATAGCAATTGAGAGCATTTCATGCTTCTTTTTAAAGTGTGCACACGGCACAGGTGCCCAGGGGCTGGCAAGGAGCTGCCTTTGTAAGGAGAAGCCAGGGCTGCTGATGCTAGACACAGCCTGTTTCAACTGACCCACCACAGGACACAGCTGAGCCCCACAGCCACAACAGCAGTGCCCTGGCAAAAGCCTGTGTAAGGAAAAGCAAACACTGTACAGGCAGAGGGGTGAGGGGAACAGTGTGAGAACTCCCATTTTATAATAGAACTTTTAATTGAAAAAAAAATTAAATTTAATAATTAAAAAAATTCAAACTCAAATTCTGTACCAGAAAAAAGGGAAAACAGAACTGTGCATGGCACAACCCATGGTAAGGCATAATAATTTATAAGGCCA
This sequence comes from Galbula dea, assembly GCA_013399015.1. Classification (NCBI taxonomy): domain Eukaryota; kingdom Metazoa; phylum Chordata; class Aves; order Piciformes; family Galbulidae; genus Galbula; species Galbula dea. The sequence goes on along the minus strand of VWZX01004365.1, from coordinate 1,090,724 downwards.
TATATCAAGTCATATTTACAACAGAAATGAAGGCACTATGGTTTCTAGAATGAAAAAAGGCACTCCACAGCACCAACTCCTAGTATTCTGTGATTCTGTGTGATTGCTTGATAGTGATAGATGAGAGCAAGAAAATACAACCCCCAAGTTTCATATATTATACTGCAGATTGATGCATGCACATACAGCATTTTGAAAAACCTTCACTGTATTTTTGCCTCATGATAAAATAATCCAAGACCACAGTATAACAAGATAAGCTGTGAGAAGAAAAGCAATCATCAAAAAACCCTTTTTCCCCTGTATATTTAATAGATATCCATGTATCAAATCCAAAGAGACACTGAAAATTCATAGAGGTTTTCCTTGAACCAAGTGCTACTGTCACATGTACATTTTTCTTTAATTGCACAGCTGTCTAATTGAGCATTAACAATCTAATAAGGTACACAATAGGACCTGAAGAGCAACTTTTCTTTCAGATCCAGCAGCACACAAGTTCTGTATCACTCATTTTTCAATTAGATCATAATTATAACATGCCTCATTTAGAGCTACAGAAACTCTGACCTTGTCAACAGTACTGGTCCATAACATGTCCATCTTAATTAGATCTGATTAGTTCTGGGCCCCGATTTCATTGTGAATCTTAGCTCTATTAAAAACTGCTCATCTGTTTGGCAGCTGTGGGTATTGCTTAGCCTTTTTCACCATACTGCATGGGTGTGCTTTGCTCCTCCTGACTCTCCCGAGACATCAGGACTCAAATGCATTTTTGCTTGGCCCTCAGAACAAGGCACATAATGGAAAGCAAAAGGAAAGAGGTAAAAGAGAAGTCTTAACTGTTTTATGGACAGTCTCACACTGTATCGTACTGGTCAATTATAGCAGAATAAAACTTAAAATTGGTTTGTAATTTTTTGAAAAATAAGGGGTTTTTGTAAAAAACTCACAGATATGTTGAAATTGAAGGCACATGACTAAACCCACATCATCTATGAGTGACAGGTGTACAAATAAGTGTATGGTGTTTTTGTCATTGTTTGAGGGGCTGCTGGGGGCTTTATTTGGTGTTTTTTTCTTTTTAACATCGAAGGTAATAAAAATTCTCAGGATTATGGTTCTGGAAGTGTTTCTCCACTGTAGTATTTGAGCATATTTTAATAATCTTAGAAAGTACAAAGACCTTTCACCTGTCATAAGTTAAGCCTGAGGTTTTGCAACACAGTTGATACAAAGAAATCACATCCTTCCTAATTTCCTTTCCCTCTTCTAGCATATAAAAATTGATTTTTCTTCTGTATTGCACTTCTAGGGTGATAATAAAAGACAGATAAGACAAATGTAACAAACATTCCCTAAGTTTTCATAACTATGTGTACCACTTAAAAATCCATCAAACCTCAAAAAAATAGTTTACAAAAAATACTAGCACAACTGTACTGCTAGAATTTATTCAGTAGCCAAATTATTCAACTATTCTCTCCCCTCCCCCCTTCTCAGTTCCCCCATACAGTTCTCAGTTATTCTCTCTATAATTGTAGTGGAAAGCTGAAATATACTCAGTGTTACAAATACCAACTTAAAAGCTGTCATTGTAGACAATATGCCTAGAAATGCATTGGCCAACAAAAAGGCATTTCCAAGGTCTTGTGCTGTTCTGAAAAATGGAGAAGTTGATTTAAATAAAGAGATAACTCAGGTTATTCACAGAAGGTTATGTCTACAGAGCTATAGATTTTAAACCTCATTCTGCACATCTCTGGGTCTTAGAAAATGAAGAGAGAAGTCCTACGTACTAACATTGTTCTAAAATGTATTATCTATCACAGCATTAGTAACTTGCATCTATCCAAATACATATTTAGTATGAAATCCAAGGGCTTATAAAAGCTAGGAGCATCTGAGCATCACTTGTAAAAGGACAATATCAGGAAACACACTGTTGAAAGCAAAGTTAAAATTGACTGAGCATTCAGAACTAACCAAGATCTATTCCAAGCTAACTTAAGAGATGATATCCGAATACTACTACTTTCCTTAACCAAATACTACTGCATGCTTCATTATTAATACCACGCTTTTAAAAAATTCTGAAATTAAAAGCCTAGTGTTATGAAAAATGAATAATTTAAGAAAATCCAAAGTTTGGGGTTTGCTTTGTTGAGGATTGCTTGGCTGGGTTTTGTTTGTTTTCCTCCTCTACATATCACAATAAGTGCTGCATCAAGTACAAATATACTCAATTACAAAGGTTTAATTACTATAAACAATTACTATAAGCCTACTATTTGAAGCAGCATGAAAATTCAAGCAGGAGGTAAGAAAGAGGTATATTTAAGTAGCACCATACTATCTGTAGCAAAAAATTGAAATAGAGAGAGCTGCCAGCCCCTTGTTTGCCACAAGTGTACTGAACCCATTCTGCAGGTGATGTGTGGGGGCAGAGTGAGGCATCCTGTTGCTGCTGGAAGCCAGAAGCTACCATCCTTTGTCATGATGGTAGTCTCCACTTGTGGCTCAACCAAGCAGCCTCCATCTGCCCCCCTTCCCTGTAGATAGGGTGTGCAGACACCTTTCTACAGCGTCCCTGTGAAGATCCTTGTGCTCCCTCTTTTTTTTCCCAGTGCCATGTAGTCTGCTCACCTCCTTTTGCAGCACCCCTAAACTGGAAGGGACAGTTCTGCAGGCAGCAGCCATCACCAAAGCTGGGCAAGGACCCTGCTACCATCCCAGTCATGGAAAACCAAGCCCAGCCAGCCACCCCCAGAGCTCTGTAAAGCCTGGGCTGTGGCTGTCCTAATCAGATGAGAGGACTAGGTGCTTTAGCCTCACCACCAGCCATGAGCAGTCCACAGCTAAGTTTCTGACCCCAGCCACATGAACTGCTGCCTTTGCTGGCTGCACTCTCCACAGACAAGAGAAATAGGTTATCTTGTTGCAATGGACTTGAGGTTGGGTGTATCTCACCTAAAATTATGATTATTTTATTTCCTTTTTTTCCCCATATGCTATAATTGGTGAACATCTTCCTTTAGAGCCTAGGAAAATTTAATCCTTGCATGATAACCTTAACAATAGATCAGCCTGCTTTTGCTTAGTCTCCCCTACCACAAGCAGCGCATACTCTTAAAAGCATTCAAAACTACACTATCAGTTTATCTTCCACTTACTGTAACATTACCATTTCCATTGTCTTCAATGGAATCTATATAGTTACAAGAACAAACATAACTGCTAAGATTAACTGAGCAGAGACCTTGTTTTCTGGCATGTCTGCCAAGGAGGATGCAAACTACAGGTGTTGTAGGCACATTAAACAGTAATTACAGTTTGACCACTGACCCAAGTGAGCTGCAAATGCTAATTTAGGAAAATTTTAATCTCATTTGCATTTAAGTGACCATCATTATGATCTTTACAACTTCTTTTGCAAGTAATTACACAAACATAATATTTGTTAGGTATTAAACACAGAATGTTGTGGTAATCTTTGCAGTTTTATCTCAATGAATAAACACAAATCATCATACATCTGTGCAGATTTCCACCTGATCTCTGCACTCTATTGTGTGCCAAAATGTTTTCAGAAATGAAACATTTATCACTTCCTGTAAGTTAACACAAATATACTTTGAATAACGAGATCACCAATTTTACAAAAAATTGCTGTAAACATAAAAAGTTAAGTAACTCACTATTTTCAGATACTCTGAATTCACTACATGGTGTTTCATAAAGGAGAAATTCCTCCTCCAAAAAGGAAAACATTCCCCCCCCCCCCCCCCCCCCCCGAGTTTTTATGCAATACTTATTATCATTAATCATAGAAAAAATATTTGCATGGAAAGATTAATGTGTTTTGTATAATGAACAGTGTAAATAAAACTGAGCCTCACAAATCACTGGGAAGGGTTATATTGAATTAACAAAATACAGTACAAATTTATATTCAAGTAATAAAAGACAGAATTGATGCTGTATTTTGTTAGATGATATACTTATATTCGTTTGGCTCCTGAAATTTCAACAGTACTCTTAGTACTGCACTGCATCAGCTGACAGTGCAACACCCAAACACTTCCTGTTCTAATTATAGTTAAACAATATCAACTCATAGAAGATAGCATCTTGCCAGTTTTCAATTAGTATTAAAAAATCCATATATTCCACATAAACAAGATAGTCTTCTACAGATTAATGATTGCTGTCAGTTATCCATTTACACCCTAACTTAGAAAGGTCACCTTTTCAGAAGCACACAGAAAACTGAAATCCAGACTTCAGAGGACTTCCTAAACTTGCTTAATTTTTGCTTTTCATTTACATTTTTTTGAACTCATGAAAGGAACAAGTAAGTTTGCCCTTTACAGAACTCCTTGATGGGCCATATCCTACCAGGAGCATACAAACTTATTAGGACAAGAACAGCAGTGTGGAAATACCTAGCGACAGAAATATTCTAGTTTGTCTTCTTGACCCAGAAAGTCTGGTAACACTCAAAAGCAGTTAAAACTACAAAGAACCAGTCTGCTAGAGGAAAGAGCACTGGATCTTTTCCAATAAAAAGTTTCAAAACTATCTTTGAAGGCAGCACTTTTGTCACATGTCCACCACATCCAAAGCAAAAAGTGAATTTGGAAATATGAATTTCTTATGGCTACAAGAACAGGTAAGACTTACCTAGGACAAAATCATTTATAGTGTTTTGTGGCTTACAGTGAAAAGCATCCAGTCACTCATCACCTATTCCTACAGTAGCTGGTCTGCTGGTTTGGCACTGATGAGGGTGATAGTGCAAAGTCAGAGGCTAGGACAGCTGCAAAGAATAATTTTGTTCTGTAGTCTCCACCATCACTTTTAGCAGTGTAATGAACATCTGATTTGCATAAAGGCTTCACTTGAAGGAGCAAAGTATTAAGTCAGGGATAGAAATACAGGAACCAAATACATGGAATTTTTTTTTCATTTTGGTCTCTTAAAGGTAAGTGAAGACCACAGTGTTTAAGTCAATAAGCTACTAAAATTGCCTACGAACTACTGAAGTGAGAAAACATCTTGATGGCAAAATAAATTAGAAAAATATTGTCAATTTCTTCCACCAGCTTAAAATAGCCCAAGAATTACCCGATAGCAAATTCCAACCCTCTTTCCCTTATTACTGTCATTATCTCTTCCATTCCCTCAGCATGCCCCCTCCCTTTCTTCCCTGTGTACATAAAAGCACATATGCAAAACTAAGCTAGTCAACTCCAGCCAAGAGTCCAAGATACATACCACCTAAATCGAAATGTATTTGTAAATGGAAAAAGCACTACAGTGGAGTGGGGAAAGCATTTTTTTCCCCCCTCCCTGTTATTGTTTGTTTTGGCTTGTTTTGTTGTTGTTTGGTTGGCTTTTTTCTTTGAAACACAAAAGTGATTGTAGGAGATATGTTTTAATCCATAGGCTACTGCATGAAATAAATTCAAGTATGTTTTTAGATCTTAAGTTTTTAGATTTATATATTGCCAGTCTCAATACTATATGCCCAAAATGGATGCCAAGCTTCATCTATGTTAGCATGTAGCCAAAATAAAAGTGATCCACTGTAAGGGAAATTAAATTGTCCCTAAAATATAAAGACTTCTGGAAATGATGATGAAGAGTGAGTTCTGACAATCAGATAGATTAATAGTGTGATAATAAATTAAACATAAACTACCAGTCGCAGCTGCCTATGATCTAATGGTCACTCAGGGACATTGCAGAGCTTTAACATCTGGTGTAAAGAGGGCAAAATTACCACTACACTGGCCTTTCACCTTCTAAAGACACTGGGATTGCATATGGCACAGTTGCATGTGTACCAGATGCTCACTTAACATGCTACAATCCCTTCCCAGAAAACCCAAACAGTTAAGTGGTTTTAGTCCAACTTAAAATTATAATCAGTTCAAAATAAAATAAAAACAGAATGCTATTTTTTCCATATAGGACTTCCTGCTTGGAAGAACTATAGTTAGATCTAAGAGAGGTACTTGTTTCACTCCAGGTCAAATAAGAAGGCTGGCCATTAAGTCCTGGGAAAAATCTTTGGAAAGCATTGTATAAACAGTTGGCTCTCTTTAGCCCATTTTCAGTATATCCCCTTTCAAATGAAAATGGCTACGCTTGAAAGCACAAAGTTGCAATTTAGAAAACCAATGCCACAGCATACACAAATAATGACCTCCAAGCCAATAAAAATGTAAATCCAAATTTAATGGGACATTAAATACACAGGGAAATTAACATTAGATCAACAATTTTACCTTACATACAGTATAATATTTTTGGGAAATGTGTCTAAAAGATTGATTGGCTATAATAAATACAATTGTGCCTAGCAGCACTACAGCATTTAATCCTTATATAAATGTTTATTTCTGTTCACCACCCAATGTTTAATTATACCTCGTATCAACATGACAGTACTATATCAGACTGGAAGTATTTTGAATAATTCTGACCTTCATCAGTAATGAAAGAAATATTTGAGAATTTTATCTTTGTGTGATTTGCTGGTGTTTTTATTTCCTTCTTTTCTCAAAACAGTGCATTTTTCTGCATTTCTTATTGCTAAATATGTGGTTTACTATGTGCATTTCTATAACTATTAGTACTAATAACTTCTACTTAGGAAGCAGAAATTAGTTGGACAAAGTAGTATATTCTTAACCATGCCTTCCCAAGACAGAAGAACCATGCCATCCCTGCAGGCCTACGACTGCTCCATACCACATGGCAATATGGCTTCACTTTAAACATGCTTCTTGAGTGGCATGACTTCTTTGAGAAGTTTACACACAAGTGATTTCATAGAACCACGAAATGGTTTGGGTTGGAAGGGACCTTAAAGATATTTCATTCCATCCCTCTGCTATGGGTGTGGACACCTTCCACTAGATCAGGTTTCTCAAAGCACCATCAGCATACCTGAATGCTTTCAGGTATGGGGACAACTTCTCTGGGCAACCTGTTCCAGTACGTCAATACTCTCACAGCAAAGAACTTCTTCCTTACCTATAATCTAAATCTCACCTCTTTCACTTCAAAGCCATTTCCCCTGGTACCATAATTCCCCAATGAAGAGTTTCTCTTCATTTTTCCTGTATGCCCCCTTTAGGTACTGGAAGGCTGCTGTAAGGCCTTCCTGGAGCCTTCTCTTCTCCAGGCTGAACAACCCCAACTTTCTCAGCCTGTCTTCATAAATAAGGTGCTCCAGCCCTTGGATCATCTTTGTGGCTCTCCTCTGGACTCACTGCAACAAGTCCATGTCCTCCTTATGTTGGAGTCCCTGGAGCTGAATGCAGTACTCCAGGTAGGGTTTCATAAAAGCAGAGCAGCAGAGGAGAATCACCTCCTTCAATTGCCTGGTCACACTGCTTTTGATGCAGCCAGGATATAGGAAAGATGGTTTAATGCTATGTAAATCTTTCCAGGAATCGCATAAAAGCTTAGTTATTGTCTGCTTTTAATTCTTGTCATTTAATGAAGTATTTCAACAGTGCCTTACATACTGAAAATACATTGTGCCTAGGAAACTGTTCGTAATACCAAGTCATACAAAGAAAAAAAATTTCTGCTGTGTGAAGAACTGCAGACAAGCAGAGGAATGCTTGCTTCAATAAATCAAGGCAGGGATTGGCAACCAGCACTAAGATGGGCATTTTATTATGTCAAATTTCAAAATTGCACAAGAACACTACTGATTCTTCAAAAAGGAGAGACGGATACCCTCAATTTTGACTCTTAGGAGACAGCATCCTATATTTTTTCTCTAGTTTGGTTTTACATGATGCATGAGTAAGTATGAAGTAAGTACTTAAATTATAAAAAAAAAAAAAGTACTTAAAAACTTTCCTTCCCCAAAAGGCCTAACACAGCATGTCATACGAGTAAAGTTAACCTGTTTGACTCATTTATAGTGAGGTGAAAACAATTTTTGTTCTATATGTACTGTAGTTAAATCTTTAAGGCAGCATATGTAATTCAGCAAAGTCCAATACAGTATTTTTCTGCACTACCATCAAAAATTAAAACAGGGCTACAATTTCTCTGTACTGCGCAGAAATTTGTCACTGTGGTATCATCTTTACCTTGGTTTTACTGTAGCTTGCTTTCTTTTTCTAAAAGTAGCCTTCAGGGACAAAAATTTACACTATGCCACCCCAAACTGGGAACATCTGCTGTAACACAAGTTGTGAAAGTGTAACTGTATCTTTATGCTTGCCTTCCAGTTTACTGAAAGACATATTTTGAACTTTGATTTTCTTTATGTGTTCCTTTCAGTCTTCAACATTGTCACATTTTTTCACATTTCACAGCTATTTGCACATGCCTCATGGACTGGGCGCATTTCAAATCTAAATCATAAAAGGGAAATGTTCCCCCAAGCCCAGCTAATACAAAGTCATCAACTATTTCCACAAAAATTAAAGATTGAGTCTGTGCTAGTTACAAGACAGGTTATCACTGATCAGACCACGATTTGACATCAATTATCAAGCATTATCCTCTGAGATCTTACAGCAGTCTAAAGTATGTTTTCCTTTTAATCATTTAAAATTTGCATGTCCAAAAGACAAAGTATCATACAACCAACGGCAAAAATTTGCCTAACATTTGCCAAACTGGAAGATACTGTTAAACTGACTCCCAAGTCAACTCCCCATTATTCAAGATCACGCATTTAGAGGACCACTGTACTATCTGGGTTTGTACAGCAAGAACATACACTGATCTGAACTGCAAAGGGGAAAAAAAAATTGAATTAACAATAGAGGGGAAAAGCCTATCACAGTAATTAAAATAGGCAAGTTTTTACCATCTCTTGATGAGTTATTTTATTCTTGGTTTATGGTTTCTTGTGGAGTGGTATTATTAATGGAATTTTTTGTATGTAAGCTAAACTCATGAGACAACATCTGGATGTTACATTCCATCTAATAGCATTTGCAGAAGTAGGCTATTGGGATGGACCTCTATCAGAGAGAATGTCTCAATTTTCTTTATTTTACTATCAGGCTCCATACAAAAAAATGCCAGGGTAAAGAGCATCTATATACCAACTGAAGGATATACAAGGAGTAAGAAATTTTTCCTCTTATGTATTTGTTTTATATCAGAAAAAACAGATATACAATATATTTAGTGAACTATAATGCATTAAGATGAATCTCAGTGTAGTACCAAGCTCAAAAGAGGTGACAAATGCTAGTGACGTTCTAATATCAGACACTTTGGCATAGTCCTTTGACTTTCATATGTCTCACCAACTCTGCAGAACATCAAAAAATTTGAACACTTCTAGACTGCATCTCCTGAACAACACAATCCATGAAAACAGAAGACCAAGAGAGCAAAATTAGATGGGTTTTGTTCAGTTACACTTTGACTGCTACAAATATATAACCAAATTTTATGCCACTATGATTGAGTCATCAGGAAACAAATGTCAACTTCGACTTTCTCAGAGTTAGCTACCCCTTGTGTAACTATCTTATGTACACAATGCATTTCCAAAAATATAACTTTTCACACGACATTTTAGAGTCCCCTTTTAGAGATTTTTCAACACAAATACTAGAAGTAAGTATCACGCTTTAGTGGCTTAATAACACTTATTTGTTGGGTTTGGGGTTTCTTTGTTTGTTTGTTGGTGGTGTTTTTGCTTTGCTTTTTAAAGTTTACTTCTATCTCCACACATAGACATTTTCTTGATGTTAACAAATACTTCAGGCTTCAGAAAAGAAATTCAAGGCCAGTGAGTGCAACAAAGGTTCCTCTGGTATGTAGGAGACAGGTCTAACAGTCCTCCAATCATGAAGAGGGGGTTGCATGTGTTTGTATATGGGGAGACAGCAAAAATTTTTCTTATGGTTGTAGACAGTAGTCCTGCTTTTGTTTGTGGAAGTCTTTTCTCCTCACTCTCTCTTGATCTTACCAATTTGTAGATGTGCCAGACAGATACCCACCTGGCACCACATTAAAAAGCAGACAAATAGAAAACCCAGCCAAATAGCAAACACCTATCCTCAATTGGTTTCTGTGGCTTTTCACTGAAAAAAAAGTCTTGGCTTTATGCAACCCATTGTCCATACTGGCAAACAAAAACAAGCCCGAGAACATTACGCACTGAACTGCTGTGCCTGCAAGACTGATTAGTGCCCTAAGAAAAAAAGACAGGTCACCTTCAGAAGCAGATACAAAACACCAAGTCTGTCACTCTCCACTATATATGAGGTCTAATAGTTTTTGTCATAGGTACATCATCAGTGTGTCACAGACTTTCACCAGAGTAGGAGTTCACAGGATCCACCACTGGCACCGCTGACAGCTGGTTAATTCTTAATGAGGAGCACCACCATCAAATGGTACAAGGGCCAAGAACCTCAGCCTAGTGATGTTACCAGCAGCAACCTTTAGAAGTTCCAGAATTCCTCTCCATATATAATTAAGAAATGTCTCTAAATGCATTTGCAGTCTATAAAAGTAGTTTTATCTTTTGAATCGCTAATAGTCCTTATGTTTGACTCCATGAAAGAATATGCTATTAAAATTTTTGCAATAAGAAAGTGGATCTGTACTGAAAAGAAATGAGGTTTTGAACTTTTACGAGGCATGGATACCCTTCCTGGGTTCTTGCCTTGGGGAATAAAAACAGTGATGGGAACAGTCTGGTGGGTAATTGGATACATACTAAAACTGACTTTTTTTCCCCCTTTTTAATGAAATTGAGAGAACCATGCACAAGATGACTGAACTAAGAAAAAGACATAATGACATTTCAGCCTTGACAGCAGCTTCCTTCTTTACAGACCTCAAAGGTAGTTTATTTTGATGCTACTGTTGGAACATATTTAAATGACTAACCTGCACTTTTTCATCCATAGTCTTAAGAGAGGATGGAGGAAAAATAGTCACAAACACAAACCCAGAATGCTTTACAAAATTATTTCTACCAGATGACTACAGATGGATAACATTGAAATATGGAGACATTAAAGGTACAAACAGGTGATCAAAAGAAAAAACTACCATGGCCTAATAAGTAATTATTTGTTAGTTGAGCAATAATACCTGAGCACAGACATGCTCCCAGCTTGCTCCAAGTACAACGTCCAGTATTTTCACCACTAAACATGCACCAGCAGGCCTACACTCAATCTGACACACGCCTCTCTCCTGACCTCTCATAGATCAGTGCTATGTCGTTAATGTGCAAACATCACGTTAGAGCTTGCACATTCACATAAGCGCACTTAAGTACAGATGCTTGATCTTTAAGTTACACGACTTTTGCAAGAACAACAACAAAAATCAATCTGCCCTGAATACAGAGTACTAATACATTCATCTATCCATTGACACCTTCAAGAGAAGGAAAACAAGAACCCAATATTCAACTATATGAATAGAAAAATCACGAGGCAGAACAGAGGTGTTAAAAACAAGATTGTTTACTCTGTGTGCTCCTGACTTCTTGAGAATCATAGAAAAGTTAGACATTCAAATACCACCTTTACATATCAACACTCTCATCTCACCTCTTCATCTGTGAATCTCCTAATGAAGGTAACTGGACTTTCTGCAGTCCTCCTACTTGTACCCCAGCAACAGTTTGCAATAGAATTAGGCATTAATTCCAAAATTCTTCATTGAACTATATGAATCAGTTTTCATAACTCTATTTTAAGAGATTTTAACAAAAATCCCACACTATTTCAGAAGGCCAGTTTCTAACCAATACACCTGCAATAATTTTAGTGCATTTTCCAATCATTAAGACTAATTGCTATTTCTTTATACATTTACCCTTGTAATTCCAACAAAAATGCTCACATATTAAGAGACAGACAATTAAAATATTTCCAGTTGATGAACATTGTATTTTGGGTAGTATTTGGTTGCACTGGAATAACATAGGCTGACATTTCAAAACCAAAAAACATTTCACATGGAAAAGCTGGGTTTTGTTTATTTCTTATTTAACTAAATAAAACAGTAACAATATATCTTTTCATTCTTACTTGTCCACAGATTAACTGCTGGGAGGGCAATTGCAAACACTGTACATCAATTTGGCAACTTTTAGGTTACAGATGAAGTAATTTGACTGAAGAAATGGAATATTGAGAAAGTTCACTTATGCATTCCTGTGGCATACAGTATTGTCATAAATATTACATGCTCAGTGACTTTTGGGTTTCTATTTTACGCAGCATGAATAACTACTTCTTACTTCTAGCTTCATTATCAATGACAAAGTTACAACCTTTTTTGGGGGTGGAATGTCAATATTATACAAGGCAATCACTTCAAAGTGAAATTAAGTTAAGGTTTTCATTGCTAAAAATGGCAACCAATTCCCTGTCAGATAGGACTAATATCAGTCCAGAGGGTATGAAAAACCATAGCTATAAGGAAGGAAGGAAAAAAAGGAATGGAGACTGAAGAGCCTGGGGTTTGGGCCTCAGGTGTGCAGCTAGTCTTAGCTGCCTGGCACCTGGAGAAAAGCACTGGGGTCTGTAGGCACTTCAGAAGCAGGCAGCAAGTCTAGTGTGCAAGCCAATACCAAGTACGGAGACAAGTCAACTAAAACAAGCTTGATGAGCATGAAAAAAACCCAAACCTGTATGAGATGCTTGGATTTTGCATTGCAGTGCATAATCTTTCCCACAAAATTTTCTTTTTTTGTTTTCCATCTGACTTTTTCTAGTCCTCCCCAGAGGCATCTGGCTTCTGCTGGTACAGATTCTTCTCATTCTTAGTCCTCTCAAAGAAAAAGTAAACTGCATTAATAACAATGACCTGGTTTTCTGAGAGGTGAAGCTACCTGGAGGTCTGTGCTTTCTGGCACCACAGCACGTCTTGGGCAGCACAGACGAGCTCTGGCCAGTAACTTGGTCTAGGCTGAGCTCTATTTGGACAGGAACTCCCAGAAACATATTTGTGTCTCATTGCAGAACTGACAGGGTAGGGAGTTATCTACCTCCTTGACACACAAAGGAGAGAAATGCCAGCATACATCAGCAATAAATACATGAATTTGAGATAAATCTGTTCACCATACATGATACTGGGTCTGTAACTTTCCAATACTATTTTCTTGGCATAAACTATAAAATTTATACTGGATCCTAGGCTTGCCCTTCGAAGTTTAGCACAGGTTACAACAAACACACTGCTTCATTTGATTTTCAAACTTATGTAGTTCGTTATTCACTAGCACAAATCTTTTTTTTTTCTTTAAATACTTCATTGAAAGCAGCTTTTCTTAAAGGTGTTCTTAGTAAAGTTTCTTTTTGATACAGGATATTAACACTGTTGTCAGTTATTCAGATGTTAGTCAAAATTCCTGGACAACTGTGGAAAGTTTGAGGTAAACTGAGACTCTGAAGGTATCAGCACATTTTGCCTGTGGTTAGAAGTGCAGAGAAATTACTGCTAGCACATATTTAAAGGATCCATAAATAACGTTTCAAAGTCTTTTAACTAGCACTTGGGATTCTTAATATTACTGGCTTCCTAGGGCCTCCTTCAAATGCCTGCTTTGTAAAACAAGTACCATTTCTTCCCATCTAAATCCTTACTATCATCAGGACAAACATTTGGCCATGAAGTTCTGAAATACTGAAGATACTTTATATGAGTGAACTTCCTTTTAAGAAAGAAACAACTCTCAATCACTAATAAACTTTGAAGGAGTTAGATAGCACGCCTATGCTTTAACCAGAACCAGACATCACAAGTCTCACATCTGCTTGTATACATAGGATTACTTTATGATCAGCAGCAATTTTTATTCAAAGGTTACTTCCCAATAGAGAAATGAAGAAGGAAAATTGCGTTCTCTTCACCACTCTTCTTCCACTATTGAATTCAAGAGAGATTCCATCTCTAGCTGCTGAAGTACTTCCAAAACAAAGCAAAAATTAATATTAACGTCCAAACCTCCTTGTTTTTCCCTTTTCCTAGTGTTCTGACCCCATACCGAGGCCGAGTTTATGTCAATTAGATACGTAAGTAATAATTGGTCTTCAACCATTAAGTCATCCTATAAAATTTAAAAATCAGGAATAAAATAATTTTACTTGATTGTTCTCACAAGTACCTCATATCTGTTTCATGGGAAAACCAAACCACAAACGTGCACTATAGGTAGTAATTCCAAAGTCATTGACAGTATAATCTAAACAACAGTGAACAACTATTTAGGGCTGTCTTTAAGCCCCAAGAGTGAAGTTATTTAAAAATTATTTTTCCTCAGTGCATCTTCTAAATGTTTTACTCATAAAAAGAAAAAAAGAATTTGTTCTTATAACGGATTTCTTCCTATAACATCGCTTATGTTCATTCCAAATGCATGATTTTGGATGCTCTGACTGTAGTATTTCTCATGCTGTTTTAGTCTGGATGTCATTTTAAATTAAGATAAGATTTAGTGTATTTTCCAAAAGATATTGCTCTTCAGAAAAAAAAAAAAGGACGTTTTGTAATGAAGATTTTTTTTCCAGTCAAAATATGATTTTGCCTTCCAACATTATCTGATAAGAGTCAAGTAATCATCTGGCATTTTACAAGAAATTGTCTGTTTTCTTTAGCACACACACATATGTATTGATCAGAACGTAGCATAACCTTTACCCTGGAGTAACACTTTCCTACAGACATAAAAAGTTATAAGTATTTTCATGTTCTAACTTCCTATACAGGAAAATAAAACCAATGCCAATGTTTCTAAAAATTTCATTTTCTTAATTTTAAGATGTACTGGTTCACAGACAGAAGGCTATAACAAGCAGAAGACCAGTAAAGATAAGGATGGAGCATACCTACATTTGGCAAGCAGGAGGAATATTCAGCCTCTAGGCCTTTCATTAATGATATCAAAATTTGAGGAGAATGTGAAAGGTAGCACAAAACAAGCACAAGAAAAGCAAGACAGTGGCTTACTATGATCACTTATTTTTGCTACTTTTTCACACCTAAGAAGCTGCACAGGCAATATATAGTATATATACTAGGATATATTTGAAAGGGAAACATGCTTTGAGGAATGGGTCTGTAGAAGCAGCTCCCAGTATTGGGCTGTACAGGACATTTAAATGAGATTTCTCTGCTACTGGGGGAAGTATAAAGGGCACAATCTCCTCTGAAGAAATAGATAATTGCTTCAACACACGGAGAGAGAGCTGCATCTTACATACTTTTTTGTTTCCCCTGAAGAATAAGTATAGCCAACTAATATGTTCGCTTGCTCAAAATGGCCAGATACCTAAACCAATGTCCTATTTTGTTTCTTAATAGGGACTCATTTGTGGAATGCTCCAAGGATCTCATTCAAGCGTTGGCCTTAGTCATAGCTCCCCAAAAAGCATTTTCTAGTGACACTGGGAACACTTCCTCACAGGATGGTACAATTTATCTTCAGATCAACTACACACATGTAAGCTAAACGATATTAAGATTTTTATGCATAACGTCTAACATAACGGATCATCACATCAAACCATGAGCTGAGCTCTGTGCTACCTGTACTTTCTTAATCCAAGTTACAGCCCACTTTCTACAGTCATTTGTCATCAGCCTGTAGCTAAGAGGATGTCCTGACCCATCCCTGCAAAGCAAGACACTTTAATAACCTAATATCATCACCAAAGAGGAATGTGAGAAGCTGACTTAAACTCTCTGTTCTTGGTTCTAATCATTTTTATGCTTGAAAACTTGGTTTCAGTAAGTAGTCCTGAACTGCTTTACCTTTCTGCTTAGTTCCTTTATAAGGTATCAATAACAATAATGAATGAAGAAATGACGTGTGATAAACTTATGCAATACAAAAAATATTCCCTTTGTGTACAACCTCACAGAAACAGCCCTTACATCAGTATTGCTTGCAAATAACTGAGAAACTTCTCCCTATAAGGGGTAGTTGATTATACCAAAAAGTAATTAAATGTACATGTGATAGATAGATACAGGAATCAGCTGTTTTGCTTAAAATTAGTAGATGCAGTCAAGTTATTTAAAATACCACAAATGTGTTTCTAACAGAAAGCACAAGAGTAGCCTCAGTTTTAAGCTCTTCTCTCCCTTGGACACAGCTGTAGTAAGCAATCATTAATAAAATGCATTGCAGAACCCATTGCTTTCTGCAGTTGTTCAGAGTTGTTATTTTCCAGGGAGAAGAAAAGTGAACCTCTCCTAATGGGCACAAACAACATTTTCTATGAGGCAGAAAGCAAGGAACTAGGCATAGAGTTGTTCACTAAATATCATTAAGCCCAGAGGCTTAAATCAAAGACCTCTCAACTGTAGCACAAGAAACAATCAGTTAAAGCAAAAAAAATCCTGAAGAATTCTGACAAGGTACAGGGAAAAATTGTTTCACTTATTGTAAACATTTTGAGTTCAAACATCTGCAAAAAGCCTAATTCACTTCGGATTCAAACTGGAAAGGGTTTTTTTGTGAACATGAACCAAAGCTCCTTGCAAAAGCTTAGGAAGATGGTGCTCCTAGGTTCCCTCCATAATCAGAGAAGAAGCAACCCTAATTGTCTCCCAGACAATTGCTTCTCTCCAATTGCTTGGAACAAGATGAATCCTGCCCTTAGTGCCCATTAAGCAAGAGCACTTACTTCCTGAAGTGGAATGACCTCCTGAACTGCCGAGCAGCAGTCTCCCATGGTGAGCTGCAAGGCTTAGCGCCACTGCAGGTCATGAAGAACATACCAAACTCTTAACTTTACTCCAGAAACAAAAGCAAGTCTGGAATAAGCAATTAAAGGCAAGGGTGATGTATGAGGGGGAGTTAGAATACCTCTCTGTTAGTAGTTTACTGGAGTTTGCATATAAAATACATACTGCACACATATTACAATAGTCCTGCATACTACTTTCTGTGCTAGGAACGAGGAAGTCAAGAACATTAAAGTCGATGCTGTGATAGAATTAATATCTTTCTAATTGCACAATATTTTAATATAAAAAGCAGTATCATAACAATCACACATGACACGATTTATTGTCGTGCCATACAAACATTCCTATTGCTAGCACCACATGGAAGTCCATCAGAGCCATTCCTTCAAATTTTGTTTTCATTTGGTACTTCACCAGTCACTGTGGACTGATGAGGTCTCCAAGACAGGTTCCAAACCCCAGTCTAGTTCTCTTGCTGTTAGTGTTATTGCTGTGAGGAGTGATGTCAGCACAGACTGCATTTTACCAAACTGTCTAATATGTGTATACACACTACCTCCATCTGGTACAGAAATTAGAGTACAAATGCTATAAACTGAATTGCAGCAAAGTGACTGTGAACAAGACTTCAGTGGTTTCAGTATCAAAGTCTGCCACCGCTGAATATGATTTGACCCTATGATAAAAGAGGCCTTGTTTTCTTTTGGGGTATGGAGTTCAGTAGTATTTTGGATCACAGTTTCTAGTCTCTCAGAGCAGCGATTTTAAACAAAGGAAACATTACATCTGATATTATGCTTATCACTCTAGTAACATCCTTTTGAGAAGCACATTACTCTTGGAAATAACATCAAGGGAAAAACTGAGTATTACAGCTGTCATAATTCTGTGAGACTATAGGGAAAAGATTTGCCTACAGTTTTGTTGCATACAGTAGCCTAAACCCGTGTGCACGGTAACATTATGATGTTCCTCCTAGTCTCCAGCTGGCTATTTCATTTGTCCTAGGGTATCCCAGATATCTCATGTGTAGCTAGGACATATGAGCCAGGACCTATGGGACATCAGTGACAATCTGAAAAAGCAGTTGGAAACTAAGAAAGATACTCCAAGGTGACAATGTCACAAAAACCATGCATGTTTAGGCAACTGAATTACATCTTCAAAGACAGCCAAAGAGCTATCACTAGTCCAGGCAACTGCAGAGCAGAGAAAGATACTCTATGCATCTGCAGCTGTTTTCAGGTTTTTCCTGAGGATAGAGACATGTCTAAGCAAATACTATCTGAACATGTGCTATATTGTATCTATCCTATTTGTCTGAAGCAAGTAAAGAAAAAACTCAAGAAGCATTAACTGATGTTTTCAGTACAGTAGAAAAAATAAGAAGGAATTTTACTTGGACAAAGATAATTTTCCATTCACCTTAAAATAATCATACAATGTTGAAGCAGAATTAAATTACTGGGACAAATAAAAGAGCATTAACAATGGAAAGCAGCAAGAGACAGACAAAGAAAACCTACTATACATTTACAGTTTGTTATACCAAAGTCCATGGAAAACACCCTTCTATGGCAGTTGTTGTATAGCAGGAATGCTCCTTGATGATGTCACTATTGGTTTTAATGGATTAAATTAACAGATTTAATTTTTTCTTGCACTTTGGAAAACACATAGCAAGACAATTTTTCATTGTGTTTCCCCAGATTCTACTGTTGTGCAAAGAGTTCAATATGCTGACTAAACTAAAAACCAGCAACAAATCCCAAACAAACATACCACTGCACACAAACCAATGGAAAAAAAATATATCCAGTGTATTACAGAGTGATTCAGACATTCAGGACACATGGTAAAACTCTGCAGCCATCCAAGCTGGGTGTAATTGAGCTTATCCAAGACAGCTTTGGCAAAGAACTAAAAATCAAACAGGTGTCCCAAAAAGCCTATTTAAAAAAGAAACGCTTACTGCATATTTGATGGTAATCCTTCACATGATGTGCAATCTTCTACTCTTATCATATATCAGGTTGATTATTTATTCAGACAAGGATCACTGTACAGTTGCTGAAAACACAAACACCAGAGCTTTCAGCCCCTTCCACATAAACCTGCCTACCAGATCGCATTCTTGATTTAGAACAAAAGCAGCTTGCTTCAGGTTCTGTTCAACCTGTGCTACAGTGACTCAATAATAAGGCAGCAATTTGTTTGCCTCTTCAGCATTTTAAAAGAGATTAATCTGCTACTGACATTTAATGGAAATTAAATCACAAGTATATTACAGGATAATTGGGAATCATGAAAGGGGTTGCTCAAGTATAGTCACGAACACCCTGTTCTTTGAAATTACAATACCAAAGACATGTCAGAATTCCCTTTAATTTCTCTGTAAGAGAACGCAGTAGAAATTAGTGCCTAAAAGTTATAACAGAAAATGACTATCGAAGACAAATACACAAAGCAGGTTCAGATGGCTGCTGCACAAAGCAGCTGAATGACTGCCAAGAGAAGTGGGCATCAGCATTCCCAGCCTTGCGCTGCACCAGAGTGGAGAGCATGGCTGCCTTACTGCAGGGCCAAGATCAAGACCTTTGCATGGACACAGTAAGAAGAGAGACAGTCATGGTTATGTCTTTTGTGGTTTTTATTTTATCTTACCTAGAATGTTTGAGTTTTGTGTTATTTAAACAATTAAATGGTCTAGCTTATGTTCTAAAAAACCTTGATGTGTTAGTGTTAGAAAGCATTTTGGTCAGTCTCAGGCTGCTTGACTACAGACCCCAACACAGTCTTCCCCACAGATGTTAACGCTTTCATGACAAGAAGTATGCCTCTGCACACCAAAAGTCTCTTTAATATACACTACTGATACTTTCATCTACTTCATCTTCAGATAAACAGACTCTCCTGAAATTTCAGTTACAAAAAGAGACACAAAAGACTACGTATTTAATTACCCACCTCATGATAATTATTTGCAGTCTTCTCAAAACACAGTAACTTGATACAGGCCTCTTTGATACCCATGATTATTAACAGAGAGAAGCTTTTTAGTCCTCATTTAATAATGAAACAAATCTGAAACAAACCCCAGACAAACCTGAACACACGTTGTTTCCAACAATGAATTTGGCTCCATGTTACATGCACAACGTTTTAATACCTCTACGTTAAAAAAAAAATTATTTTGAAGTAAGGATAATTGCATCAGTCAAGACAGAATGATGATAGCTGAAGGCAGAATGAAGGTAAGCTGCACACAAAGAAGAATCCCACAAACTTTTTGATGCGAGTTTGATACTCGAGAGGACAGAGGTGTGGTAGAATGCATGGCTTTTCTTCTGCACGTGTGAGGCCTGGCCCAGTGCCAGAAGCAGCTGCTGTTTGGGTACAGTCTCCTTTGATAGTGGTACCCAAGCAAGCAGACTTGTGACTCTTGGATAATATGGATAAACACACAGAAGTTTGTACAGCCAGGTTAGAACAGGTGGATGCAGTTTCTTGCGTTTTCTTGCATGGTACATTAGCTGTGCTGTCTTCCCCTTAGGACTCAGAATCTTTACTTGGTATCTTACTGTAAAGAATTTGTTTCCAGAACACCATGTCCAGGCAAAAACTGAACTGCAGTATTAACAAAACCAACCAACTAAGAAAATACAAACAAAAATCAACACATTCAATTTCAAACAGAATGAAGTTTGGAAGTTTCATTCCATTCATTTGTCTTTTAGCAGCACAACACCGATTACAAATTGGAGTTACAACACCAAGACTTGCTCTGCCCCTTCCTCATTGCAAGTAGCACAGTCTGGGATAGTCATCAGCTAGAACACCATATACACAACAAGGGTAGTTACAGGTCAGGAATGCTGGGCATTGGCAGGATTGTGTAGGAAAATGCCTATGAAACCTGCTGACACTCTACTGGCACTTTCCAGTGCCTTACTCCTTCAAGAACACTGAATAAGCAAGTTAAATTCCTCATCCTGAGATTAGTAACTTATGGGTGGGCAGACTTTTGTGCCTCCAGGATGCCTCACTGAAGTCAGTGTGGCTCTATGCAGGTGCAGCTGTCCATATGCACACAGACTGCAGATTCAAACCCTGTACTTACTATTAAAAAAATTCAAAGCCAAAGAAGAAAAATAAACTGGTTTACGCTTTCCCTACAGTGTAAATAAATTAGTATTTTGCAGAGAAATAACAGAGCTGATCCTCGTTCAATTTCTCTTCCCCCCGTATAGATGCTCAGGCAAACGTCTTCCCAGAGTAGGATGGGAAAAGCAGCACCATGTATTTTCGCTTGCAAATTAGAGATATCAAGAGCCATGGCAATAGTCTCAGTAAACTATAAAGAAGTGTGATTTGCTACTGCTGAATTTATTTTGACTCCTTTATGGATCCTTAAAAAATTTTTTGGCTGTAATATGCCTTGCTTTGTCAGGTCCTGAAAGTTTGGCTCAGGGAATGCGTGGGAGTAGCACAAAGCAGACAGCTGTTCCTATAATCTTCACTAACCTCCTGTTTTGTTACTGCTAAGTCATATTATAGGGAAAGCACATTGTAAGTATTACCTTTCAAAGTAACTCAGACAATACAGTTGTTGCTACAAGAAAACTATATGCTGGCATATGAGAAAGCAAGCAGACTTTCAGCAGCCTGAAGAAAGAAAAAAAATCAGTAAGAATCCCCATCTCTCCTAAAACTGAGAAACTATGAGAAAAATGTCACATTTTAATCACCTGAATTTCTGTTTCTAAGGGTGGAAGTCAGACTGTAGGCTCATTAAATTTTAATTTTTTAAGTATGCTGTCCATTTCACACGATGCAAGCCCAACACCTTAGTACTGACTCAGAAGCCCCTTCCCATGAACCAGCAAAGACTCATAGAATATATCTGATCAGTTTTCGGCATTGTTACTTAGTTTCATTTGCCTCTTGGTGTTTGAGAAACCCGAGGAGATAGCAAAGCTCAGTGTCATGACAGAAATCATTTTCAAAGCCAGATTATCTCTCCTTCTTTTGTTCTGATGGTATATAGTTCCCAGTTTAAAAAAAAAAAGCAAAACACACACACAAACAAAAAACAATGAGGAAGAAAACTAACCAAACAACAACAAAGTTAGAAGCAACCTAACCGCCAGCCAGGTTGATGCTCAATGCAGAATACCAGTATATTTCATTATTACCACCACTTCCCCCCTCCATCAGCATTCTTTCTAGGATTTCTGATACAGGCAGATCTTCAAAAAAAGTTTTCCTTAAATAACATCTACCTTATGACAGAGACAGCAAGGCTCTTACATTAACACATAGCAAAGTCAAGGGGCCACCTTTGCAGCCTCCTCCACATTTCATCTTTGTAGCAGATTTTTTGCAACCACACGCTTCCCTGTCACATTTGAAGTTAATATACTGGGAAATTCATTCTTTTCCTGCTCCAACATATGTGCAACAGGTAATGCAGACCAGCTAGAGCAGACCATGACTCCCCACTGTCATGGTTCTTCAGCACAACAGCAACTTCGAGAAACCATATACAACTCTTCTGCCACTTCACATGTTCAATAAATGTTGCCCAAAAGAATTAGGTTTAGGAGGTTTTGCTTCATCAGGTTTTAACAGCCATACCAACACTTCTGGATCAGGAGACAGTTAGGACAGTTTAGCTGTGACAGTACAGCAGAGCACAGACCTGCCTGCAGCTTCAAACAGCAGTTTTTCCCCTTGCCTGAACAGCAATCCAGCATAGCAGTTTGATTGCCACAACAGAAAAGAGTTAAATATAGAAAAATATTTTCCAATCACTTATTTGATATGAAGTATTTTCTAGCTTAAAAAAAGCATTTTGTTGTTGAAGCATTTTTTGAGAGAGTCTGTTAAGCCCATTGTTTGGGGACTACTTTTAAGCCCCTGTTCTTCAATTTCCTGAGTAGGGCCTTGCACGGCAGGTTGTAATCACTTCCAGCCTTTGCAATATTTTAAATATGCCTATTTCAATCTACAGTCAAAAGAAAAAAAGCTAAACCACTCAACTAAAAAGTGTTTAGATGGTCTTTCTAGCTATCTAACAAAAAAATGGAAGGAGTATGAACTACAATAGCTTTTTTGTTTCAATCACTTTTTTATGATGTTGCATAATAAGAGTACAGAGTTTAAGATGATTTTTCTGTTAGTTATTCACTAAAAATCAAAGTTGCTAAATCCCACATTGTCTTTATTTTTTCCCCTGCTCCCCAATAATTTTTTTCTCCAAGTGAAAAGCTTGGGTGGGTTTTTGTGGTGGGTTTTGTTGTTGTTGGGGGTTTTTGGTTTTGTTTTTTTTTTTAATGCCTCTGGAATTACAGCTTTTTGAGCTAGAGATGCAGAAGAGAAACAAATCTTCCACTAAAGTTCAGTACCCAAGAGGGAGAAAAAACAAAAGCTTTAGTGTATCTATGATTCTTCCTTCCAGACTGAATGGTTCTTAAGGAATTATTGCTTTGTATGAAATGATCAAAATAGTCAACCATAAGTTTTATCTATTGGTGTCTTCCACAAGTCAAAACAACCAAGATTTACACAAAACATAAATAGGATGTCAGTGGAGGCAAGTGCAGAATCCTTCTCAAGAAAAAGGGAGTAATTTGAAAACAAACTACAAGCAAATCTACGTGTGCTCTTGTATATGCCCATACTGGAAAATTTGGACTTAAATATTAACATGCTTTGGTAAATTCACCAATACTTAAAACATCTCCAGCTCAGAAATTTTGGAATTAGTTCGAAACAATTTATAGCAGAACAAAAGACATTAAACATATTTTGTAGTAGAGCAAGAAAATTCAAAGGTGCTTGCATTTTATAATGACTCAGTTAAAACTCCTTTCTCCAAGGAAACCTTCATAAATAGGGTTTACTGTTTCTAATATTCAGGTAAATGCTTCTAGTGTATTGCTCATCTGTTATATTGGTCTGCCATCTGTAGGCCACTGAGAAAATTCTTTAGGCCTGGCATTTCAGATTTCTTTGTTAGTCTGCATTTTTGAGTAGATAGTAATTAGAAGCATGTACAGGATACTACTGATGGCCATATCATACACAGCTGATTTGAAAAATCACTCTGGACATGGGATCATTGCTAAATACTTAACAGTTCCCCACCTAGGAAACCCCACAAACCACAACACATGCTTGGTCCATTAGCTTCAGCTCTAAGGACATCGCAGTATTTTTAAGGTATAAGCTAGAGCCTCAGTAATGGCCATTTATAGCCGAGTAATACCAGCTTCTCAGCCCTATGTATTTAGGCATCTTATCTCTACTATGCCATACTGTAACTACATTATGTTTTTATAAATATATATATATACACACATGGGTGTGTACACACATTTTTGCATATCATGCAATTTCTCTGCAGGTTGCTTGTGTGGCACTTGGAATAAATGTTTTAAAAACAATCCAACAACCTTAAGATGTAAAATACTCTGTTTTGAGCGTCCTCAGTCAACCTCAGCTGCAATTAGTTGTGAGCACTCAGATTCTGCAGTGAACAGGAACTGCTGTGTCTGCATGTCATGCTTACAGATGTCATTTAGACTGCTTAGTTGGAATAACTGTTCCTTTAGAGATTACTCCCTTCCTATCCATCCTGATAGGAAAAGATACAATAACTCCAGAAAAGCTGAGAGAAGGTACAGAAGGCTCAGTGCCAGGATCTCTCAGGTTTGAGCAGGTTGTCTAGCACATTTCAGGGTGTAAATTAAGTTATGGTCTATTGGGATTGTTGTGTGCCACGCTAGCAAAGGCACAAACATTCTCCTTAGATCCACATGTTCTGCACTGCAGCAACAAGCTCTTCAAGTATAAGTTGATTAAAGACACTTTCCTTCTATATTTCACAGCCTTTCTGGAATGAAAGGCAAAGGATTAAGTTTACAAATCAGTGAATAGGTTCATGCAATATGGAGTAGTTCCTCAGTGACATTAAGCATTTGTAGTGACCAGAGTTCCTGCCCTGAAACAAGTATAAATATGAATCTATACCCACTTTCTATCTGTGAAGTCAGAGATTCTTAACAAGCCTCTGATGCTGTTAAGTGCTGTTAAGTGACAAAGGTGCTCTTCTTGTTCAAAAAAGTTTCAGACTACTGAAATCTACTCCACATGGTCTTGCTAAGTTTCATACAGCAAAGAACAACTACACTGCACCTCATCTTATTGATCTGCATGCAGAAATACCTTAGCTAGTCCTAAAGAGATAGGCAGAGACCTAGAAGCAGCTGAGAAGTTTCTGCTCAGTCCAGTTGTAGTGGGACTAGGCTGCTTCCAGGACTCTGACTACTACTGCTGCCTAAATCCGTGTTCCACAGCATTAACATATGCACATTCACTTTGGGCAGCTGATGTTTTCACACTTTTTTGGTTGTTTTTTATATTGTAAACATGCACAAAGAAATGGTAAAAGCACAGCTAATGTCTGTGGTCAGCCTAGCTGGAATTTGTGCCTAAACCTGAAAGATGTCAAGTTACCACAAAGGAGCAAGGAATCAAAAATAACAAACCAACCCAAAACAAATGACACCCTAACTTTATGATCCCCACACGTAACATTCTTTTTCATACAATAGGCTGAGTTTTCCTGAAACGTAGCTGTAAGCTGCTGAGGACACAGACCCCTATCTATTATCCCAGCCTGTCTTCCCCATAATTTAGAGGTGAAATATCTAGTCAAAGCACTTACTTCAAAGAACATTATCATCTTTTATTTCAGAAATCTGTATTGACTCCTCATGCAGAAATGAATTTTTAAAAGCATGACCTAGAAAGGATATGCCATATTATTAATTTATCCAGAAGTCAAAAGAAAACCCTGCCAAGGTTGATTTCATTGATATTAACTTGAGTGCTCAGTTCTGCCATGGATGGCAGTAAAGCTGGAACTTCACCTCACCTTTGAAAGAGCACAAGAGGAGGTTTCCCACACTTCCAAAAAAATCAGAGCAGTGCCCTAGAGGAGGGAAAATGGGGTCAATATTTTTGCATCCCAAAGTGAAACTGCAAGGGATTATCACTGTTCGAAGAAGCAAGCGCAAACAGTCTGCCTCTGTTCAATAGGCTTCCTCATCCTTTAAAGGCACCTATCTTTTCTTCTTGACAAGTAACTTCCCAATCCTATCTGAACATCTTCACAGTAAGATGGACTTACTCCAAATTGTTATGGTTTGGGTTAGAACAGAATTAATTCTGTTCAGTAACTGTGTTTTCTAAAAAGTATTCCATGACCACGTGCATAGGGTCGTGTCAGTTCCCCCCCCACACACACACCTTGCCTGAAGTGTCCCTTTAAGAAACCTGAAATTCCTGAGTCAAGGACACTGCAAACCCCGCCCGGGGTGGGGGGAGAGGCGGGGGAGTGCTGGGTTTCTCCGGGGTACTTTTGTTCTCACTCGGGACCACGAGGAAGCCCTGCTCTCCTTTTCTCCCTCTGCAGTGGTTTTGGATGCTGTTTTTCTGCGTTGCTGCCTGCCTCTGCTGAGACACACGTGGAGCTGTTTTCGGGACGGGGAGAGCGGGCCCGGGACACTGCCGTAATTACTTGTATAGGGGGAAGTGGCTTTGGTGTTTGGGTCCTGCATATGTTTATATTCTTTTTCGTTTATGTTTGCTGTTGTTATTAAAGCAGGTTTTTAGTTTTAACTTCCAATCCAGTCTCTCCTTTAACTGCCGTGTGTGGGGGCTGGGAAGAGCCTTTAAACCCACCACAAAAATTAAGAGAATGTTTCTATATTTGCATTGTTTCACAAAAGAGGAGTAAATACCGTAAAGACTGATCAGGAGACAGTAAATCAGATCAAGAGCCAAGTATTCTATTTCAGACAGGTGTCCAATAAAATGCCTGCACTTCCAACACTGATATTCCCCTGAATTATCAGTATCCCATATGTGATGATATGCTCTACAGGCATTTACTATGCAAGAGGTGGGATTTTTTATGAATCGTGCTTAGATTTTTGGGATTTTTTTCCTCCTTCTGTGAAGTCTGAAATATATGTTTTGAGAACTTTTTTGAATTCCTGCTAGTTCCCTGCCTCCACACTTTCCTTTGGAAAGAGAATTCTACAATACGACTGTGCTTCTGGTAGCAGAAGCATCTTCTTTTGTGCTCTTAAAAAAACCCACAAAGAGCATCACCTCCTCTCCTTTAAAGAAAAGGACCCAAAACCACAAAACCTACAACCAAAAAAACCTGTCACCTGATGTCTGCTGGACCTCGAACTGGAGGATTACACTGTGCAAGCAACCGAGCACTTCGGTTCAGACTGTCAGACAAGTTTTTTTAATCTAATCCTAAATTGCCTTAGGAACAAAGAGTGCTGTATGCCTCTTATTGCAAAATACAGATGGCTATAGCCAAAATACAAATTTGGCCTTTATGTTGAGAATTGTTAAATCCAGAGGAGAATTTCCTATTGTGCAGTCTACAGATGTGGGCTCAAGTGTCCCACAACGAGACACAGCATGTGTGCCATCCACGGCTCAAGCATAAACCCAGCTCATGTCCTGGCCAGTGAAAAAATTCCTAGCTATCCCACAACTACCACATGATTATATCTGTCACAAATACCACTTGCAGGATAAAAATCCCAGACTGGAAACTTGAACGCTCCTTCAGAACTTGAGACAAGAAAGTATGTTTCTAATTATTTTACTTTTCAAATGAACTTTTTTCCTCTGTAGAAGCCCATCTATGGCAAATAAATTGGAAACAAATCTGAAGTTGTATCATTGCACATCTGTGAGGTAAGCGAGCCACTGCAAGTCTATTCTCACAGCTTGAAAACTGAGAGCACACAAAACTTCTTCAATCTCAGGTGAGATGAGGTGATCTTTGATGAAGGACCAATTGGATTATTATAAACAACCTACAGTTAAGATTAGGCCTTTTCTTGAAACACCTCTATAAATAAAAGTTATTGGGTTCAACATGGGGATGTCTAGGCAACTTCTCCATGGCTAGTAGCATAGTGGAAGTCAGGCTGTTTTCCAATTAATTTTGGAAAGAACAACCCTTCTATTATTACTGCCATATTTGTATATTCACTTGTTGATCAATACAGGTGTCTTGTGGCTTAAATAAAAAGCAGTTGATAATTAGAAGAGCAGTATTAGCTTTGTGAAGAGGACAAACATTTGAGGGCTCTTAATTTCTCTGGCCACAAAAGTGATAGACCCCAACATATTCAGATACTTGACTGTTCCAGCTGTGAAAACAAACTTTTCAAAGTTCCCAACCAGCAGGCTTTCACATTTCTGGGAAATGAAACACTACTGGTTGTTTTATTTATGGTATCTTTGCTTTATGACAGTTAATGAGCTGTAATTTTATAAAAGAGAACAAAAACAATACTTTGTGCCATCACAAATAGCCATCAGCATTATTTATTGCAGATGTTTTAATCTATTGTGGTAATAATGAAACATTCATTGTTTTGCTACCCTGAGCAATGTGTGAGAAATTTAAAATGACAAAAGCTCCCCCTCTTTCCCCACTGAATTTTTTTCTCCTTTCCAGAAGGTTCCATTATGGAAGGGATAATGACGCGCTTGGTAAAAGGCATAGCTGAGGAAACAGCAAACACACAGAAATAGTTTCACAATGAAGATTAATCAATGCCTTCTGCAGAATGCAACTTTTGTAGACAAATAGGCGTGATTAAATATTGAATATTAAGTCCTTGACTTGATAATATTCACATAAAAGGAAGTTTCATAGTATTTAGTCAATGGTTTTAGTATTGCAACTTAAAGATGTACTAAAGTAAGTTGAAGGCCAACTACTCAGATGCATGCAGCCTCTGCTTTGATTAGGAACTACTACCACAGCCATTCAATGATCTTATCAAAGCCAAGCAGACAGGTTCACTCATGCAAGATGACACTTGTCCAGAGGTGGCCACACATACAGACAACAAGTATACTGACCCAGTGTGCCCAAGCTTAGCTGAAAATTCTGCAAGATAATCTGCGTTTTATCAGCAAAGGGGAATGCTGGAACCTGCAAAAAGGCAACTCCTTCATCCAGATTCTTTGGCTTCCCATCTAGTAAACAGTGATGGAGAAATATCTGGGATGACTTTACCACTTGAGCTTTATCAACTTCCACACAAAATCATCAGGGGCAAACAAATCAAAACCAAACCCAAACTCAATCCCCTGAGGCTCCCAGGACCAGGTTTTTGGTTTGTGTTCCAGTGAACATTCCAAATTCCTTCTCTTATTTCTCCGTTAGCTCAACTACTGGCTAATGCACTCCTGCTTGCCTGGTAAAACAAGTAGACATCTTAATTTATAGCAGGTTTAGCATCTGTCAGGCAAATAACAAGACAATCATTCACAAAGCTGTATACCTAAGAGAGCAGGCAATTACTCAGCCGTCTGGAAAAGACAAAAGAAAAACTGAAAAAATTTGTAGTGTGGTGAGCTCATGTTCTAGTGGTTGACTTTCTGCAATAACACCAAGGAGCAGGAAGCCCAACTTCCACTGTTCTCCAGAGTTTGCCAGCATTGTAGTTTCACTTAAAGTCAGGTTTAATCACAGAGGAAATAACGAACTGCAGAAAATGGGGATGTGTTGAGGAAGACAACCTGTAGCCTAGCTGAACCTGTTTTGAGTTCACCGTTACAACCTTATTGTTATAATCCAGTCACAAGGAAATAACTAATTTGTCTTTATCACAGCCAAAACTTAACTCTTCAAAGACTACTACACGTACTGCTTATTCCAGTTTCACTGTGAAAACAGCCCCTCTGTTTCAGCTGCTAGAATGCACCATTCACACTCACAGGGTGCAATAGTTTGCGTTCAGCTCCTTGCTAAGGTAATTTGGAGAAGTTCCCAGAAGTTCCGCTCTTTGACTGCGGGTCCCAGATCTACGTCTTGCACATGTTAATCTTAGCTAGAATGACTGAAAGCACTAGATGAAGTTGAATTCTCTGTACCCACATTCCTCCCCTAATACCTAATTTCCAGTCTTCATACCAACCAGAGAGTGCAAGGGGAGCACTAAGGACCAGGGATCTTGCCCTTCGTCACAGTTCATCTGAAAGGTTCTTTAATATCTGAAGAACTCACTTAGCATTCAGTTCTAAAGAAAGCAAAATCAAGTCTTGTGAAAGGAGGTTGCAGTGACAAAAGATCATGTTATCTTAAAAAGTTCTACCTTTATTCTCTTAATTGTTTCTGCAGCAACTATAGATAATTTTAACTTTGAACCCTGCTGATATGTAAAATGACAATTAAACCCAGCATTGTTATAGTTGATCTGCCTTGCATTTCTTAAAGCATTTCCAAGGATATCAGGTACTATTTCACACACTTTCACCCTTGCCATAACACAGGTAGCATCTCAGGACAGGCTAGCCAACTTAAGTGCATTAAAGGAATTAATCACCTAGCAACTTTCATTGATGCATTTCCCTCATCAAGATAAGTTTCAGGTATGTCCTCAAACTCTTTCTGTACTTATCTACCTCCACGATAGCCATATCTTCACAGGTCTCAGTTTCCCCTTTGAATTAGCTCAGTGATGCTATCTGCTTCAGAAAGATACGGTCACTTCAGTTTCAAGTTTCACAAAACTAACATAAAAACTTGGTAATATTCACGTTACAGTAGAGATCTGGGCCTTGATGTTTGATTTACAGCTTCCCAGAGTTTGTTTGCTAGAGCCATGAGATCTGCCTCAGCTTTAAACACATTATTTGCAGGCATAGAGGTTTTTCACAGACTCTTTTCAGTAGATATGTTTTCAAGTGTAAAAGCTTCTAACAATTGTCAGCAAGGGAAAGAGAGTCCCACCCCCAACCAAATGAAGCTCTTCAAGAGAGTTAATTATGTTGCTAATGGTATCAAAAGACAAAGTAGTATTTAAAAGTGACCTTAAATTAACCACCATGATGCAGAACATGAAACAGCCCTTATTACCCCTTTTTCATGTTGCAAACTGCTGTGGACCAGTGATATTTGCTAGTATTATGAACAGTAAGGTCTTTTTTTTTTTTTAATTTACTTTAAGCCATGGAACCTGCATTCCCACATTTGAGCTAATCCTGTGGAGAAAGACAGCGAAATACTTAGTACCAATTAGAGACTTTGCACATGTATAAATACTTAACAAATAAAGCTACCAGAGTCATACAGACAGCCAGGATTAAGATCCTAACAGATCTTTAGTCATCTTGATGTAGAAACGTCACGGCCAAACCAGTTATTTACCAACATGCCTCATTTAGCTGGAAAACAACAAACCTGAAGAAACAGCAGTTTTGTGAAGCTACCTCCTTGAAGTTTGTTGAAGAGTGTTTTTGTAGGAAGGATAATGGAGGATTTTTCAATACAGTATGAATTTACTATTCCCAGAACATCAGAATATTAGCAACTTAATACACTATTCATTATCATTTAAGACATTCAGCATGATTATTAATTGCATTTATGTAACATGTTAAAAAGAACCCCAGGAATCTATTACATTAGGCAGGTGTCATCAAGTTAAACACAATTATGATTTATCCACCTTACAGTTAGTGGCAACATACAACTTTGGGTGCTATTCACTGAGCTGTATGTAGCTTATTCAGCTAATGGGCCCAAAATTTAATCTTTCAGACAGAAAAAAAATTCAAGCACCCTTTAGTCTCTTGTAATCAAAGGGTTCCTCTGCTTTCTGGCAAGCTTACTCGCTTCAGGAAGATCAACACTCAAAACTCTGTTAGATACTACTTCCCTTAAGAGCTCAGAGGGAAAAGCTTTGCAAGAGAGATGAGTTTACTCACTTTCACGTTCTGGACTTGATAACAAGAAAAGCTTTGACTCTACATTGCCAAGATCAGAATTAGTGGTACAGTATGCACTGTGTTAAACTGTCACCCTCCCCACACATAGGATCCTGTAATTACTGTACTACAGCAAAAACAAAAAGCCAAAACAAACCAAAAATAGTCTGCAAGATAAGCATTAACCACATAAATTCAAACCACACAGATAAAAAGGATTAAAGGACAGCAATAACTAAAAAAAAAAAAGTTATTTTTAGCTTTATGTTCCTATACCAATTTACCAACTCAAGGCCAAAGTGAACCAACCTATGATTTGCTTACAGGAAACTACTCAGTCAACCTGTTCCAAACTTGGTGTTTTCGTCTCCCTGACAGGAGACAGTACAGGAGTAGCCTCTCCAGACTGGACTATAAGTATTCACCAGCTAAACACCACCACTGGAGCCACAGGACTTAACAAAACCCTGCTCAAGCTCAGACTAGAAAGCTGACAGCACAAGCCACCAAGCCAAAAAGCAATACACAGTATTTTCATAAGTAAGACATTCCCATGCTCTACAAAACAATTCTGTAACAGGTACCTTCAGCTCACACATAACTCCAAAATCTAGATTTCAGCAAGAACTGGCTACTAATAGGCTGCTGTCTTTGCTCCCACTCTTCTTTTCTAAGGGTGGGCCAGATCCACAGCTGGTGCAAATCAGTCTCATCAGCAAATTCATTTCTGCCAGCTGAGGAAGAGGCCTCTTTTTACTCTGTAGCTTGGAGAACACTCCACTTATTCTATCATTTGTCATCTCATATGCAGCAGAACTAGCCCAGAAATGGTTATGTTTCTGATAGACAGCTACTCTCTTTACTTTAAATGGCACCTGACTTTGCACATGTGCCTGTTGAACTCCTGAAAATAAAAGCAATTCAAAGAACTGTGAGAATATATTAAATAACTATTGAAATCAGATGCAAGTTTTGAGTATGACAAGTAGAGGTGTATTAGTTTCAGTCTAAGGATGTTCTTACACTTATTTGTCTCCAGAGATGGCTTCAAGATATTTCAAAGCAGGGAACTAAAATAGCCAGTTTAACAGGAGTCCTTCATTCTCCTTCATAAACAGGTGTGCACAAACTCTTTGCTTGTTTAAACCTCAGAACCCATACAGATAGACAACTGGGACATTCCGAAGCCACTCCTTTCCCCATCACCTTTCTCTGGGACTTGATGATCATATGAATCCTGTTGCATATAAAACTAAACTGAAAAGTAGCAAGTATCATTTTAAGATCAATACCTACTGATACTCATCTCACTAAATAATACTACTTGCATTTCCCATGAGATGAGAACACAGTAAATTGTTTTCGGCAGCAGGATTCTGGAAGGCTTTTTGTCTGAGATGTTAAAAAGCAACTGTCTAAATAAATATTCTGTACAAAGTAAGACATACTGTAACTTTGTTTTACACATGAATAGCTACATTAGAAGAATTAATGCATGAATGAAGCTTTTCTACGTTATTTTGATCATCCTTCTGAAATTCAAACTCATAACCTATGCATGCACATTTTGCAAATTAAGCAAAATTTCTTGTCACCTGTGAAGCATGAAGAGTTCATTTCAAATCACCAGAATAACAATAGTTGGCAGTTATGTAGCTTGAATGGCTCAGGTCCAAGTTGAAATGTTTTCTCACTTGCAGTTATAGAACTAAGAACTTTTTTATTTACTTTTATATAGGCATTTTATTGTAAAGTTAAACCACTAAGGCTGAGAGCAAAATAAAATAAAAAACCCAACAAACATTCTCATAGTAATTAAAGTATCTCACTGAACTAAATGTGCCTTTCATTCTACAGTATATTATTCCAAGAATCTTAAAGTTCCTAACAAATACTCTTTAAATACTTTGCAATACTCCTTTCAGAATCACAGAATCATTATGGTTGGACAGGACCCTCAAGATCATCTAGTCCAACTGATAGCCCTACACTACTCTTAACCCTAAATCATCCCCTGAAG
Organism: Galbula dea; assembly: GCA_013399015.1. Classification (NCBI taxonomy): domain Eukaryota; kingdom Metazoa; phylum Chordata; class Aves; order Piciformes; family Galbulidae; genus Galbula; species Galbula dea. The sequence goes on along the minus strand of VWZX01004365.1, from coordinate 1,057,153 downwards.
AAACACATCTATCCTCTTCTTAAAAACCTCCAGGGATGGTGACTCCACCACCTCCCTGGGCAGCCTATTCCAATATCTCAGTCTTATCTCTGTACTTCCTAACTCTTAAATGAATTTGTTAGTTGTCAGAAATGTATAAATACTACAGATATGAACAAAAGTAGCAGTCTAGACTTAAAGCTGAACAACTGCTTCCTTTTAGTGCCTTTTTTTCTGAGAACCAATAACTTTTTTTTACTTTCACCACTGAGATCCTGATATTTTTCCATGTTGCTATCCCACATGAAAGGGATTGGTTTAAATTAAGCAAAAATGTATCTATCCATTTAACTATTTTTCTCTCACACAAGTGTATTTCCTTTGAATAACTGCAGCAGGCATAGTCTGGAAGATAAAATCTACCATAGGTATATGTCTCAGTAAGGGGTGGTACCCACCTCTGTCTGGAAGGTACCGGTTTTGTTACTGTAGGAATACACTGAAAATATGCACTAAATACACAAAACATGCTTCTTCCCCTGAATTTGGAAATTGTATCCTAAGAATGTGCTGTGTCAATGTGCCGAGATGATTAGGCTTCACAAGTTAAATGTTTAATGGTTAGATATTTGCATTTTTCTAAATAGATAAAAACACTTGGGTTACCACAGGAGATGCTGAAGTACAAGGCATGAAAGGGCTGAAAACACAGAACTGATATGGAGTGAGCCACAGAAATTCTGTCAGGCATTGACACTGATGCAAGGAATTGAGAAAAGAGTACATGAAAAAAAATAAGAATCTAACGTTGAGCTGTTCTATGAATGCTCCTGCACTTCAGGTCTGAAGTCCTGCAGTAACAACACAGTGGCAAGCAAAGAGCATGAACTTATCTTTATGCATATGCACAAAGCAGAAAGCGCATAGTACGATCAAAGGCAGTTGCATAATGCAATTGGGAACTAAATACTGGATTTTTAATCTGAATTCTGGCAATTTCTGAGGGTGCTCATCAATGGCTACATTAGTAGCATTTTCTCTATTTAAGCATGAAATCCCATTCAATGTAGTTGGCAGCTTCAGTATATTAGAATTGAAATTTCTAATTTTAAACCAAATGCCAGCCTTCTGAAATAGGTATAAGTCAGGTGCAAGGCAGTGACATATTTATTTGAAACATCAGACCTGTATGAATACTGCATATCTTCTAAGAGCTCTACAAATAATCAGCAACACAATGTCAGGCTGAATACAGCTGGCATTGTTTTTGTTCCCCATCTGTCATGGATACAAATGTATATACATATGAGAGACTTGGACCTTTGGGCTGTATTTTCCTTTACCTATGTAAGATCAAAGCTCAAGTGAGTACTTATAACAGTTCAACTCCAAGAAAATAGTAGAATTAAGTGTCACGTCAGGTAAACTTGGGGTCAGACTGGCTAACTGGGTGAGATTAAGGAGGCATTTTTTTTGCTAAATTGAACGAAAGGTATTGTAAAAAGGTATTGCTTAAAGCAGCTGTAACACTTCTCTGCAGTATGAGGTATTTCTATCCTGCCTCCCACTGAGGCTGTAATCCTATGAATGAAACAAAACATTGTCACAAAAGAATCTGGAATCTGTGTTTCACTGGTAAAGGTGACAATGACCTTGGCAACTCAGAACAAAACAATTTTTAGTGGGCTGATATAATGGTGAAAACTGAGCTGTTATGCTTGTTTCCTGTTTGTAGGAAAAGTCAGTTGCTATAACATGCAATTAGATTGCTCTCATATTTAAAAGTAACAAAAATAAGTATAAAATGGAAGTTGCTGAGAAAAACAGAAGACAGGTGCTCAGGCTGATGTCACATCTCAAAATTTTATGCAGATGTGTTATTACTTTATTTATATTTGTCTAACCCTTTCTAAACCAGAGAGGTTTAATCCTAACATTTAACATTGCATGTTTTGGAATACATGTATTCAGGTTTTCTGCAACCAACTAAGAAAATTTCTTTCTGCTTCTTTGTATTCCAGAGCCTCGTTTTATTATTCTAAGGGAACCTAATTTATAGCTCATGACTTTTCTTTTATCTAGAGAAAATAGCAGTTATCCAAGTGACAAGTTAACACTTCTGATATATGTCATAGAATCACAGAATCAGAGAATGTGTTATCTTGGAAGGGACCCACAAGAAACATCAAGTCTAACTCCTGTCTATGCACAGGACAACCCCAAAAATTATACAATGTGCCTGAGGGTGTTGGCCAAATGCTTCTTGAATTCTGAGACTACTTTCCTAGGGAGGCTGTTCCAGTGCTCCACCACTCTATGGTGAAGAATTTTTTTACAATATTCAACCTAAACCTTGATGGAGCCCTGGGAAACCTGATCTGGTGGAAGGTCTCCCTGCCAGGCAGGGGTACTGGAACTAGATGATCTTTAAGGTCCCTTCCAACTCTGACAGTTCTATGATTCTATGATTCTATCTATCTCCAAGAGGCTACTCTCCAGCCTCTAATACCCCAGTTCGTAGGTACATCCAGGGCTGCCCCATCCCAGGTGCAAAAGCTAGCACTTGTCCTATTAAACTTTATATGGTTGATTATTGCTCATCCCTCTAGTCTGTCTAGATCCCTCTGAAGGGCCTCTCCATCTTCAAGGGTGCTAACAGCTCCTCTCAAAGTGGTGTCATCAGCAAACTTACTTAGTATACCTTCCAGTCCTCCGTCCAAGTAATTCATTAAGATATTGAAGAGCACTGGCCCCAATATATTGTCAGGGACATATATGCTGCCGTGCACGCTTTATAAGTACTGTAAATTTGTTTTCAAGCTCTGCCACAAAGGAATTCATTTCTTTTGGTAATTAATCAATGAGCAGGTTCCACGTGGCAGACTATTTATCATCAGATGCTACTTTTTTAATACTTCCTTCTCTATATAAGTAAGAGATTGCAGTGTGTAATCTTAAGCTTGGTTTACTGTTTGGTAATACTTTATTCTTGCTTAGTGAGTAATATCATGTATTAAAATGTAAAAAAGGGCTTTTTAAAAGAGCACAGAAACTCAGATTTTCTAAGGTGGTCTCAATACAGTACAGTTTAATTGAAATCTTCACCTTCACATGTCAATGAGATTTATCTGGCTATAAGAATTCAGTTCCCTAAGATACATGCTTTATTACATGTTTTCTCTTGCTGAGACTCCTTTTCCTGGCTGCTTTGGAATTATGTATCCTTAGTTATATTCTTGGCTCCTAAGCCACTTTCTGTTTTACTGAGGACCCCAGGCCCATAGGAGAGATGTGTTGTCCAAAAATGTTGCACTTTGAGTGGTTCAAAGGCAAACTTCAGCCTAATGCGGTTAATTTCCCTAGGCTCCTCTTACTGGCTGCTTCAAAGGAAACTCTCTGCTGAGAAGCTTTGGGATAGCTAGGCTAAATTCAGCCTTTATAAAAATACCACCCTTATTCAGTTACTACCTTAATTGACTTGTACATCTGGTCTCTTGGACTCCAAACAAAACATTAAATCATTTGATTCTGCTAGAGCCAAGAAATGAAAAAAGCTTCTGTAGATTTTTCAGAGCCAAGTCCTGAATCTGTAACTTCAAATTTTATTCTCTTGCTTATCTTTATTGTCATAAACAGCTGTCTTTGTGAGAAGAACTCAGTACTGAAAAACATTCTTGCACCTCAGGAGAGAACATGCTGCTATATATGTGCACCAGATTACACAGAACTTTTTCTGGAATCTGTGCCAAAACAGTTTTATCAATAAAGAAATGCTGAAACTTATCCAGAATTAAATTTGCTTTCTACCTTTGCTGCATGTCCTCAAAAGACCACGTATGCCCAGATATTTCTGGATTGACCCCATTTCCCTTATTGCTCATAACATATGGCAACACTGTCAGTAACCACCATAAAATACATCTAGAGCCAAAAACATGTACAAGAGCACACCCATATATAGACTTTGCATTATATACTGACATATCAATATATCTTTTTTTTTTAGCAACACCATGTTCTCATGAGGTTAGAACTGCATGACAAGAATATGTAAAACCACTAATACTCTGTGTGGCTTTTGCAAATTCTCATACATGCTTTGTCTATCATTTACTTCATACATGAAGACAGCAAATGCTACTACTTATAGCACCTGGTAGTGATGTGAAGAAACTAATCAATTAATGTCTTTAGATACTACCATTGCTGCAAGGTTGCTACAGTATATTTCCTGGGCTGTGGCTGCTCCAAAATCAAAATGGTTTTGATAAAACATATCCCAAAAGGATGAATCCCAGGATGAACTACTCTTCAAATCACCTCTTGATATAGCACTGTTAGGTGACCATTGATGATTCTTGTAGTTATATGAAGTAGTGACAGTAAGTTAGAAAAGGAAACTTAGTTTATTCTGATAATATCCATTTTCACAGAGCAGAAAGGGCTGCAGTTGCAGAAGAAAAGGGGGAGACCTTCTCAAAGAATCTGTCAGAAAGCAAATCAATAGCATTTGTTTGGCAGCTACAGCACGAATCCCCCCAAAGTAAGAGAAGAGTATAGGCCAAGGCATCCACAGCAGCAGAATGATGATACTTAGAACACATGATAACAGACAGAACATGTATCAAAAGTCAGAGATGCAACCTTACCAGACTCACTAAGATTTTAATATTTAAGATTGTTTTTTTTAAAAAAAAGGTGTGTGAACTTTACAATGTGGATTGGATGAAATCCCTGTCAAACATTTGCTTTGTCACCTGCCTCATCGTTTTCGTGTTTCTCTAACAGTTCATATGAAAAGGGTTTCTGAAATACAGGAGAAACTCCTGGGAGATAATCTGACGAAACAGGCTAAGGTCTACATCCACCAGCACAATAGCATCATTGCTTCTCTATCTAAAATTTCCACATTTTCTGGGAGGCGCTTATGAACACAGACTATCAGATGTCCAATGAAAGCTTAAAAGTATTGAACACAAAATGCAAACTAAAATGTTTACAGTCATTAAAAAGAAGACATTAATGTCGTAGTGTTATACAAAACTAAGCAGGCTTTCCTAAAAATAACAAACACTACTATTCAAGAGCATGTGATTTTTTAAGTCAAATTTTGGTTATAAAGCCATTAGTAGCTGACACGTAAAACTGTAATATTCCCAATGGTCTTTAAGAAAAAGGAAAAGCTAAGTCGGTGAGACTTTTTTTGCTAGGAAACCTGCAGTTAGATTCTTTTTATGTTGCTGAACACACACAAAAAAGAAAAAAGTATCTTTATTGGTACCTGAACATTAATAAATCACATCAACAGATGTTAAACCAACCAGAAATTGATTGTGAGAAAAATATTATCTTTGGATATTGTTGTAAAGGGAAAACAGGTGTTAAGAAAAAAATGAGAGTATTTCTGTAAAATTATATTGAAAGCACTAAAAACAAACAACAACCAAAAAGCATATATATATGTATTCATCTTTGTGGTTTTGTTGCTTTTTGGTGTGTTTTTTCTTTTTAATGAAGACACATACATAGACTGCATAGTGGATAGAGTAAGTTAAAACAACATTATTTTAAGCAATCTCTAAAACATCAAGCATAAAACTAACATCTTGTTATGTACAATGTCCTGTAACCTGGTTTTATTCCTAATGTTATATGTTGGCTTCTCCTTACACAAAACAGTAGTCTTTCTCCATTAACAATACATAGGCCCCCATCTGTTTCTCATTAAATACCTTACTTTTTCTGTAGGGCATTGTGTTTCTGTCACAGAAATCTTTCTGAGAAAAAACGGTTCCATAACTAAGGATTCAGGTCAATTCTCCAAGCCTCCTCAGCTCTTATGCAGCACATGGAAGAAGGGTCAGAAACTGGGGAACATTCCTTCTTCAGTGACTCTTTCTGCTCTGAGTGTCAAAGCGTTTCCTTATCCTGTGCTGGCAAAAGATACCCAAAGTAGCCTCAAAACATGAAGGGGCTTTCTCTGTGCATTGTGTGACAGCCAAGAATTGTTTTGGGAGAGCAGGAATGAAGGGGCAAAAGGGAGTAAGACCTCCAAAAGGTAGTTCATTTCAGCAATGTAAATGACTTGTGAGTGAAAGAGGCAGTTCTCAGTTGTACTCACTCCAGTGACTCTTTCCTTAATGCTGCTGATGTGGGAGACTGATTGAAGTGGCAGATTTATTGATAGGTATGTTTGTACCTTAGGAAAAACAAATATTACCCGAGCTATAGATCACATTCCAGACAACATAACTGCCAAGATAACATTCATCTTAAGGATACCAACAGCCACTCCTCCAAGTTCTGGCTATTTTAGAGACTCCAGAATATATATTTTCCAAGCAACCACATCACATTTAGCCGAATTAAACTGAAAAGCTTCATTCCATTTTGAATACTCTTTCTCCTTTTTGTAATCTAGGTATTTCTAACAAAGAACACAGCAAAAATTCACAGGCATAATAATAATAATAGTATGTTGCTCTTCACGGGCATACTTATAAATAGCTGGACAGGAACACAGAAAAATGTCAGCAAGAACAGATTTCCCCTTTAAATGAAAGAAATCATCTGGCTATTTCAGTCACACAGCTGTGTATGCAGTAGGAAGTCTCACTCCCAAATATTATCATGACTCATCAACTTTCCTTTTCTAATAATAACGAACTCTTCTCTTTTTAAGTGCAGCACTGATAAACCCTGCACAAGCAGCTATGATGCATTAAAAACCCCTTTCTAGATCTGTAGATTTTATACTGCAGTTATCCAATTATAGCCGTAAAGTTATCCAGTATAATCACTGTGGTTACAAGATTCCTTCACTCAAACAGTAGACTTGTAAAATTCACTACCTTTATCAATTATAACATCTGAAATAGCAAGTGAAATGGGAAGAGTATAAATAGGAAAGTTACAGCTGCTTGTAGCCTGGAAGTCTCACAATTCTCTGGAAACAGAGGAGTTAAAGAGTCTAGGCAGTTCAGAAAGCTGGCAGCGAAACACAGGACTGTACTGCAGATGTGTGGAGCATACAGAAGGTGTGGCCCATGCCTCCTGCATGCATATTTAAATACCTAAAACTATATGGCCTTATGGTTATTATTAAAGAACAACCACCCAAGGAGAAAGAATTACACAGCAAAACAAGGCCTAACACATTTCTTCAAATAGAGAGATGAGAAGAAGAGAAGGAAAAGCCTGGGTTACTCACGATTCTTTTCACCTCTCCACCTTGACCCCGCTTTTATTCTAGGCGCGATGTCCGCAGCAGCAGTTATGTCTACTAGCCCAAGCAGCAGCAGCAGTGACAGCACAGCCATGCCAGGTAACAAAAAACCCAAATCACCTCTACCTGGAGTACTGATAAAGATGAATTAGAAGACTTTCCTTAGGAATGAATAATTGGAGCTAACAGCACTTACTCAGCAGAGGCAGATGAAAAATATTCTTACCACAAATGTTTATTAAAAATTCCTACTGCGTTGCTTATTTCTTTTATCCAGGGAATGTAAAAACAGAGCAGTCGTACAAGCTTCCCCTAGCCAGGAGCCTCTGGCACTCAGACGCTGAAGGGACACACTGGCAGCTTTCTATGGTCCCTGGGAAGCCACCGGCTCCTCACCTGCCTCTGCCACCTCTCAGCCCTTCCCAATGTTTATCAACATTCCCCACAGCACTGTAGCAGGGGAGACAGACAGGCTGAAATCGAAGGATTTTTTTTCTCCTTCCCTTGCATATTTCACTGCAGTTTCACAGAGCTGACGACAGGAACATTTTAGTGTTGATGCTCAAGACTCATTACATTTATCAATGGGCACAAACCTACAGCTTTCTCCTCTACCCAGAAAAGGGGGCAAAAGAAAGGAGGAAAAATAACATATCCAGGATGAGAAAGAAAGGCTTAAAAAAACCCAAACTTTTTTTTTTTCAGATGTTCAGTAACTCTGTCTCTTATTCAGCACAAATGTCTTCTGCTTCTAGGGAAAATAGCACAGTACCACCTCCCACTCAGGCTTCTGTCAGCAGACACTGCATAAATGGAACAGTTCACCAACAGTAAAAGAAGCTCTCAGAATTTATGTATGTGATATGTGTTACCTAACAAACCTTCACCCTGCACCTCAACAGCCTCTGGGCAGTCAGTACACAGTGCAAGCACACTCCACGGCTTGCAGCATTAACAGCAGTATTGTTGGAAGCTATTTAATCCCATACCTATCAGTTCCAGTGAGCTAGATCACAGGCTTCCCTATGGGGATTGAAACAGTCTCAAGAAAGAACAATAAAAAAGTGATCTGCTAACCCTTTCACCACAGTTATGGTGGAGGTCCAGGAAAGCTTCATCTTGAGAGTTGAAAATCACTACAATAAGACCAGAGTGCTTTTCACCCATGGTGATAGAGGACTTTAGTCTGGATGAAATCTGCATTTATATGCAATAAAAGAAACAGCAAAATATCTAGTTCATAACTTCATAAGCATCTGTCTCAGGAATACTTTCAAATGTTACTTATACAATGGTAAAACATATCTTGTTAATAGAACAATAAAGAATTAGCATTCTACAAGCTGATCTTCTGCCTCACAGTTTGCATATGTGCTATCGTGTAGATGCTATGGTAAAACTGAGCTGCAGAATTAAGGGGTTTTTTTAATAAAGTACCAGAATAGATTTCTAGATATAATTTCAATTACCAAGAAGGGAGGGAAAAAGTAAGCTATCTTAGTCTTAATAATACACCTATTAATTTATAGTATTAACAGCTACTGCTCTTCATAAAACTTGAGCTCAGTATTATTAGTGCTATTAAAATATTCCACAATGACCAGTTAAGGCGTGATCATCTAAAACCATTAATTTCTAGACACCCTCATGTCAGTGACAGTAACTTTCCAAAAGAGCCAAGAAGCAATTTTTCACTTAGAGCTGGAAGACTTTAGATGACCACAGAAATATTGTATTAGAAAGTTTTCCATTACTATTAAAGTGGTTATTCATGAGTCCTTTAAAAAGAACATTCTGTTCCTTCATTTGGACCTGATGGAGAAATTGAAAAGGGAGATGTGCTCTTATTTGAGCTAACTACATTAAATATAAAAACCAGTGTTTATAGCACAGGACTAACCAGTGATCTGCCAGATCTCCCACATGTCACACATTACAAGCAGTCTTTGATCTTGCTCTGACCCCAGCAGCTCCTACATGGCTGTTCCCCCTGTGCAGATGACAAGAAGTGGCTGGTTTCCGCATATGGACCCAGCACTGTCTCTGGGCAGGGAGACAGTCACTGCATCCTCATCGCAGTGGAATTTCCTGATGAAGAGATTTGGTTTCTTTGACACCATTTTATTCTATAAAAATCACGTTTATGGGCTGAAGAGCAATGGAGCATCACTCCTATACCTGCCATTGGGCCTTTGCCCCACAGCAAAAATAATCTTCTATGGTAACATACAGCATTAAAAGAAATGGTTAGGGATGTCAGATTGTCTTTTGTTTAAAGCACATTCTACCAGCATGTTCTTCATCTGAACTCATACCAAGGAAACGTGGCAATACTCATTCACCTAAAGACAACTCATAATGTTCATTATGGCTGGAAAAGACCTCTGAGATCACTGAGTCCAAACATTTATTCAGCACTACCATGTTCACCACTAAATCACATCCCCAAGCACTATGCACATTTTTTGAAATCTCATTATCCTTTTATTTGGTCCCATATCCAAATCTCATTGAGCCTTGTGCTGTGCTAAAGTAAATTGGTGCATCAGACTGGTATTTTCAGCAAATGTCTGCTGAGCTCTCAAGCCACAGAGCTGTTCTGCCTAGCAGGCAATCTTACACAGCGACAGAAAGGTTCAGAACTGTACTCTGGATGGCTTTTTATCTTACAAGACTGTTCTGTCCTCAGACCATGGCACTGGGCTATTGGAAGGGTACTTTTACAGAGACAAAACATGCATGGATATTTCTGCACAGGCTGTATCCATTTATGCTGTCACAGGAGAAGGAGCAGTTGCCTTTGGAAAAGCTATCCCATATACTGACGAGTATGAAGCATCTCGTAAGCAAAAGCAAAATCCTGAAGTGACCATTTTTCTCTTTATTCACACAAAATGCAGTTAGACAAGGAAAACTCATCACCAAAAAAGTATTTTTATGACCTTGTCTAACAGAGTGCCTCATGTACAGTGTTGCTGCTTAGCAGAATAGTGGAACAAATAGAAAATAGTGGACAAATAGAAGAAATGCCAGCTCACTGCCTTCTCCACTGGAGTAATAACAAGTAAAACTGAACTGATTAAGCATTCAGAGGTGTGAAGCCCAATAAAAAGTGCCCTGCTCCTATATGATTCAGTGCTTTATAGCTCATTTAACTAGTTTCTGTTCCTGCTGTATAATTTCTGCCCACATGAGTTCCTTAGTAATTTGAAAGCTTACTCATAAGCAGTGTAATTAATTCTGGAATTAGCCACGTGGACAAAATTTTCAGAGATGTAGTGGACTGCTTGAAGATGGTATACTAAGACCGGATGCCTTTCAGACTTCTACGTTGCAGCTCAGTCAGAAGTTGAGAACTTGGAAGATAAAAACACAAAACAAGTTTATGGTCTATATTACACTAGTTCTACCTAGCTTTAATGTATATCATTCTCTAAAATACTCAGACATATTTAATTTATTTTCTCCTCAGCTTTCATTATGTCCCAGCGTTTTAATTTTTGTTTTAGTGTATGATAGATAAAAGTCAATAGCAATTTACTGCACAGTTCCTTCCTTGGTTCAGGTATCTTCCACAGAGCCTTTTATCCATAAAGAGCAGAACTTTAGAAAGTTCTCTCTCCACTCATTAGAAGCTTCACCTCTACCTTCTTCTAAAGGGTAGCAAAGCTCTCTGCAGCATCTTGGCATGGGCCAGGAAGGAATTCAATCCCAGGAAGGGATTGAAACAACTGTCTTTCTGCACATGCATGCTTCATTCACTGCGACATAATGAACACTCCCTCACTGGAAGTCTGCAAGGTTGTGAGGTCAGACCTTTTGTGCACAGAAGTCCTTCTCCATTCTCCTCAAAGCCAAAGATTCTTCCTCACACAGGGACCTCTCTGCCAGTTCTTCTGAAGAAGCCACCACTGATTGCATTGGAAAACAATGATCTAGGAAAGCTTTTTTTTCACAGAGGTCACACACTGCTTTACTGCTGAAAGAGGACAGACTGACAAGGAAGAGCCTGGCCACCATAGCACAGGCTCATGAGTCATCCTCTCCTGAAAGTCACACTAGGATTGGGTCACCTCATAAGCAAGGGTATCTATTGCTTTCTCCCTGTCTTATCGTGGGGGGTAAAGAGCTGCCCTTTATGGTCCCTGATTTTAAGACATCTCTATCAAGTTTGCAAAGCAAAGCAGCTCTATTTCTGGAGTACAAGTTGTACTTAAACTGCTGCCACATAACTACATTGCCTTTGATGCAGTCTTGCATTTTAGAAGAAAAACTAAATCTGGTGACTCTCAGGATGCCTGTGTTGAGGCAGCTATACAAAGACTTTAAGGCATGAGAGGACAACAATTATAGAACAAACATTGCTGCATCTGAGTTGGTCTGTCCAGAGGTGTTGGAGCCATAGGGGCTGCAAAGTACGTTCCTATGAGAGATCACTCAGCCAAAACAAACAAACTAACAAAAGTAAAAATAAAAGTGATGTGGATGCTACCATAGGTTACCAAGTCAAGTTCCTTCCTGTACCTTCTCCTCTACAACCATAAATAGCTTCTATGCAAAACAAAGTTACTTCATCTTTAAAAGCAAAAAGTACCATCAGACTCTGAATCCCAACACACCATTAGTAAAGAAAGCACAACTTTCACAAAAGAAAGCATCACATCTCCATATCCCTCTTTAGCTCTGGCACTAAATTAGAAAAAAGGCAAGTACATCTCAAGAGCTCTGAGGACCCTTACATCATGGCACTTCAGTCTTTTAAAGGCACTCTGTCTCTTACTGTTTTGACCTCACACTAGCAGCCACAGCATGTCTTCTTATAATGATTATTTGGGATTTCTATGTGTGACTGTGCTACTAACAGATCTACACAGTTCTACATGAACTGATATTTTGGCATAGACAGTGTTTTATGTTAGCATAAATGAGCAGCTATACAAGACTACCACAAGAATGTTTCCCAGATCATGTTGATAGTAACATTTCATAAGATAATGTTGGTGCTTTTAACATCAAACTTAGGGATTAAACATGTCCCAAATGCATTTGATGTATGCAAGTAATTCATCATTATCTGTTCTAACAAACTGGCAATCTTTGTCCTATTAATACAGGCAAACGTAGGAGTGTTTACTGAGTGGTGGTGAATTATAAGGATATGTTCAGACAAAAATAACCACAGGAAAACTGAAATGAATATTGTTTAATGTAAAATTATGCATCCTACTCAGCTCTCAAATTAAACTGCTAAACTGTGGTCAGCCTTTCATTTAAAAAAAAAAAATATTGTTCAGTTAGGCCTAATTTGCATCTCTACATTTAGTCTTTCTGACACATTTAAAATATGTTTAGTAGGCTTCATGAAAGCATTAAGAGAAGATCCGGTCATTTTATGATTGCAAGATCAAAGACAATTTTATGTTTGCAAGATCAAAAGTTTGACACCTTTTTTCTTCTTAATTATTTCTGCTTTTAATTTTTTTGCCCTTTTTGCTAATTGCCCTTAACTGAAATCTTGTTTTCCTTTCCACCAGCCCCTGACTTCTTCATTCTCCATCTCAGTGCACTACTCTATTTTTTTCCAGTATAGACTCTGCTTATCATTCCTCACCTCTTCCTTCTCTATTTCCAGTTAACTATCCCCTACTCAGTGACGAGGTACCATGTGGTAGAGGAGTGAACAAAAGGTAGGCTAAGAACTGTGTCACAGAATCACAGAATCATTACGGTTGGAAAGGACCCTCAATATCATCTAGTCCAACCGATAGCCCTACACTACTCTTAACCCTAAATCATCCCCTGAAGAAACACATCTATCCTCTTCTTAAAAA